>JBBPBP010000002.1:41933227-41958787 GCA_037974735.1 Cicer chorassanicum | reverse complement strand
AAAGATAACAAAAATATTTTTGGAAAACAAAAACTAATGTTATGAAACCTAATTCAATTTATATATATATATACATCTTTCTTTTAAACGATAAATCAAAATTCCAATCTTTTCAGTCATCTATCTACACAATTATTCTCTTCAAATATTATATTTATTTTTGAAAATCTATCTTATATCAAATCAAACTTTACTTTTTTAAAAGGCCTTTTTTGAATCTTTGTTTATTTTAGATAATTTTTTATTTACTTTGACTATCAATTAAATTAATTATAACATTAATTAAGTGATACAATTGCACAATATATGAACAAATATTCAATGGATTTTACTCCACTTATATTTTTTTGGTATGGACAAAATCATAACCACTCTCAAATTATGAACTAATTAATATCGAGAGGGATAGTTACGTTGGTGGACGGATAATTTTGGATTTATTTCTTGAAGAAAGATATATAGATAATAAAAAAATAAAAAATCCACTAATTCCATTTATATTTAATTACATAACATAACGTCAAGTTATTTAAAAGTTTATCACCTTCCAGGTCACATTTTTTAAGGTATTAGACATACACGTCACCTTTTTTATATATCAAATATTTTTTTATGGTTGAGATGAGATTAACAATTACCACTTTTCAATCGTCTCTCCTTAAGTGCTAGTCACCCACAACACTAGAATAGATTTATACTAGAATCTCTCACTCCACCACCGAGCCCAACCATGTATTTTTGGCAAATTTGGGAATACAAACAAATTTGGTCTTGATCATAGGATATTGATGGCTTTTGTTATTTCAATCAATCTATCGACCAACAACACCATCATAAAGAATGGAGAAGTCGATTGCATTCACTTATTCCAATTTCAAAACCTTCAAACCCAAGTCTAATGGAGATTCCTATATCAATGATTGGTCCTCTTGTCATTAAACATTTGTCAAAGAAGCAACAATTTCATCCTTCGAGGGCATTTTCTATGTTCTTGGAGGTGAGATCATGGAGTTGATATTCGATAAGGAATTGAAGATTTTTGTCACTTGTTTTGTATTTAATCTAGGTGGAAAAGATCTGATCATAATTCTCTGAATTCATTTGAGATTATAGTTTTTAATATATCTACAATTTTCATTTCGTTTCTTGTTTGCATGTGTCTTTGATCCTAATAGAAACCATTTTCACTTGTTTTGTTTTTTCCATTTTGATTCTTTTTTTGTATCATAATGTAGTTCAAACTCAAAGGTATGAATTTTCTCACCTCGAGTTTTTGGAGGACTATTAAGAATATTAATTTGTTAGAGTTATTTGTTTTTGAGTTAGTCAACTGTACTATCTTAATTAGTTGTTATGTTTTAGTTAATTTTTCTATATACAGAGAACTTATTGTAATCATATCTTTATTTTTTATCAACAAAATTTTAAATTTATTTTCAATATAAGATTCATCTTTAAAATTATAATATTAGAACATACACATTGATAGTTACTTTAAAAAAATGCTAGTGAAAAGTGTTTTGTCCCTCACTCACAAATACTCCGCTCAAATAATTAGTCACGTCACCAAAATAGTTTATTGTGTTGACTTTTAATTATATAAAAATTAATCAAAACTCTACGATATCTATCCTTTGTTGAAGTAAGCCACTTTGACCATTTGTATTTTAAAAGTTTGATCCGAATAAGAGACACAATTGACCTCTTCCCATTGGAGATGCTTTTATGGTTTCTAACAGCTACCATATTAACTAACTCTAATGTACAAAAGTAATGTAACATCTCAATTTTTTTATAACTAAAACTATTACATTATTATCATTATTATTATTTTCAAATAACCAAAACATGAACTTATACCATTTTAAATAAAGTTTAAATAGGAAAATAATGTAATTTTTACATTAACGAATGTTTAATTTGTTTCTACAAGAGAATTTTGTATTTTATGGACTTCGTAACTAATATCTTCAGACACTCATTAGTAACACCTACAAATTAAACAGTTGACTAAATTAAAATAGAAAACTTTAGAATCTTGAATAAAGAAGAGTTTGTAATCCTAGCGACGTCATCATATGCACATAAATTATTTGTAGTTTTTTATATGAAAGAAAGGGAACTTGCCGGATTGGCTCAGGCTGGGAAGGAAAAAAAAGGATGCAATTACACTACGACATAATTATACACTAATAAATGACGAATCATTAATTTCTAATTTAATTGAGAAATTGAACATCTTGTTTCTAATTTAAAAATAAATAAATGATGAAATATGTTATACATCTATCTTAATTTCTCTACCACTTGATTACTAACATGACAGAAGCACATTTTATATTGACAACAAGATACTCATTTTTTATATAGATACTAAGATATTCCAAATCCGACAAAAGAAACTAAACGCCACCGTAAATAAAACGATGTATTCTTCAAATTGAGATTATAAATAAGGAACCACAAGGCCTTTAAAAATGCACTCCAATCAGCCCCTTCTATATACTGAATCAATATATATCTCCCACAACTAACATTTGTGTTCTTTCTAATACCCTTATATGCTTTACTTGTGTAAGAAGTTATGGCAGATACCGTGGTTAACTTCCTCTTAACCAACTTGTCCCAGCTACTAAAGGATGAAGCAAAACTGCTTTCTGGCGTTGAGAAAAAAGTCATGTTGCTCCAACAAGACTTAGAATGGATGAAGGAATTTCTGATAAAATCAGAAGCGAATCGAGATGCTCACGAAACTGTGAAACTTGTGGTCCGTCAAATCAGAGACATGGCCTATGATGTCCAAGATGCAATCGACAACTATGTCGTCGATGTTGTCCATCACAGAAGAAAAGGCTTGCTAAAAAAGTTATTTAACAGTGTTGATCATGTAGAAATGCTTCGTAGTGTCAACAATCAGATTGACACGACAAAGACCAAGATTAATAATATCTACGACAATAAAGATAGGTGAAGCTGCTGCAACAGCAATGGAGGCTCTTGTCATAGCAGAGACAGTGCAAAGGCGTAGGAGAGATGTCGAGAAGGACGAGGTTGTGGGCTTCGATGGATATGCCACTGAAGTTACCAAGTTACTTGTGGAAGGGAACACATCATGCGAAATTATTTCCATCATTGGTATGGTCGGGTGTGGAAAGACAACCCTCGCACGAAAAGTCTACAAAGATCCTCAAATCATCGAGCTTTTCGACTGTTGTGCGTGGGAATTTGTCACTAAAGAGTTCAATGTAAAGGAACTTTTACTCAGCCTTTTGCAGAGTTTCAAGGCTATACCAGAAGATAAATTGAAACATATTGGGAAGGAGAATAATAAGAAAGAAAGTGATAGTGCTGATAAAATTACTCAAGAAATTGCCATCTTTAAGAACATGTTGCGAGAATATCTCTCAGACAAGAGGTACCTCATAGTCCTTGATGACATATGGAGTAGCCAAGTATTGGAGGAGATAGGAGATGTATTTTCATATGGCAACATGAGTAGTAGAATATTGATCACAACCCGTTCTGAAGAGGTGGCATTAAAAATATGTACAATTGAACCCTACAAGCTTAAACTCCTCAATAAAGAAGATAGATGGACACTTTTTTCCACCAAGGTGTTCAAGGGAGAAAAGTGTCCTCCATATTTGGAGGTTGCAGTCAAGAAAGTAGCTTCTGCATGTAAAGGATTGCCACTTTCCATTGTGGTATTAGCTGGGATCTTAAGAAGCAAAGAGAAGTCAGTACTAGTATGGGAAAGAGTGATGGAAAATGTTGATAGGTATATTTCTCAAGAAGATGCCATAGTAAAGGCCATAGTGAGACTCAGCTATGAAAGTTTGCCTAGAAGGTTAAAGCCTTGCTTTTTGTATTTTGGGATATATCCTGAAGACTATGACATCCCTGTGAAGCAATTGATACATTTATGGATAGCAGAAGGATTTATAACAGAAATCGGAAGTGGAAACATGATTGAAGAAGATGTTGCGGAAGAATACTTGGAAGAGCTCATTCGCCGCAACTTGATTCAATTGGAGAGTAGGAGGACAGATGGAGGTGTTAAAACATGTAGGATCCATGATCTTCTACGTGAACTTTGCATATCCGAAAGCATAAAAGAAAATTTTCTGGTAGTTCGTACAGATAACTTTTCGCAGATAGGTAAACCAAGGAGACTATCCCTCCATGGTAGCCCAACCTATTATAAGTCTGGAAGCCTATGTGATCACTCACACACTCGTTCTTTATTCAGCTTCACAAAAGATGAGTACAGTGGTTATGGTATTGGCTTTAAGGAATGGATTCCCAAGAATTTCAAGCTGATACAAGTGTTGGATGTGGGGAAAATGAAAGGTTCTTCAGGTGTGTTTGGAGAACTTGAGGATTTAATTCATTTAAGGTACTTAGGAACAAGAGATAGTGACACATTCAACTTTCCAAAATCTATATATGAACTATGGAATCTAGAAACACTAGACCTCAGGAATGCAAATGTCAGTGGCTTACCTGATGGAATATGGAAGCTTAAGAGGTTAAGACATCTTTATATGGCAGGATCAGACACAAAACTTCCCAATATTCCTGGGAAAAAAATCTTACCAAATGTTCAAACCCTTTCAAGAGTTTGTCTTAATCACAATACTGTGCAACAATTGGAAAATAATAAGTTTCCTAGTCTAAGAAAATTGGGAGTTGATTGTCTGTCCAGTTACGATATCAAGAATCCTATCGAATATTTGCGAAAGCTTCGGTGCTTAAGTTGTCTAAATAGGCTCAAAATATTTTTCGGTAAAAACACTCTAACGAGTGTAGAAGGAGTCCCACCAAACATTACAAAGGTAACACTGGTTAAATGCTTTTACTTGTCTAAACTTGTGAGTGCTTTGGGAAGCCTTCCCAAACTCAGATACTTGAAAATTTCAGGAAAAGATTCAGGTGACTTTACAAAACTTGAACTAGAATGCACTAAGTCTGGATGCTTCCCAGAATTGCTAGTGCTTAAGATGAAAGGCCTGAATTGTGTGAGCTGGAATTTGGGCAAAGGTGGAATGCCTCAAGTTAGACATTTGGTCATCAACAGGTGTGAATTCTCAACCAATCTTCCTAGTGTGGAGTCCTTTACAAGCTTAGAAGAAGTAGAAGTTTTGCGGTCCTCCAAAACAGTGGTTGATAAGCTTAAACATATGGGGTTGAAAGATTCTTGTAAGCTCACTGTTTGTTTTGCTCCTGATGAATGTATCATCAACAAATGGGGTTGAAAGATTATATACACTTAAAGGCATTGCACTTGGTATTTACCTTTGAATTTCAATTTGCTTTACTTTAATTATTTTAATAAAATCTAAAATAGTTTGGAATTTATTTGTGTAGTTGTGTTTATTTTTCAATTGTCCTTTTCTTGTAATAATAATATGATTTTAGGAGTAAATCTGGTGACTTGGGGTGTCTAATACTTATTAATATTAATATTGTGGGATTTATAAGTCCTCTTTTATGAGGAAATTAGTTGTTATTGAATTGTTTGAATGTGTTTTTTAAGTGTTTAAGGATTAGTAATAATTTTGGCATCCACCCCCAACCCAACCCCAACTAAAGAACCAATTATTCGAAATGGTCTGTCTCTGCCAGACTGAACTTCCACCCAAATCCTCCCTTGGAACACCATGTATCAAATTATATTTTTGAGCCAATAACCTTTCCTTTCACACCTCAATCTCCAACACCATTTTTCTAACAAGACATAATCAAACGCTCTCAAATTTCACATGCCCAAACCCTCTTTCTCTTTAGAAAAACAAACATTTTTCCATTTTACCCAATGAACCTTACGAATCTCCTGAGTCTCACCCCATAATAAAGATTTTAAATAAAGATTCAATTTTAAGAATGGTACCTACAAGAGCCTTGAAGAAGGACAAAAAATTAACTGACAATGCATACATGATAGATTTCAAAAGAACCAAGTGATGCCCAAGGAAAGATTACAACTCATCTAAATGGACAAAGACTTCTAAATACTATCCACAATAGGATTCCTGAACACCAACCTTTGAGGATTGTCACTAATAGGAAACCTCAAATATTTAAACAAAGTTGTAACAACCTTACAATTAAGCATACTTACAGTTTCCTCAAGCTAAGACCTATTTACATTATGACCAACCAACAAACTTTTATGAAAATTCATCTTTAATCCCGAGATCAACTAAAAAGTAGCAACATTGCCTTAATAGCTCTAATATTTCTCCATCTTTTGTGACCTACAATCAATGTATCATCAACAAATTACATAAGAGATGTCCTGAATTTCGGATCATCACCCCACCTGAAACATGACATTCAAACCCCCTACCGCAATGAGAAACAAAAACCATCACAATCTTTCATTGACAAACTTGCTAGTCCCACACACTTCATTTGTCATGTAAAATTCAATGGATGTGTGCTTATATAATCAGGATTACACATGGACATTGGAAGGCATTGATGCAAGATGTGTTGTGACATTATATTGATTGCAGAAGAACTTCTTATGAAAGTCAACATGAAAGTTGCACCATAAATTCTCATATTTGTTTGAAATTATATATGTTGAAATAGTCTCACATTGTTCAGTTTTGTAAAGGAAAGGGGAAGTCAAACCTATACATATAACTCTAGTTCTTCATTATAAAGTGCACTAGTCATTAACATTTTAAGTTTGTATTTAATTCTTGTTCTTTCTCTTATGCTCTTGTGTTAGAGTGTTGTAAGATGTAGTTCAATTATTTGTTATGGAGAGTGAGTATATTTGTGTCGAAATGGATTGAGAGAAGCGTATGTATTCTAAAAAAATTCATATAATTTATTGTCTGGTTGTCACTAAACAACAGTCGTGATTTTTCTTTGATTTTATAGCTCCCATGTAATATTCTTATGTTTTGATTACGTTGTTTAAATTCTCTATCTCTGTTTTTTTTATCTCCCACGATGTGGTTCTTATTGTGCAACATCAAGATCTTCATCATCCGCTTATGCAAAAATACTGTGCAACATCATGATCTTCATCATACGCTTATGCAAAAATACCTACGATGTAAACTAAAATTGAATTTATAACTAAAGCTTATGTAATGTTAATATTAAAGATTAGATATTTTACTAAACAGAATATGTAAAAGAATTATTTTATTAAAATTGTAAACAGTTTAGTACATTCTCCCACTCAAATTTACAAATGCAATAATAAACAAGAACCATCATTGCATTTCTAACACTCTTAAAAAACTTATGTAACATATGAAAATTCTATAACTGCTGAACTAAACCACGTCTTGTATGAAAAGATCTTTTCTGTAAGTTTTTCCCAGTTATTCGAGCCAAACAACTTATAAGAACAGAAGAAAGTAATTTTCTCTAAGGCTAGAGCATTTTTCATCACATATTTAGCAAAATTTAACTCATGAGGAGTACCAGCAAATCTTTCAAATTTTACCACTTTAAGGGTAAATAAACAACCCGGCATAACTGCAAAATCACGCTGCCAGTCACCTTGTACCTGATGATCATTCAAAAATTATATATTTATTATATTGCTAAAGTGAAGCTGATCACTAAAGTCTGTACAAAAATTTAAAGATTTAAAAATTACTAAAAGAATATCAAAATACTTTGCACCAAGAAAACGAGAAAAAAAATACTTTTCTTAGTGTTCAATATTTTCACTAAAATTATTAAACATAGAAAGATATCTTGTTTTCACTTAAATATTTAGTTTTAAATATTTATAGGAAAAACTGAGAATACTATCTAATAAAAAAATGACAATTTGAAACGACAATTTTTTAAGCAAAACTAAAAAGAACAAATTCTTAAAAGTAAGCCTATATTTATCTATGAGCAAATTTTGTGAAACGTGAAGATCATCAATCACAAACCTTTAAAACAAGAGTCTCCAAACGTGGTGATTTTAGAAGTAAGTCAAACAAAAAATCACCGGTTGCATAGTCTAAATCCAGATGACGCAATATTTGAAAGTCAGGAATGTCATTAAAAGAACATTTCACTCGTGCAAGTACCTTGTCGACAAAAAAAGTTTGTGTTAGGATGATATATGAAGACACATTAAAGGACATGAATATAATGATGAATTAAACAATTTTTCATAATCAAACACATGGATCGGGCTTCCTTGTAGTAAGAAAATCTTAAATTTGCATAGTCAAGAAAATCTTAGCCATAAAAAAGAGATGAAATGGTTGAAAGTTAAAACAAAATTTCTTGTTCACTCTGACTGCAGGGAATCCATTTCCCAAACACATGCTCACAACAAACTAGTTAGATGTGAAGCTTCTATAACACCCTAGACTCAACAATAACACAAATAACAACACTACTAAAAAGTAGACCTTTTATTTTCCTCACTCATTGTGTTGAAATAAAATTTCAAAGAATTATAAACCTACAAACTACATACCACTTTGCCTTGAACTAAATGAACCAAAGAATGAAACAAGAAGTTAAATATGCTTATTTGAACTAGGTTGCTGATGCTTAGTTTGCATGTAGAATAAAATAAACATTTAATTTTCAAGAGACAGAATTTGCTTAAGACATCTTCGTTCAATCAAAAATTGCTGAAACAGCAGCAGCTGCAAAGAAAGTTTTCTTACATTGATGCTACTACGGTTGACTAGTGATTTATGAAGGCTAATTTAAGACAATTTGGAGGACAAATCTTGTTTACTTGTTTCCCAAGTATTTTAGATTATATATTCACATGTTTTTGTTTTTTGAAATATTTTAGTTTCAAGGAGGTTGTTTTCTTTCGTCCAATTTTGTAATATTAAGTTGAATAATTATTTATCAATCTGAAGACCAAAGAAATAATTTTAGGCTCCTGTTTACCGAAAAGTAAAGCATTTCTTTTATACATTACAACCAAAGTTTTAAAAACAACATAATATGAAAATTTGAAGTTTTAATATATTGTAGTGTATACATGGATACCCATGGATATATACTTCCATAATGCAGATAATTTTTCTTTTTGAGGGATGGATAATGCAGATACTAAAAAATTTGTTTAAAACTTGCAATTAAACAAAATAACAAAGGAAAGAAAAGAGTGAAGCAAGAAAACATACCTTCTTTTCATGCAAACAAAGCTTTAGACTTGCTGCATTAATACTGAGAAGCTGACTAACAAAAAGCATCGATTCTTGCAAACTCGTATTTGAACCATCATATATAGTAATATCAGCAGAAACAATGTGTGCAGCATCTATCTAAATGGTCTCTGAAAAAAAAGGACCAATATACATAAACTCTGTAAGACGTGAAGCACAAAACTTAAATTCAGTATTTAACCTCACAAATTTACAGTCCATTGAAACAACTTCAAGTAGAGGCACATGTAAAGTGACACTCTTAACACTTAACCATGCACATCTTTCTATCTCGAACTTTCTAAGAACTGGAAATGTAAGTGTTAAATCTATCGGTTCATCCGAGTTATTCAGGTCGTAACAGGTAAGTGTGACTACAGACAATTTAAGAACTGCGAGGGATGAAAGACTAATATAGGGAGGAACAGTGATAATACAATTTTTCAAAACCAATTCCTCTAAAGACTGGCATTTGATAAGGGCATTAGAGGGGAAGTTGCGCTGTTTTATCTGTGACTCAAAACAAATCTTTTTGACTCGGAGATCAGAAATCACAGAAACCCATTCATTAATATGGGAAGGATCATAGTTATAGTAAACAGAAAGAGAAAAACTATGGA
The DNA here is from genome assembly GCA_037974735.1 of Cicer chorassanicum. NCBI lineage: Eukaryota > Viridiplantae > Streptophyta > Magnoliopsida > Fabales > Fabaceae > Cicer > Cicer chorassanicum. The sequence goes on along the minus strand of JBBPBP010000002.1, from coordinate 41,949,024 downwards.
TTGCTGAACTATTCAGATGAATTAGTATCCTATATACAAAGTGTAAAAAGTGTGTTTTTCTAAACTTTCTGTGAGGCAAACGGTTTCTATCTTGAAAACTAAGTTCTGTGACAAATTTCCATAGGTTTTTCCACCTCTTTGAGAGAACACTAGTACGAACGGCATCTTTAGTAGGAAGAAACGAAAGTATAGAACCAATAATGTAGTCAGGTAGGTTGCTTATCGTGTCTTCGCGCTTGTCAAACCTTTCCCACTTAGAAGGTGCATCAACATGTCTACCAAATGCATTAACAACACGCAAATCCATGTTAATAGCAAGTTCCTGCAAATAGAATGAGATGACCTGTCAAGCACTATACATACACATATCATTGTTTTATGTTAATAAACCATAATTAGGATTTTTAATCCCCAATATGCGCCAATAGTGTATGCTTACAGGCTACAACTTAGACGCTTTAGAACCCCCACTAGGGAGCTAATTCTCCAATCATTGGTGGAACATCCAATATTTTTGTAGGAGTTTGGCGACTATAGGATTAGAACTTGGATTCTTTCCGTTGTGCAAGAGTCATATTACTAATACTTGCAAATTGGTTACAAACATAACAAAAGTTGGACTCCTTAAAATGTAAAACTAATAAGAAAAAATAAAATGTAAAGCTAAGGGGTTTAAATCAGCAACTGAACCTACGAAGCATAGATACATACTGACACTGACACAGACACGTCAACACTCGACACTGGTAATATCTTGAGAAATGTAATTAATGGGTCGGTACACACATTCGATCAGAAATGTCGGTGCTACCGAGAGTAAAGAGTTTTGATTCTATTTCTACCATGAACATATGCCACTTCCCTAAAAACAAAAGTACCTAGTAAATTCCATAAAGGAGTTTTGAATAGAATGTGAACAGGTTCAGCAGTATTTCATAATTACATCAGTATTTAAATAATAAAAGTAAAATCATGAAACTAGTAAAAGTAATGGTATCAATTATTATTTAAAAAAGAACATAGAGCATTAGAATATTCAAAAAGAAAAATACAGATACGCATAGAAACAGTAATAATCCTTCATTTTGATGGAAATAGATTCAAACATAAGAGATTATGACTTCATTTTCGTGGAATAAAAGAAAGAAACAGGGACACGGAACAAAGAAAAAAAGGAAGAAAAAAGAATGTAAGCAAGAAAGAAAGGGAAATGGCGGTTACCTCTTACCTCAGAAAAGAGACGCGGCGCCGGAAATGGAAACTGGGGTGAACTGTGCCGGGAACGAGAACTTAATTAAACACCGTGTCTGTGTGAAAACTGAACCTTCCAATTTTTTAACCGTACCTTTTTAGATTTTTAGATTCTTCCAATTTTTTAACCGTACCTTTTTAGATTTTTAGATTCTTCCCCTATTTAACAGGGGTAAAATACTTGGGGGTATAAAAGTTAAGAATCTTTTCTTTCTTTATTTTCATTTTATTTTTTCTTTCTTTTGCAAGAGCACCACTTCATTAAGAGATGTATGTAGATTGCACTCAAGTTGTTTTGTGTTTGTGGATTACAATAAAAATCATTTAAAAAATCAATAATAAAAGATTATTTTTATGAGAAACTACTCTAATAAGTGTATCGTTTAAAATAAATTATAAATTATTTTTAAATTCTAATATTTTTCAAAAACATGTTATTGGTGTAACTTATTAAGAAAAAGTTATTAATTGATGAAATAATTAAGTGTTTTTTGAATACTAATATTTAAAATTTACAGATGTGTTATGAAATAGATAAAAACTACAGCAATATATTAGAATAGTACATAGAGACCAATAAGAAATAGAAAAGACCATAGATTTTGTATTATACACTTAACAAGTGTGTCCTATATAATACAACATGAGTTTTATTTATATGACACAAATAGGTAAGTGAATGATCATATTAAATACCACTAGCAATTCGTAGATACACTCAATAATAAGAGTTATAGAAACGTGGAAGGCTAACTAATGGAAATCCATTAAATCTTATATTCATAATGTCCTCCTTTGATATTCATTAACGATATGTTTAATTACGGGAAAAAAATTCAATATAAAAAAATTTAGTGAATAAAAAAGAGTACCATATTCTTTTATGAGAATTGCATAACATATTATTTCTCTCCCTCAGCCAGATAATTATCTTTGAGACGGCAAAAACCAATTTTGTGTACCACTTGGAAGCGACTTTGTGAAAAAGTCTACAAGATTATCACATGAATAAATATATTGATTGTTTTTATCACCATTTTTCTAAAGATCATGAGTGAAAAAGAACTTTTGAGAAATGTGTTTTTTTACACAAGAAATATGATTTGTTATATGTCTTTTAATATACCATTTTTTCAATTGAATAGTGCATCAAGTATTATCTTCATAAGTGATTGTTGCATTTATTCTCCTTCCAAATGCCTCTTTTATGTGTCGAATCATATGCCTCAATCAAACACTTTCTTAACTTGCTTAATATAATGCTAAAAATTCTGCATGATTTGATAATGCTATTGTTATGTTTTGTTTCACATATCTCCATGAAATAGTTGTACTACCACATGTAAACAAGTAAGATGTTTGTGATCTACCATTATGAGAATCTAATAAACAACATGCATCTACATAACCAATTAGTTATAGTTTTGGTACTTTGGAATAAAACAAACTCATATATATTCTCTAAGGTAGCAAAGTATATGCTTGATTTCATTCAAATATCTTTGTATATGTGAAGAACTATATATTTCTAATAAATTGGCATAAAATAGTATATCAAAATAATTAACAAGGCACATAATTGTCTTCAATACCATAAAAAAAACATATTATCACTTTTGTATTGTTTATACCAAAAATATTATAAGTAGTTGGCTGAGTACGACGACCGTCCGAATTTAGCATAGTTGAATTCATGTTAGCCGAATTAAGGGTCAGTTGAGTTGGTAACAACTGTACATATATGATTTAGGCGAGTCTTTCTTAGTACCACGAAGGTTTACAAGGATCGTATGGTTTTCAATAAAACACTTTAAACACATGGGAAATAACAATTATGCATTAAAGTTCATGTCCTATATTTATAACGTCACTAACCATGAGTGACTACATTTGCAAATAGACGATGTGGAAAAAAAAAGCATGCAAGGATAACTGAAAGTCAATTGCCATGAAAATAGAGGAACACATGTCATCATGGGTGCATGTATATCCAATAGTAGGAAGAAAACTTGCATTACTCGCAAAAAAAATCGATTATGCATTGGCCAATAGGATCAACTTCGTTTATAAATACCTCATTCACTCTTCATTTTTACATACACAATCAATCCAACAAGTCTATTTTCATATTATTTGTATCCATTACCGTTCTGCTTATTTTACTTATTCAATTTTATCTTAGATCACTCACAAAAATCAAACATCGTATTGAAGACTCTTTAGAGGAGTTAAGGAACCCACAATTGAGGAATAGAGTTCCTTCCTTAGTGTCGTTTGAAGCAAATCCGAATCAAAGTCTAAGAGTTATTAGCCAATTTATCGGCTACTTTTAATTTGGATAACAAATTTGACATGCCCAATAGAACACTACAACCAACATTACTAAGAGGTTCAATTCTCCAGATCACGATCATAATTGACATATAAACTTATGTCCTGGTAAAGGATAGGTCAACAACGACCTAATGATCCACCAAAAACCTTAGAAAATGCCATCTTTTGTGCTCCTCCTAATAAACCTGCTAATTCTTTGATTGAAACACCTGAACAAACAGTAGTAATGATGACGTCCTTAATCAGATAGCAGTTTGACATAGGTATACATGCCATCATGTATCAAGTCTCTCAACAGTTAGTTGTCATTGTTGAACTCATGGTTTATAATGAGGTTCAACAAGTCAAAGAATTGGAGGGAAAGAGAGCCAATTCGGGTGATCATTATATCACCTCTAATAATTGGGGACTTCAAAGGTACCAAGGCCATGCAAGTGTTGGTATCAAAAGTCAGTTGATCGATGCAATGGTAGGACCACTTGAAGCAATATGCCAAATTAGTTTGCCCCAAGTTTCACCTTGTGGAAACACTTTGCAGGCGAACAACATATCTTATGCTGGAGGATAAACTCTAGGCCCATAAGCAGGAACAACAAAACCAATTGTTGGTTATTCGACTTAGCAACCATAGGTAAGTTACATATCTGGCTCAACTAACATAACAACATACTTGCCAGGATTTGATGTACCAGTTCCATCCCCGATAGGTTTAAGTGTATCAAGTTCAATTAAGGGTTATATTGAATAACATACATGGATTAATACCAATCCACTTTATTAAAACACTCTAATGGTAATAGGAACTACAATGAGAAATCTTGCATAGCTAAACCAAGAGTAGCAATGGGGAAACACATCATCTCAAGGTCCACCTCTACATGGTTTCTGGAAATCCCTAGAGAATATACGTTGCTAGCCAACAACAGCTGAGGCCAGACCTCCAGGGCAGCATGATAACGTTTCAGCAAGTGTACTGAATCGTTGCAAGTAATAATAAAACAGTAGTACCGAGTGTCAAACTCAATGATTGCATTTTACTATTGAATTATATTTGATTACTAAATTGAACAAAAAGTTTTCAAATTGATTGAAATAATATTTAAAATTAACAACAGTAATAAAATTGATCCTTTATAATGAGAAAAATGTCAGGGATGAGTTTCACTCCGAATCCAACCTTGGTGTCTAATTTGATCTTAGTTACTGAATTCCTTTATTGAACTATTATCGAATTCTCTTTATTATTTTTGCTCTAATGTCTTAGTGACAGAACTTTTAATTCCAAAGTAACCCCTAATTCCATAGTGGATTTAAGATTAGAATTAAGCCTTACCGTACAAGAATTCTTTTGTTAAACTATTGTCTTTGCAACTAATTTAATTGGTTTCATGACCTGCATCTATCCCTAGACTACAAATTCATGAATTTCAAATCTCAAGCATTCGTAAAGTCCACTTCTGTTTCAAAATATGAATCGTAGAACATTTTAATGTTGATCAAGCAATAAAAAGCATTAAGCACAGATATGAGAAAAATAATTCAATAAACTCATTCATATAACTAGAAATCAAATCAGAAAAATAAGGGTTTCATCTTGTTACACTCATCCCTAACAAATAGGGTTTAGTTACTCATGACATAGATAGAAAAGATAACGATTAGAGAAGAATTACAAGAAAGATTCATGAATGATTCTTGATAAAACTGTTTCAATGGTGTTAGCAACGACCGTCTTTGAGTTTCTCTGCTAGGGCACAAGTCTCCTTACTTCTCAATAGTCAAAAAGATACCTAAAAAGTGATAAAAACGAGTTTTAAATAGCTATGTTGTGCGTCGCGCGCTTCAGGCCCAAAACGACAGTGACATCAGCAAGTGTACTGAATTGTTGCAAGTAATAATAAAACGGTAGTACCGGGCGCGCTTCCAGCGCACATCTTTTGTCTGACGTATACTGCATTTTTCGCATCTTTCGAGTTCGAATTTGGTTCCGGTGTCTTCATGAAAGTTGTAGCTATGGATCTCAAATTTCATTTGCACTTGGTTTGACTTCAATTGGACATCTAAAACTCCAGATATGGCTGAAATACTCCATATAGGTCATGTTGATTTCTCACCAAAATTCAGCACTGCACTAAAACAAAGAAACAACGCAAAACTACGAAAAATATCTACTTAATCAAGGAAATAAGAAAATAAATATTTCATTAAATCAAAGAAATAAAATCAACAAAATATATCAAATAACTCCTTAAATTAACTAATGAATAAAATATAAATAAGAATAAAAACAGTGAAAACCATGCATATGATGAAGAGTCATCACAACAGTTGTTGGATCTCAACCTCATAGTTGATATAGTTAAGAGATACAGTTGAAACTGTGGATAAATTTATGTAAAGGAAGCCTTATTTTGAGTGGGTGGATAGATTGGTGCCTCTGTCCAGATGTTATAAAACTTCTAATTTTGCCACCTTTTATAGCAGATGGCAAATCAACTATGGAGCATATTGGAAGGTTTACTACACAATATAGAGAGGAGAATCGATATGAATTTCACAAGTTGCAATAGTTCCCTTTATCTTTGATAGAAACAAAATTCACTTGGTATTCTTCTTTGCCGCATATTCAAACCAGAGAATATATGGAGTGTTGTTTCCATGACAAAACTGGCATCAACTTGAAGTTACAACAACCGATTTGATGAACTTGAAACAACAAGTGGATAAATTAGTCGCAAATTTCATTGAGATGTTTAGAAAGAAGGAAGGGAAGTGCTTTGTTCAATTTCCTAAGACTGAGTATACTTCCACGGAAATAAGTGGAATGCATCATCAGTTGATGGAAAAATTCATAAGGCAAGCGTGCACATAGATCGTAATGAATTGGCTTCTACGACAATACAACACTACAAGACCTACGTGATTTTTTAGGGCCAAAAACACTTCGAAAGGATAATAAGCCTTGAGAAATGAACCATTTGTGAAGGCCACAAGGCCCTAGCTATATTTTTTTGTTGGAAACACATACATAGGATTGAAGCCCTCGCAAAGTAGACTTTTTTTTCTTAAAAAAAAAAAGGAACCATTCCTAAGGCCTAAGCTCTCACAACATACCTTAGGTTCTGACCCTCGCCATTGTAACGTTTTCAAAAATATTCATAAGGTTTTGGCCCTTGCGATTGTCAAGTTTCAAAAACTTTTAAAGGTCTCATGCCCTCTCAAATTCAGCGTGTCAAACACATTTCTAGGACTTTAGCTGTCACAAATGATCACACTATTAAAAAAATTAAATTATTTTATTTTATATTCATATTTAAATAATCCAATTATTTTATTTTATTTTTTGAAAAATATAATAAAAAATCATTTATTATTCAATTTAAATTTATTATATATATAAATTGATTTTTATATTATAAAATATTATAATAAATTATTTATGTAACTAAATAAATTATTTCAAATTTATATAAAATTGAATAAAATTTAATTTTCATTAAAATAAGCAATAAAACTTTTATTTAATTATTTATATTATTTGCAATATTATTTAAATTATTTAATTATAATTATAGTTAAATAAATTTTAAATTAAAATTAAATAATTTAAAATGATTAATAAGACATAAATAAACTTGAAAATAAAGCTAATTACTAAAACATTAATTATTATTCTAATATTCAAAACAAGAATAATGTCAGAAAATGGAGAAAAGAGAGAATGGACAAAAAAAATTAATTTACATACCAAGATAGTAAAGAGATATCGAAAATAGAGAATGAGAGAATGAAAGTAAAGAAAGAAATGAGAGTAGATATAGAGTTTGAAAATGAAGACGAAAAGAAAGAAGAAGAGTAGAAATGAGGAAAAATAAAAGAAAAGAGAATAGAGGAAGGAGTTGAACGTGTTTTGTACTAGAGTGGGCGAGGGCTATAGCCCTCGAAAATGTTTCCTCTCAGATAGTGAGGGCTCCAACCCTCGAAATATGGAGTCTTTGTGTGCTTTAATGAGGGCTTTAGCCCTAACAACATTTTAATAGGGAAAAAACCCAGGGCTTTAATCCTCGCAACCACAAAACGCCATATTTTTCTAGGGCTTTGACTCTCAAAAAATAACTTGACCATTTTCCTAGAGTTATGACCCTAAAAAAATACTTAGAAAGACATTGTGAGGACTTAAAGGCCCTAGCTATATGGTGTTTTTCTTGTAGTGATAGAGCAATTCATTTAAGAAAACGAGATGTAGGGTGCTACCAAGGGTGAAGGCCCACATCTGGTCTCCATCATTGATATGGAGGATTCTTAAGATGACATGTCAACCGAATCCACGACAGACAGAATGGTTGTTGAAATCCTCAAAGGGAAAGCTTGCTCGTGTCCTTCCCTAAAGCCTGTTAAAGGAAATGACATTAGTTCTGCATAAGGTAAAGCCGAATATGCCTTTGAAATTACCAAAGTTGACCATATTTTTGACTATATGCTTAAAAATAAGCAAATTCGACTGTTTGAAGTCACAAATTCCTTACACTTGAGGATATGAAAGACAAAAGATATGAAAATGACACAATTCCTATAATCACTGCACGACTAACTACATAGTATTTAGAAAGGTCGTCCAAAAGGCTATGAAAGAAAGCATATTCAAATTTAGCCGGCAAATGTATTGCTAAGATAACTATTTATACTAACCTTTTCCCAACCATGACCATGACTGTAGTTTCTTTCTTTGAGTCATCAAGATTCTGACTAGCTGAAAATGGAAAAGAGAGAGTTAAAAAAGTATTGAAACCTAAGGTGCAACAAGTTGTATCCAAACAAGTTAAGAATTCGGTTCATAGGACCTATGTGTTTGACATGTTAAAGTCCCCTTATGATATGCTAGCGAGACAATTTTGACACAAAAGATATTATAGTCTTTTAAAAAAAATAGGAAAGTGAAAAAAATTTATTAATTAAAGTGACACTAATGGATATTTTACAATTATCTCTAAGGAGATTTGAATTCGATATCTTAAAATTAAAAAATTAAACTCTTACCACTAAACTAACATCTCAAATATATTATACTCTTTTTCTTTTGCTACAATTTATTATAAACTTATTAAAGAAGTACTTATTGAAGCTATGTTAAGTTAGCTAGGTCGACACTTGGTCTATTCGACTTCTGTCGCATACATGTGACCTTATTTGAGATTTTAAGGTACTATCACTAAGCATGCTCACACACAACTGTCTCATGTGTGGACTTGGATCCTCCCACGTATCTCACCCAACATAGGTCTAATACTTTCCATTCAATTTAGCTATGTAATCATTTGTGCTTTAGTAGTCAACATCTACTCATTGAAATTATGTAATCTATACAATTAAATACATAACAAAATTATTATTTTTTCTTAAACAGTAACTGAAGTTAAATTGCATAGAAAACACTATTGACTAATTTGTTTTTGACTATTTGGATCACATTTAAGTAAGAATTTTATGATCAATCATCTAACTACATGCTAAAGGACTCCAACTATAATTTTGGTCACAGTGATACTAATACAATTCTAATATTTTTAAGTTAAATTATACATTGTAAAAATAATTGAGACAGAAAGCAACTATTGAAACAATATAAATACTTCAAATTCAAAAGTTTATGGATTAAAAGTTAGTACATTTTTTCTTTACCTAATTGACATGTATAGAAGCTGAATCAGCATTAATACATTATTGACAATAAGTTATGAGCTGGAGGTAGAAACCGTGTGTGGATGGAAATTGAGCTGTAAGTAACAGAGACTTTCTTCTCTATTTCCCTTCTCTTACTACTTTCATATAATTTCACTTTAATTATTTCTATAAATATCTCAAAGTATTCAACTTGTATAATTTATCTCACACTACCTTTTTCTTCATCTTCTTTCACATAGTTACCTATTACAAGCCATTCACTTTACGAGTACATGAAATTCAGCACCTTGTTTTGCATGTTTGCTTCTCTACTCTTCACTGTTCTGTTCTAGTCACACCTCAAAATCAATCAAATCCTTCATTTTTAACACTAGGAATGGCACTCTTCAATTCCATTGATTCTTGCCATATATTTGATATACATTCTAATTTTTTTTTTATGAATAGAAATCGAACTCGGTACTCCAAGGTTTACAACCCTACGCATTAATCACTTATGCTAGACCCTGGTGGTGAAACATTTTAAATGTGTTCAAAATGTTTTCACTTACACACACATGCACTTCTATTGTTTATTCTTTTCAAAGTTGCAACTATATGATAGTCTCTTCCATTATTTGCATGATCATTCCTTTTATATGGCCATCATGTGAGAATTGGTTCAAAAATTTGAACCAATGTTCTAAAAACCAAAATGGACCGGACGGTTCAACTGATTGAACCATGGACAAACTGTTCGATTATTTGAGCGATTCAATCACCAATTTTTTCTTCTGTTGAAGCGGTTTAAAATAGTTGAACCATAGTCTGGAGGTGTGCCCGGTTCAATGTCCAATTTGTTTTTTAAAACATTAAAATGAGGTTTTGAGAAATATATTTGAAAGGTTTGTGCTATTTAAGGCCAATCCATGGAATGAGGTTGTTGAAGTAACTACTAGGGTTTGAATGAAGGGGAAGGATTAAATAAATCAAGTACTTGAACAGAACAATGAAGAGAAAAGGAGCACACAAGCAAAACATGGTGCTTATTTCTAATTTTTAGTATTTAATGTGAATGGCTGGTAATAGTTGAATATGAAAGAAGAAAGTTTTGTGATCAAAGTGAAGTTATCTCGGCAAAGTTTCTCCAATGACTAACTATGGTTAGCAGATGCAAAAGTAAGAATCTAGATTAAGGTATTAATTAGCTAAAAGAGCTTAGTTATTTTTTATAACTACTATGATATAATTTTTCAGGTACATGAAATTTTGGTTAATCTGTTTCCTATTATTGTTTCATGCAGGAACATGTGAATATGCACACCATTAAAAAAATGAAAGGAAAGAGCCTCTGAAATCAATAGTGTGAGATATGAAAATTGATTTCACAACTATGCTTAAAGTAATATGGAAACTATATAAATAATTTCAATTTGAAGCAAAAGTTCTTGAAGATTCAAAACAATATTCTATCAATTATGCAGTATTGTTTTGCCAAGAGTGTTTAGAATATGTGAAGATACATTATTGTATGTTGGGCCAATTTTGAAAGATGAACCAAATTCCTTTTATTAAATGTTACTTGATATTAAATAAAATGCTTTCTGGATCCCTATTTTTTCATTCTCCAAGGTTTGAGCCTCATTTCTTGCATTGCAGAAAGGAATTTAGGAATATGCAAATTACTCAGATAAAGATAAACAATTAACAAGCATTAGTAGTATAAAATGTGAGTTACTGAATTCTCCCCACAAGGAAGTACTGCTGAATCTCAAAGTTGAGCTTTGTTTTTTTTTACTGAATCTAGGATACAATACTTCGGTTGCGAGTGTGATACAATACAGATATACAGATATGAGAAATTTTGAAATTCAGGATACAATGCAGCCTAGATAAGTTAAACAAATTTTTAAAAAACATAAAATTATATATATGTTGAATATTTGTAAAGAATGAGACATCGATCATTTTTTATTAATATATAACTATAATGATTAATGATCACAATTTACAAAAAATATACTTTGTGATCAAAATAATTTTTTTAGTGTTCGTCTAATATAATGCTCGAGAAAAGGTAATCAATTTAACTCTTAAATACTTGTGTATGTATCCCATGCATATATTCCCCCATTGAGGTTGATCATGCAGTATTGCATTGTACTATGATGTATCTCATACGTATCTTAAAATATTTGAGGGTGTATCTTAAGAGTGCCTGTAGCTGATACGTGTCCCATACATATACTTCTCATTTTGGTGTATCCGAATTTTATGAATAATAATAGCAATTATATTATAAATGGTAAGACTGAAAGCAACTTGTGCCAGAAATATCTGCAATCAAATATACTCCATCTACATTTTAGTTTCTGTTATTCTTCCATTTGGCACGTTGAAAAATTTTAAATGCTAAAAACTACGAATACTGACTGATACAAACTACAAAGTTATGGTGTCCCAGTTAGAATTTGGGTTGCTTGTTGTGTTGTGTCTGACAAGAGTGCATATGTCTGACACAACTTCTCTTACATTTTTCTTAGTGGAGATGCAATTCAAATATCAGTAAGCTTATTTGCAATATAAAAACAGGATACAATACAGTAACATTGTAAATTACATTCTAATGATAAATAAATCACTAATAGAAAACCAACAGAAACAAGAGAAATAAATCACTAGCTAATAGATAAATAAATTACATTTCTATAATGCAGTAAAACAATACACTAAAAATAGATACATACATTAAACAGTTGTAGGCACAAATAATCTTGGCAAGTTCTGAAATTCTTCAGGAACTACTTATATCAGAAAATTCTATCATGCAAAAGCTAGAACACTTTGGTAATGAGAGTATCTCCCCCTTAACTTTCTCCATGTCAATATCTGTATATCGCAGCCAAAAAGCGGGTGATATCGTTATCTTCTCCAAGGTTGTTGCATTTTCCATTACGAATTTAACTAGACAAAGATCATGCTCGTTTGCATTGAAACCTTTAAACTGAAATACTTTTAAGCTTGACAGAATGCAGTGAGGAACAATTGCAAAGGATAAGACATCTTTTTTTAAATCTGATACTCCCTGAAATTTTGGTGAATCATATGTTATCTAACATTTAAATTCTTTTATGATATATATAATATAATGAACATATAATTGAAGACTTTGAATTTCTTTGAAAAAAAGGCAAGAGTACCTAAACTTACATTAAGTAAAACAAGAGTATTAAGAATTGGTGAATTGTGGAGTAATTGCAACAAAGCTGTATCAGTGACCTCATTTAGTTGCAGATAAGTCAACCTTCCAAAAGTAGGCAAATTGGTGAAAATATCATTAGCATGCCTTAAAACCTGTTGGACAAGGAAAAATTTATTCAAATTTTTAGTTTCTTTATCAGTTTGCATTCTAGATGCAAAACAGGAAAGGAAAAAAGTGTTAGTTTTTGACGATTCTATGAACCTAATTAGTAAAACATCCAATATTGAAGTTTATAGGATTAGATTATATCAACCTCGGTAGAAATAAGTAGAATTTAGCAAGGTTTTAAATTGTGGTCGCAGTTACATTGCGAATCTTGATATTGAAAAGAATCATAGTCAAACTCCGTTGATGTAGTCTCAATTGTAGTCATGTTGCAGTCGCAGAGACATCAAAAACCTTGATGTTGCGGCACAGGTCCCAATCATTGGCCTTTTACTAAAACCATTTAATTGAGTACATTTACCATTTAGTTGAGTACATTTACCATTAAATCTAGCCACCAATACATGATTTTCAAGCTTAATCTAATATTTATGCAACTCAATTAGTATATATTTGACAGCTTAGAGATTTAAAAGGGGAAACTAGTAATCCAAATATTTTTCTTTATAATTTACACCTACATAGCAGAGTAGCTTAATAAACACAAATAGCTTTATTATCATCAAATAAGTTTTTTTTTATGCAATACTATTATCATTCATGTATCATGAAAACCAATCATACCTTGTAAAACAATAATTTCAGCCGTTCGACTTCATGGATTTGTCTGAGAAGCTTATGTGCTTGAAACCCAACTTTTTCCATTTTGTCCTTTTTGTCTTCATCAATAACAATCACAACAGAAGCATTACGAATCGATGACGAATCACATAGAAGAATTTCTTGTTCGAGATCACTCTCATAAGAGAAATCAGTTAGGCATGAACTATAAACCTTGATGACTGATTTACATGATTCATTTGAATGATGATTCCATATTGCTAAGGAAAACCTCTCAAGTAGAGGTACTTGTAAACTAATATCTTGCATTGTTGACCATTCACATCCTCTAGCTTCAAACACTTTGAGAATTGGGAAACTAAGAGTTATATCTTTTGAATAATTGGAGGAATCAAAATCACTCACTAACTTAATCCCAGAAATGTTAATGTTTTGAAGATTTGGCAAACAAACCGAAACAGGAAGAGTAAGATTAAATCTACCTTGAAGTACCAATTCTACCAAAGAATTGCAGCTAAAGAGTAATTTCGAAGGAAGGGAAAGTTTATCAGCATACTGAATATGAATCTTTTGAACTCTTCTTTCCAATATAAAAGAGATCCATGAATTTATCAACAATGCGTCATATTGATAACAAGTTAAGCAAAGAGAGAAGCTTTTGATGGTTGAATTAGTAAAGTGAAGAAACACTTTTTCAACAAAATTGACAAACTGCTGTTTATCCATCTTCTTCTCAAAATAATTCAAACTGTCATCAAAATGTAGATTGGTTATCAATGTCCAAACTTCAATCCACCTTCTTGATAAGACACTAGTGCGAACAGTCTCTATGATTGGAAGGAAAGATAGGATGTTATCAAGAATGCTTTCATGTAATGTGCTAATCATATCTCTTTCTATAACTGTTGTTTCCTCTATTGGAAGCTGTTTTGTTGTATCATCTATTGTTGCATCTTTTGAATTCATGATTACCTACAAAAGCAACTGGTACATGAAACATCAAAGATGTTAAATGCAAGTGATTCAGATTGCAAACTCACATATCAGATTCACTGTGTGTTATAATAAGAACGAGATATTTGTTCACCAGAAAAAAAAAAAAAAAAAAAAGAACGAGTGAGAAAAAGAAGAATAAAAACCTTAGCAATGTGAATTGGAGAAATGAATAAGGAATTATTGAGTCCTCAAATCGAATAAAAGCTTGAGCTTCAAAGAAAATTGACACTTGTTTGAGTGAGAAGAAGCTTCTGAAACAGAGTGTTTGAGTGCAGTTTTTAGTAAAAAAAAATGCTACGTGGTCCTGCGGGGAATTAAAAGCTTATAGCGAAGTAAGTGGCTCTAATTAATTAGGAGTCGGTTGTTAAGATGAAATAAGTGAATTAATTTTTTTCCGTAAATATTTTATTTTATTATTACTATATATATACATATCTCGACTGTTTAATATGTTTTTTTTGAAGAGTTTAAATTTCACTTTTTAAATAAAGTTTAATTATATATTTTATTTTATTACACTCACAAAAATAATATTTAACAATTTTTCACGACTCTCAATGATAATTATGCTAGTAAAAGATAAACTTAACAAATCATATGAGATTGTAAATTTCAAATTCATCCTCTTTTATTTGCAAAATATAAGTAATAGGATTGCCTCAACGTATGTGAAAGTATGAATTTTAATACGAGATTTAAAGCGAATTTTTTAAATTTTAATATGATGTCATTAAATTAATGTAATTGATGTTATGTTATATTTATTTTTTAATTGATTTAATATTGTTGAGATAATATTAAATTTAGAAAAAAAAATTATATGTTTTAATTTTAAAATTATCAAAATTTGAATTTTTTTATTAATTATTTTAATTAAATAAAATTTTTATTTTTTATGAAGACTTAATTATTATTTTTTTTATTAAATAAGTTTTACAAATAGCAATTTATCATTTTTTGCTAAAAAAATATTTATGAAATAAAAATCACCAACCAGTCAAAATAAAAAAAGTGTGCGGTGGCAGCCACTGACACGAGGAGAGGAGGTAGTTATATATATCATGTGACTACCGTTCACTCAAACACGACGAATGGTTGATAACTGCCTAGGTAGTCAGAGTTAGCACGCAATGTATCTTACATTAAATTTTCTTTTAAGTTTTAAGATAAACTGTGATATTATAGAAAATAAACAAGAGTTAAAATGCTAATAAGTAGAAAGTAGAAAAGGACAAAACAAACTCAACTCAATTCAATCAACAACTTGCCTAAGAAATGTTAAAATTAATAGAAATGCTAATAAGTGTTAGATCAGTAATTTAATTATAAAAATATTTATTAAAAATGTATTAGAAGTTATGGTTTAACTTTTTTAAGATAAGATTTTTATTTTTGAATCTTTAAAAAATGTACTAAGAATTATGCACAATTTTTTAGAATTGTTAGCATTATTCTTCAGTCTTATTATAAATGACATGAGTTATATTTGATTATTAATAAAATAATTAGTTGGGTCGATTTTAATAATAAAATAATTTTCATTTATAAAAATACACATGTTAATAGT
>JBBPBP010000002.1:41878878-41892832 GCA_037974735.1 Cicer chorassanicum | reverse complement strand
TTTTATCAACTATATTGGTAACATTTATTAAAATATTGTGTATCAATATTTACTTATTTAATTTGGTTTACACTGGATTTCATGATTTCTACTTTTTATACACTTCAACATATTATTTTATCAAAATAGTAAGATTTCACGATTTTGTCCTTAGAAAAAATGTGTTGGGTTGTACAAAAAAATAAACAATTTACTACTTGAAAAAAGTTTGATTTAAATATTAATTTTAATTATCTAATAAGTGACATGTGATAGATTTCGTAGATATTATAAATTTCATTAAAAGATTTTTTTTCTTCAGTAATGATACTATATAATATTCAATTTGAAGACATTTATGGAGTAATAACTGTTATCAATAATAATGGAGGACCGTCAAATAATTGATATTTATTGTATTATAATTGGTAACTTATGACACTTCCACAAAATATGGAAAAAAGGTATTTAGAAAGTGAATAGGGAAACTCTATGTGAAGATGTACACGTCAACTTTTTAGCTGATGTGGCAAATGTCTGCTTACGTGGAGGAAATAGGATGAGGTGGCAGCGGAATCTGTTTTAAATATATAGAAAGTGAACAGGGAAACTCTTTGTGAAGATGTACACGTCAGTTTTTTAGCTGATATGATAAATGTCAGCTTACGTGGAGAAAATAGGATGAGGTGGCAGCGGAGTCTGTTTTAAATATATATAATAGATGAGATTGTATAACCTCTCTGTTACTTTTTCGGTTGGATCAAAACTTATGTTTTAGCCATTTTCTTTTTTCTCCAAATTATTTTTATTTCTTCTATCTTTCCTCTTTTCTCATCTCTCTCTTTTCTATTCTAATATAAACAACTCAATTTCTTCTGATTTAAGTAATTTCTCACTAATATTTGTCTCTTATATTTTACTTTATTTTCATTGTTTAATCTTAGATATTTTTTATCTTTCGAAAACAAATTCTTTATTTTGGCAATTAAGTTGTCAATACAAACTCACCTTAACACTAAAGTCATGTTAAACCTCTCAATCTCAACTACTCAAATTCCACAATATATAACTATTACTCCACTATTATTCTATAATTTCTTTTATTAAATTATTTTATTTACTGTATGTTCATAGATCCTCAACATTTTTAACTATTCACATAATAAAATTTCTAAAAAAAGTAAGAATTTTGACTAAATATTTTAACATAGAATCAAATGATTTTTTTTATAAGAAACAGTCTAATTTTTTTGGTAAGAATATCCATCCAATTACCTTATAAATAATAATAATAATAATAATAATAATAATAATAATAATAATAAAAAAAAAAAATAGTATCCCATATAACTTTTCAAGCCCTGAATATATCAACCAAAGTTTGTCTCCTCAAAGTATTAGTTGTTTTGGTACACACTACCACACATGCATCAATAGTTTAAGAACAGAAAATCCATGAACCAACATTTCGAATCCATGAAAAATCCCAAGAGGAACTAGCTTGCACACAATTCTGATGGAAGGATTGAAAGGCGTTAGCGAATGTGGTGAATCTTTTTAGTAGGAATATTTTTGTCACTCACTCTTTTTGATAGAAAAATAGGGGGTTATTCCTACTTATATTCAACAATACGTTCTTCCGCAAAATTTAACAAATAATGACAAATTCTCTTCACACATAAATTGATAAGTATATATATAGCCACACTAATTATACGATTCTAACCCAATATCCACAAATAAATATGCAGTGATATTCAACACCAGCAAAGACAACAAAAGAATGTAGCATGATTGAAATCTTCTTTATATATTTTTATCAAAACAACTTAACTATGTAGTCAACACACTATGTTTTTATTTATCTTTAACTATACATGTATGATTATAAGACACATGTTACTATTATCAAAAATCAATTACCATATCTGGTAAATTAAATCAATTTTAAGAAAATCTTCCTATGTCAAAGCAAGGAATACTTATCTCCAAAGTCGAATTACCTAATTATCTCTATTTTAAAATAACATTATGGTCTCAATTATTGCACCTAAATAATTTAAAATTATAAATTACAACACATTATATATCACTTTCAAATATAATAGAAATAAAAAATATTATTTTGCATGCACAACGCGTGGATCGTAATTTAGTTTATAGTTAATTGATGAATCTCGTTGTTCGGTGGCCAAAGTTGGAGAAGCACACTTGAGGACTATTGTTTGATACTATTTGTTCTTAGCAATCGTAGCTTGTTAGCAACATTAGAATAGTACTACTCCCTCTCCATATCATATTAATCATTTCACATATGATATTTGATCGAATAATATAATTAAATGATACGATTAAAAAAATATGAAAAAGTTTTTTTTAAAAATTATTTATTTTTAAATAATTTTTTTTTAAAATATGTAATATTTAATTTTTGATTACTTGTGTAGCTGTGTATAGACAATAAATTTTGCTAGTGCTCAATCATTTTAACACATGCAAGCTCGTGCATCAATCATTTTTGCCAGTGCTCATTTGCTTCTTTTTCGTTTCCCATAAACAATTTCTTGCTGGCCTAATGAATTCACAACCTACAATATTAGTTAATATAACAAGAGGACATGTGGTGAAGAAAATATGGTGACAGCATAGAGTCATTCACGTGATCATTAAATGTTACAAAAAATTTACCATCTTTGTATCACACCCACCATGCTACTTTTTTCTATGTCGGTTTCAGATTTATCTCTTTTATACTTTTACAGCTAGGAACATTCCCATATTATAGTAATTGAAATAATATGGTAGGGAACGGTGATAAATTTCATTCACATTGTAGAAAGATATTCATTATAAGCATTGATAAACAACCAAATGTATGAATTTGATAATGCCACAAAAGTCAAGTGTTTTCACTTAATAGGAAACTGAACTTAGATTCTCTCAATTATAATCTTTATCGATGTCTCTCAATCTTTTCTGTTTTTTTTTTTTAATTTAATTTTTTCAATGAAAAGTTTATATTATATACATTATACATATAAAATTTTACATAAATTCAAATCATTTAATATCATTTTAAACTACTTTAATAATAAAAGAGAAAATAAAATTATTTGTTTTAATATTAGTTATAAGCTATTTCTTGAAGAGTTCATGAAAATAATTTGAAAGCAAGTTATGAATATATAATAAATTGTTTTCATAAATCTTTAAAATTGAGTCGCGAATATAAACAATAACCCAAAGAGATCCTTTATCTATTCACCAACTTATATATGCTTTGTATTAAAAACATGCTAAATGGTAGTTGTGTCACAATCTTGGTTGTGGACAGACAAAATTGAAGGTAGACCTTCTTCATGTCAAACTCTATATGATTACAATTCCTAATTTTTAAAAAGTTGCTTTGTACATTTTCCATTTTTCTTTTGATTACCATCTTCTATGGTCTTTCTTCTTGGTCTTTATTTTGGGCTCCACACTCCACTCATTGCATGATGTAGATTCCTAAGTGACAATAGTTTTAAACTTATCATGATTGTTGCTCACAACTTATCTTTGAACTAGTTACAAGTGTTTCAAACTAGAACATTTACCTTAATGATTTGAGAATTTAGGTTCATGAGAACAGTGTTGAAAATGAATTTTGAATAGTTACAATGAACAAAGTTTGCATAACTTATGTACAAAGACAATCCAGTGTGTGAAGATGGTATCTATGTTCATCCTCAGGCATCAGAATACAACTCAGAATCATTGACAGATTTCCCTTTCCTTTCTTTATGTTAGTTTTTGCTCTAAAATCAGATTCTGCATGTTTGTAATGAGATTTCCTATGCTAATCCTTGGTTATCATCTGTTGTTTTAATGTACTGTGACTTCAGGTTCTTAAATTTTCAGCATCAGTATACAGCAGTAAATGAGAAATTCCCTGGTTATCGCCTTTTCCATAACCACATGCTTCATTGCTTTTGTGATATCAAAGATTTTCATCTCAATCCTACTCTACAAAAGATGGAGAAGAAAGCATGCGATTCATGAAGAAGGTTATACAGGTATGTGTAAGCAAGAATGAGTTCTCCAACTTTTGTTCTTACACAGTCCAACTTTTGTTCTTACACATCTCAATCGATTTTGATATGTTGGATTTTTCTCAAGTAGAATTAATTTTACATCCAGAATTTATTCTAACTTGAAGCTAGAATACGTAGTTTTTGCCTTTGGAACTGATTTTTAGCTTGAAATTTATAATTCAACTAACTTTTTAATGGATGTATCCAAATATAAATTATTTTACCTTCAACTCACTTTTAGCCATAATCAATTTTACATAATCATTTCATTTTTAAAATCAACTTTTGAGACTGCAGAAACAAATACATACACTAAGACATAGTAACATAAATTGATTGATGATACAGGAGGGAAGATGGTGATATTTAGGTCTTCAATCCTTAAATCTTTAACATCTGATATGCTGTTAAAGAAGACACAGAAACTGAACAACAAGGACATCATCGGTTCCGGGGGTTATGGTGTAGTTTATGAACTAAAACTCAATGATTCAGCGGCCTTCGCTGTGAAAAGGCTGAACCGTGGAACCGCAGAGAGAGACAACGGTTTTGAGAGAGAGTTAGAGGCAATGGCAGACATAAAACATCGAAACATTGTGACCCTTCATGGATATTACACTGCACCACACTACAATCTTCTCATATATGAGTTAATGCCTAACGGAAGTTTGGATTCCCTTTTGCATGGTATGTATTTTTCAGTTTCTAACATTATTCACTTTATGATTTCTTGGTAGGACTCAAAAGAGTAGGAAATGGAAGGAAATCATGAAACACATACAAAATATCTAAAGATTACATAAACTATTCCCTGACACTTGGATATTTCATAGACTAATTTAACAGTAATTAGTCCCTACACAATTATATTGCTGAAAAATTGTCTCTGAGATGACTTAAATTTCATAGGAAAAAGTTCTCAGTGAAATGATATTGATGTGAGATCAACATGTATTAGTCACATATTCAATTAATATGTCACATTATAGTCTCCAACGGTAAATATTTGCAGTGAAACTATTTTGATTGACACTTAACAATTTCAAAGGTTATATTTCTCCATTTGCAAAATTCAATGATTAATTTGACCGACACTTATAATTTTGTTATTGACTAATTTGCAAAATTCAAGAACTAATTTTTCAATTCATTGGTTTTAGTTATTGACTTAGTTTTTATTATTCAGTGCATCACCATTTCCATAACATCTGATTCATTGATAGAAACAAAAGCTTCTTGTTATGTTCAACATTCCTATAATTTCTTAATCATAAATGAACTGTTTTTTCAAATAGTAAAGGTGAAAGTAATGCAGGGAGATCAATGAACAAGAAGGTTTTGGACTGGCCGACAAGACACAGAATAGCTGTAGGTGCAGCTAGAGGAATATCATATCTTCACCATGATTGTATCCCTCACATTATCCACAGAGATATAAAATCAAGTAACATATTGTTGGATCAAAATATGGAAGCACGGGTTTCGGATTTCGGATTAGCCACATTGATGGAACCAAACAAAACTCATGTTTCAACCATTGTTGCTGGAACTTTTGGATACTTGGCTCCTGGTATAAATACAATCCGGCTTAACATAGGTTTTCCCTTTCACGATACTTGTGTGTTAAATTGATAATTGTTTGTATGCAGAATATTTTGATACAGGAAGAGCAACAGTGAAAGGGGACGTTTACAGTTTTGGAGTTGTGTTACTGGAGCTTTTAACAGGAAAGAAACCTAGTGATGAAACATTTATGGAAGAGGGAACCAAGCTTGTCACATGGGTGAGATAGGATTTCTTAGATAGTATAGTTTTCTTCGATTATTCTGGTTGAACCTAACTCATGTTACAAAACTGACTTGTAAGGTGAGAAAAATCTCTTACTTATATATACATTTTCTAGCCATATCATATCAAATGTAGAAGTTTTAACACACCTAAGACTAGACATCTAGAATGTGTTGCGAGTGGTCTGATAGTGAGTAACCCAACAGATCATAGTTAAACTCTAATACCATCTTAAAATTTTAACTCAATCCTACTAAATCAACTTGTAAGGTAAGGGATGTCTTACTTATAAACATATTTTTTTAGTCATACCAGATCCAATGTTTAAAACTCTCAAAACCAAGCAAGTTTAATCAATTACCAACTTAACTCAGCTTTTCAATCAACTATCTTATTTACTTTCAACTTCAGCATTGTGAAATTGCTTTCATAAAGACATGGTTAAAAATCACCAGAACAAAACATATCATTCTATTAAATTTAAAGATGAGAAATTATGTGGACATCAAAATTATGGGTACCGGCCAGCTTGCTGGTTGGTTTGATCTCAGTTACATTGCAGTTTGGTTGAACCGCAGTTGGTTCAACCGGTTTTCATTTTTTTTTTAACATATTTTATTTATTTTATTTTTTTTGATACTTATTTATTTATTTATTTATTTGTCATTCAGTTGAATGATTGAACCAATTGAACCATGATTCAGGAGGTCTCACTGGATCGATCTTCGATCCTGCTTTGAAACATCTACTTCAAATACGAGTTGGGAATAAATTTGGAGGAGAACATAACCCATTTTTGTTGCTTTTATGCATACCTTAATTTTCCAAGCGTAATAAAATGCATCCCATTGACAAATATTATGGAACAATATTGTGATTTTTATAGCAGTTACCAGCCACTTAAAATAGGACAAGATTTTCTAGCTCAAAACTTAAGATTACTAAAATTCTAGATACAACTTTGAAATAAGGAATTATTTTCTTGACAATCATTCTGTTATTAATGGATCAGGTGAAAGCTGTTGTTCGAGAGAAGAAGGAGGACTTTGTTCTTGATAGTAGATTAGAGTCATGTCCAATGCAAGAGGTCAACAAGGTGTTCAACATTGCAATGATGTGTCTTGAGCTAGATCCTTTGAAGAGACCAACCATGGCTGAGGTTGTCAACTTGCTTGAGAAAACAGAAACAGATAAACTTGTTACATCATCCTGATGTTCATTCAGAATCACTCATCTAAAGCTTCTGGAAAACCAGCCGCGGCAGAGCTAGAACAAAAACTAATGTTTGGAAAGGCCATAGTCAACTCAACATCAACAAAAGCCTTTTTCCTCCTAAGTGAAGGAAACCATGCTCAAGAGGGGAAAAACTAAAAAAAGAAAAAACTAAACTAATGTAAGGTACAATATGAGGGGATTTTGAGATACAAGAGGAGTTTCCCCTGCAGACCAGTTTCAACAAACTTTTCTTTTTTTTTTTGTAAAGAGACACAGAAATTAATATGCACTTTGACTTTACTACATTACAATTAACCAAGTTGAATATGCTAGGTTTAGAACATGGCAAAAATAGATGTTGCTTTGGTCTGCAAAGAATATGCATACTACTGAGAGGTCAACTCCTTAAATGGATCTCAGTAACTACTATGGATTGGTCTCTTCATTTGCATCCGCATTCAAAATTGTATATTATCGGCCAAACAAATCAAATATTTTAGATCATTAGAAAATAAATAGTGGAACAAAGTTTAGATTACTAGAAAATAAATACTAGAACTAAGTGACAGCTTGCAGTTATACATAAGGTATACATTGGTGGACCATAGAGCTTGATTACAGACATATATACCAGAAGAAAACAGGCTGCAGATTTAAAGAAAACATGGATGCATGAAATCTTCTGAAGAGACGCCAAACCTTTTTTACTTGAGTACTTTTGACAAGCTTTCAGCCACTGAAGATTTCAAAGAGGGAGAAACAGGACTATCTCCAAGGAATACATCAAAAAGAGCATAACTCACATTTGAAGATTCGATTGTAGCATCCGCAGTAGATGGAACTCCCTCTGATGAGACAGAAACCTGAAATTGCAAAAAATATTAGTTTGAACCATTTTTGCGAGATAGCGAAAAATCTCTTAACTAATTCTGCAAATATAAGTAGAAAAAAAATAACTTACAAGCAATTTGGTAGGGTTCAACCAAGTCAAAAAAATGAAAGTTCCTTTCTTAAGGGGGCGATCTTGAAAGACATTACGGAAAGCGCTCAAAGCAGTTTCATCTGCAGTTGTTGGTTTCGCGATTCTCGGTGATATAGCATCGCTTAAAGCATCCCAGAAAGTTTTACCATCAACATCTCTAACAAGAATAATTTGCAATAATTTCTCAAGGGGAGCTGCAATTAAAAAACAGCATTTGCTTATCAACTTATTCTCTAAATGTATCTGTAAAAATAACTACGCAAGAGCGCTGTCAAAAGGAATAAATGAATATAAAGTTGTTACATTGGAAAATGGTCTTGAACAAGGAAGAGTTCCCTTGAATCCCATCTTTTGATTGTCCTTTCCAAGCATTCAACTCACTTATAATAGACTGGTTTAGATACAGTCCGGCAGCATATACCTTGACGCCAATAATCGCAAAAACTTTTTCTCTATATCCTGAAATAGGTGTTAATATCAATCAAAGCTTATAACATTGAAAATAATTACGAGCCAAAAAATACCATTATAATTATAAGCAGATGTTTTCAAGTTCATAGTTGTATTAAGTTTGATTGCTAAACACATCTATTTAGATATGTAACTATATGTTTAGCGCCTCTAATTCTAACATCTTGTGCATCAAATGGATCCTAAGCGTCTTACTCCCTTTGTTTGTACTAAAAAAATTAACAGAAGGGAAAAACTGTCCTAAGGGGACTTGCTAAGGAATAAAAAAAGAAATAAAAGAGAAGTCTTATGTGGAATATATCTTTATTTTTAAAATTTCAAAGTACTAAATGCATCACTTCCAAAATTATATTACAACATTTAGTTTGTTAACAAGAGGGCACTTGTTAGCATTTACCTTAACAAAAAAGTAGTCATATTTAGTGGACCAAAATATAACAAAATTTAATTAATCTCACCTTATTTAATGCTATTATTCTCAAAATATTATTCAATGTAACAAGTTATCATACAAAATTAAATGAAAAGAAAGGGTAGTTTAGGAAATGTAATTAGTTTTATTAGTATATAAAGAAAATTAAATGAAGATAACCAATTTAGGGACAAGATCATGGTCAGGTTAAAATGCCACAATCAGTAATCTAAGCAAGAGTTTGAAAGGATCATACTTAAAGGTTTGTCATGTTAATCTTTTTTCACATGTCCACAGATTATGTGATACTACAACAACTAACCAGCTCCGAACAACGTTAATGAGTCTGAGCAACCCGGGAAACTCAAAGATGTATGAAATTTCACAGTTGTTGCTGGTTCTTCGATGTATTCAGCATTCACAGCTGCAGTATTCAATCATAACCAAATAGATGTTAATTTTTATTATTATCAGTTAACAAGAATACATACTAAAATAAAAAGAATTTTGTTATAGATAATCAGTCAGCTCTGGAAAGAAATAAGAAACCTATCTACAACTTAGAAAACGTGACAGTCTTCTAGTTAACATTGAGGATTTGGACATGTTTGGATTTGCTTATTTGAGTTTATTTATTTGCACAAGAACTTGTGAGATTGTCTCAGAGATCTTATGGAAACAGTTTATGATGTCCATAAGTTGTTTTCATCTTATTAAGCTCTCTCGGATAGCTAATGAAAACAGCTTATAGCTTATATAAAAACAGTTTGATATAATTTTATCTTTTGTTATAGAAAAAGCTTATGTATAAGCATTTATATGATGAGCTCTTACAAGCGCTTAATTAAGTTGTTTATCCAAACAAGGCCTTAGTAGTAGGTAAAAGTGATGTTAAGTTACAAGTAAAATTTTGATTAATTGGGGCTGATCTTGGTCGTTTAATCAAGACCTATGATGCGGATAGACTTCAAACCATGGTTTTAAATAGCGGTTGTAGTCGCAGTTGCAGTTCCGCTGTGAATCATTATATTGCAGGCAAATGCGGGAGAATGCAACCGATGCGGCCTAAATTGCATTTGTGATGCTGTTTCAGAAACTTCAAAATTTACGGATTGCAGACTGCAATTAAAAACCATGCTTCAGACTCCTTTAAACATCTTGCAATTACGTTGAAAGTGAGCCAAATATTGCAATTATACCCTCTATGTCTAAGTTAAATAAGATGCTGTCAAGGCTGAAATTTTTTTAATTTGTTTGCAATTTCATCAAAATATATATATATAAACAATATTCCTTCCCTAACAGTTGGGTACCAAACATTTTCTACTTGTTTTACTTTTGTTCAAAAAAATGAGGGATGCAATACAAAATGAGAAATATAGGTATATTGTTTTAAAAATCTAAAAAAGCTTCCAGATTTGCAAAAAAGTATATAGCACCAATTGGTCTCTAATTTTCCCAAACTATACAGCAATTAGCTATTAAATTATAGAGACTAAGAAAAAATATACATATTTACAAAGACCAAAAACTCATTTAAGCTTAAAAAACAACACAAACAAGAATCTCCACAACTTTACACTTTCCCTTTATACTTTTTTCTTGTTAAAGGCGAATATATGTTGAACAAGTTCGATGAAGAAACCTAAAAGACACAGCTCAAAAATAAATTTCATAATAACCATGTGAACCCTCTAATTCAAGATGCAGAAGTTTATTCTATTTCTCTAACTCAAAATTTATCTTTAGTTTGATATTTAAATATACCAAACTAAAAGCAATGTTGTATAGTAATATCAACCTAACATACCGTGGCAGATAATAAACTAAGTCATAAAATTGGAAAGTGAGGGTATATTAAAAAGCAAAAAGAAAAAAAAAACAGATTGAAATTTTAAAATAATAATTAATTAAATAAAGGACAATGACAGCATAATCTAACCGGGAGATGAAGAGGAAGCAGCTTGTGGAAAGAAAAGGGATTGTTTTTTAGAGGTGTTGTGAAGAGAGAAATGCAGAGAGGGAACTGAGAAAGAGTAAACATAGCTTAATGTGTGAGTTGGATTTGAGATTCTTTTTTTATGAACAACGAATCTGGTGGATGGTGAAAAACATAGTGTTGTTGAAGCTGCCACCATTTTCTAAAATATTGATGTAGTAGAGTTAGGATTTTGTGTAATAAAATATTGAGATTGGAGGGATCAATTACAACACCGACGGAACTGTAACTGCTCTCACATCGGTTTTTTTTCTCTTTAACTTGCTTGATCTTTAGACACTCTGAGGTATTAAGGAAAATTATATTTTAAGAGCAACAATAAAGATTTTTTAACAAAATTATATTTAAAATGTTATAAAATTGTATGATAAAATTTGATAAAAAGAATTGCATAATTAAAAAGATAAAAATCAATCGATGCAAAATTGATATACTAAGACATTACACAAATAGAGTATAAAATATTTTACAACTTAAGATTGACTCAACACTTGTTTAGTTGTTTAGGTCTAAAGAAAACTTAAAGCAAGATTTTAATGAAAAACAAACATTTTAATGCTAATAATAATAAGATTGTATACGATAATTTTATTTAAATTTTACCTTTCTAGCTTTTTAAGCTATATTTACTGATTTTAAATTAGTATTTAAATTTTACCTTCCTAGTCTAGTATTTGCGATCTATGATTTTTCATCTCAATCTGATTCTTCATCATGGTCTAGTGTTTGTGCACTCCACAATTTGGTTTGGCGTTTGGTGTTCGTGATTCTGTGGTTGCATGGATGCCGACAATGGTTGTCATGCGTAAACCACTCCCATAATATGTTATTCACAACTCAACGCTTGGAAGGATCGTACCAATTGTGCCTTTAACCAACCCAGTCATGTTGGTCAACACTCTGCAACCCATATTCAAATCCTTTTCCCAAGCTCTCAAGAATTTTTGCACCCCTTCTTTTGAGCCAATTACCAAAATCATGTATTGAAGGGTCAACCTTCGCCATCAAAATCCCATAAGATGAATACTAATTAGGTTTGACGAGTTACAAAGATAAAATGTACGGTAGAGTCATTATGTCTAAAGGCGATGCATCAATCAGGTTGTCAATTTTACGTGAAAAGCTATTAAAATTTGAAAATTGATTGCTTCATGACATATTGTTCCCTTCAAAAAAGGATTTTATGAGTTTTCCTTTTCATCTCCTCATGATTTGCAAAGTGTTCGAATAGTTGGAACATGAAATATGAAACCAGGTTTTCTTCGCATGTTTTCTTGAACAAAAGATTTTAGTCCGAATTTAGTAAGAAACACGAAAGTCCAATGTTGGATTTGTATCCGCAATCTGCCTTAAGGATATTGGAAGCCAAATATCATTTTCAATCATGTGGGGGCATTTTGCCCGAGATTTGGCTGACTTGGTCATAATACAAGTGCTGAGAAATCACATTCTTGTTGAACGTGAAGGATATGCATTTTTTTGTTTACATTGATTAGGAAAACTTGCCATTGTTTTATGAATCATTTAAGGAAGTGGGGCATTCTATAGATAAATACAAAAAACATTCTAATGGTCATGAAATAGCTCACTCTATTGAAGATGTTGTGTTGGAAAAGAAGTATGTTCCTAAAAGCACTAAGAGATTCAAAGTACAAATAAAGAGATTCAAAGAAATAGTACTTATCACGTTAATTATATTTTTGTTGATCATATCCCGAACATTGAACTAAGAGACACTATTGTTATTCAAGAATTTTCTCCCTTTGATTGGGAACAAATTGGCAAGAATCGTGATGAAGTTTTTGACTCGGATTTAGTTGATTTTGGGAATTAGAAATCATTGTGGAGACCCTTTAGAAATTTAAGATCCAGACAACACAAACTACAAATAAGAGTTTTAAAAAATGCAATTCACGTAATATTTAGATCAAACTTATCTAATTCAGATATCACATAACATTACCTAGATACGCGAATTGCAAGTATTTTAATTAAGATGAGTGCTAACAACACACCCTCTAACACACATTTCAACACACTATCATTTATTTGTTGAAATTCACGTGAGTCTCACCAAAATATGTGAGTCTCACTTTAAGCTGTTGGAACCCACATGAATTTTAATCAATAAAAGAGAGTGTGTTGGAAAATGTGTGTTAAATAGTGTGTTACTAGCATTATTTTTTCATTAAATATGTCAATGGTTATATCCTTTTATAATTGTAAGATCTTTTTATTTGTTGTACTACTTCAATATTTATTTTTCTGAGGTTTAAACATACATAGCAAAATTAAGGTTTAAATATGTTTTTGGTCCCTGTAAATATAACTTTTTTTTATTTTAGTCCTTATAATTTTTTTTGTTTACATTCCTGTAATATCAAAAAAAAATTATTTTTAGTCCTTAACGTTAAGTGGACGTTACAAAAACGTTAACTGAAAAACGGAAACAGTTTTTGGTCCCTGTAAATATAACACTTTTCAGTTTTAGTCCCTGAAAAATATTTTTTTGAATTTCATCCCTATAATATTCAAAAATCTCCTTAAATATAAAACAACATACAAATTGATCTTTATTAATAATAAACTTATGCCAAGTAATGTTTAAAATATTTTCACTTCAATAATTTAAAATTTATTAATCTTCTGTTT
Organism: Cicer chorassanicum; assembly: GCA_037974735.1. Lineage (NCBI taxonomy): Eukaryota > Viridiplantae > Streptophyta > Magnoliopsida > Fabales > Fabaceae > Cicer > Cicer chorassanicum. Next base: position 41,879,261 of record JBBPBP010000002.1, on the reverse strand, counting down.
TATTTATTTATTATTATTAAATTTATTTTCATTTTCTATTTAAAAAAAATCACTAAAATCTTCTGTTTTATTTAATTATTATTATTAAATTAACTTTACATTTAAGCTTTATAATTTTAACTAAAATCTCCTTTTACGCTTTAAATTTGTTTCATTATAACTTAAAATAAATAAAATATATATTAGGTGATAAATTTATTTTAATCATTATTTTATACTAATATAACTGTAGTTAATATTATATTAATTTTATTTTAGTTATAATATTATATTATATTAAATTAATTATATTATATTATATTATAAGTTTATTTTAATTATATTATATAATTAATATATAATTATATTAGTATAAAATAATGATTAAAATTATACAACTATAC
>JBBPBP010000002.1:41867005-41878811 GCA_037974735.1 Cicer chorassanicum | reverse complement strand
AAATAAATATATAATATAATTAATATACAATTATTATTTAATAATAATATAATTGTATAATTGTATATTAATAAAATTGTATATTAATTATATAATATAATTGTATATTATAAACATATAATAAACATATAATATAATATTATAATTAAAATAAAATTAATATAATATAACTACAATTATATTAGTATAAAATAATGATTAAAATAAATCTATCACCTAATATATATTTTATTTATTTTAAGTTATAATGAAACAAATCTAAAGCGTAAAAAGAGATTTTAGTTAAAATTATAAAGCTTAAATCTAAAGTTATTTAATCGTTATTTTATACTAATATAATTAATTTATTAATAATAATTAAATAAAACAGAAGATTCTAGTGATTTTTTTTAAATAGAAAATGAAAATTAATTTAATAATAATAAATAAATAAAACAGAAGATTAATAAATTTTAAATTATTGAAGTGAAAATATTTTAAACATTACTTGGCATAAGTTTATTATTAATAAAGATCAATTTGTATGTTATTTTATATTTAAGGAGATTTTTGAATATTGCAGGGATAAAATTCAAAAAATTATTTTTCAGGGACTAAAACTGAAAAGGGTTATATTTACAGGGACAAAAAACTGTTTCCGTTTGTCGGTTAACGTTTTTGTAACGTCCACTTAACGTTAAGAACCAAAAATAATTTTTTTTTGATATTACAGGGATATAAACAAAAAAAAATTACGAGGACCAAAATCAAAAAAAGGTTATATTTACAGGGACCAAAAACATATTTAAACCCAAAATTAATTATTTTTTGGAAGCCTAAAGTCTTAATTTTACTAGCTTTGGCTTTCAGCCGGCCCTCTGTTGGACAATGATTTTATACTATTTTTTTACTTATGTGCTAGCTTAGTGGTAAAAGCTAACCTTGTAACTTCAAGGTATTGAATTCAAATCTTTTGAGGATAATTTTTGTAAAGATGATCATTAGTGTCATTTTGATTAATAAAAATTTATCCTTCCTCACTTTTAAAAAAAAAAACTCTTTCCTTATTTATCTATTTTATTTGCGTGAACGATGTATGACTCAAAAATATAAATAATATAACATAAATTTAAATAATTATTTCAAATAGAAATAAAATTTATTTTATATACACTTATCAAAATCCATTTTAGTAATTGTACACTCAAAATTAATTTTGATGCAAATTGTCCAAATAAAATTCACGTTCATATATATATATATATATATATATATATATATATTATATTTTTTTTGTTTTGAAACATAAATCATTTAACAGTAATTTAATTTTAATTAAAGTCAATTTTATCGAAATCGAAATCAATTTTGGTCGCAGCATGAGAATCGAAAAGACACTAAACTTGTGTTTGGAATTTCAGTACCAACTCATGTTCACTTGGAAACATGGAATGGAATTCTAGCTTCACAAAAATCACATTTGAAAGCTATTGGGACGCAAAAATAGTGGCCATAATGCATACGCAAACAAATACCAAGTGAAATAAGGTTAACCAACAATCATTAAAAGAAAAACTTGTGTGACAATGACAAATATTTGTTAGGGATCATACTAATAACTGTTTGTTAGGGAATTAAAAAATGAAACTTAGTATTGAAACCACCAAAAATTAGACTTTTAAAAAACTAGAATGCACAACTTTTGATACGTATAAAATTTCTTTTTTGATTTTTGCTGACGCTTTTAAACAGTGGAAACATTGTTTTTTCGCTGAAAAAAAATTTAAATGAATTGGATTTTGAGTGTTCATCATAGGCAAAGACAAGACATAATTGAAGGTTTAAAGAATGCTGACTATAGAAATACTATAATCTACCAAAAAAAATTATCAAATCAACAACAATAGTTGATCTCACAACTTTATAAATGTGAATCAACTCTTTAATCAACTGAATCATACAGTGAAATTGATCGTTTGTTTTCTGCACAAAGGTTTACTCGATTCTCCAATAAAATGAAAGTAGACAGCAGTAGCATACTACTAGTTCCAATAATAAGTCGAAAAGACAAAAGGCCCACAGCATTAAAAATTGGCGAGTCACAAACACACAAGTACAACTCACTTCACGTGGTGCATCTACCCTTTTTCCAATCAGATTGAGAGTCCCCACATATCACACACACACCACTAGACTACTACTAATAGTATCGACTATCTCAACAAATCTCTAATTAATTTCCACTTAGCCGTTAACGTCACCTCACATTAGTCTTCACCTATATCATTATCTTCCTTTTAAAAACTTCTCTACACCCTCACATTCTACTCTCTCTCTCTCTCTCTCTAATACTTATCATTGAACTTTAGTCTCTCATTCAGTAACAGTACTATGTTTACTACAGCCATGGCTAAACTGCCTCTTCTCCTTTTCCTTCTTTTCTTGTCTCTCTCATCAGGTATGTAACCATGTGTCACTTTTTTAAATTTCTTTCTCGTTCTTCTTCTTGTTCAGTTTTTTAATTCAATTCAATGTGGTTTATTATTACAATCTGGTTTGGTTTACACAAACACAAGCTTCATTCTTTTCAATTTTTTTCACTTTAGCTTTTAGATCTGTAGTACTTTTTAATGCAAAGTTGATATGCATGGCCATCATTATTCTGAGTAGTATTAATTACAATATATTCAGTTTCCAAAATTAAATTCCTAGCTTATATAGTTTATGCACACATTTTTTATTAGATAATTAATTTAGAATAACTAATAAAACGTGATTTTGATAAAAAGCTACATTTTGCATATTAAAAAAATTATGTTACTGTTTTGATTTTTTCAATCTCACCGCAATTTCAAACAAACTAGATATATTGTATTATTGAGTACATCTAGCATGAGTTAAAATTTAAATCAGTAAAAAACCAGAGTTAATAATTAGATACGCATTGGTCCACTGTTTAGTCGTATTATTAATCTCTACCTGGAATTCCCCTTATAACTTTCCCATGGGAAAAGAAAAATTAATTAATCCAGTGTATATTTTATGAGAAAAAAATTAATTGAATGAATTAAAAGCTTATGTTAATCAAAGAGTACAGATTAATTAACACTAACAACTACATTTATGTGACTTTTTTGTTTCTCCGCCTCTTTTGACAAATGCAGGAAGAAATGTGATTTCGGTTAATGGGCAGGTAACTCTAACCATATTAATTTCTCTAATGTTTTGAGAATAATTTATATAAAGTTCTTGATGTAATTTTCATGTGTGATTTATGGAAAAAACAGAGAACTTGGTGTGTGGCAAAACCTTCATCAGATCAAGCTACACTTTTATCAAACCTCAATTATGCTTGCTCTCAAGTTGATTGTAGAGTTCTTCAGAAAGGATGCCCCTGTTCTACCCCTGACAATCTCATGAACCATGCTTCCATAGCCATGAATCTCTATTATCAATCTAAGGGAAAAAACCACTGGAATTGTGATTTCAGAGCCTCTGGAATAGTTGTTGTGACTGATCCAAGTAAGTCACATAACTCAATTGTGTTGTTTGAAGTTCTAAATTAATTAATTGCTCTTTTGAATGAATTATTTGTTTTACATAGAAATCAATCACAATTGTGGCTACAATATAAAGGTTTTGGAAGTCTCTGCAACAGTATCGTAACCACAATTGTGGTTGTATCTGTATCAGCCACATTTGACTGTATAACTGCAAACATAAGGATCGTAGCATAACTACAAATACGGCTGCAACCATAGTTTTAAATTGCAGTTGTAGTTATGTTGCGAACTTCATAATGTGAAAAAATGTGGCAGATGCGGCATTCACAATATGTTGTGATGCAAACACGGCTGCAGTTATGCTGCGAAAAATTATAATGTAAAAAAATGTGGTGGATGCGGCATTCACAATCTGTTGTGATGCATTGCAAACATCAAAACTTGTAATATTGTGGTTGTGGTCGCAATTGCGATTGTGATTGTGATGTGTAAATAATGTACAAGTTTGTTATGAATTTGCAATGCTAATTGCTAAATTAATTAAATGTTTTTCTTATTCTGAATTGCAGGTTATGGTAACTGCATTTACGCTTAGAAATGGACTAGTCACAAGTGGAATGTACCACTATAGTATATGTGCTTTCTTATGTATGCAACATTTGGCAGTGGATTTGCTTTGCGTGGCTATAATCATTTGGTATATATAATTGTATTTAATTTAATTGGGTTGTCATTCTCAACCTTGTGGCACATGCAACGCTACATTATCTTATTCTAGAAATATCAAGGAGCTTCTATTCACCTCTAACCTTTCAAATCATCAACTTGAATCAAATTATTTTAAATGTATGATTCACCTAAAAGTGAGTTAAATAAAATTCCAATGGATTGTCATTTAAACATGTTAAAATAAGTTTAATTTAAAATTATTTTTGACTCTCTCATCGTGAAACCTGACGCACTAAATCTCGAATTTTAGAGACAATACATATTTAATCAAGTAAAAACCTTTTGTTAAAAAAATAGTGTGATAATCAAATTATTTTAAATATTGGATTTCAAATGTTACATTTCACCCGTCATGTTTACTCTTTATCTTTCTCCTTATGTGATAAGTGGCACATTCATATATAGTCTCATGTAAAATATCTTCATATTATATAGGATCATTGTTTTCATAATTAGACATAGGGTGACTGAATCTAGGTTTAGGTGGACATGGTGCTTATTTGGTTGGAACCACCTCAAGGATATGTGTATAGACTTAGATACAACCTTGCTTACTATTGGAGTCTAATAGACAATTATGCAATGTATGTGAGTGTTATAAATTCTTGTGGGTCTATGCAGTTGAACCAATGATAAATCTCCAAATAGTATAAGACAGTGAGATACCTTTGTGGTTCAAAAAGAGAGTTAAAGTTCTTAATTGCGGTGGATTCTAAATAAAAGTATTACTTTTTTATTTATTATTTTTGTCAATAGCTTGAATAATAAATACAACCCACAACTCACACATACAACTGAAGGTCTTAGGTTCGAATTTATAATATAATGTCCAATTTAACAATTTTGACTTTTGTCAATTGAGTTACTAGAGCTAACTATGCAGTGAAAACCTAAAAATGACTGTTATGATCCTAGAGAAGTCCTCCACAAGCTGACACACCATTACTGGTAGAGTAAGTACCATTAATATTCATTTTAAGCTCACCCAAATTGGGTTTGATCCACACCGGAAAAAGAGTAGGATTTTTATTACTCGGACATTGACGATGAAGAGAATTTGTGATGAGTTCCACTTGGTTGATGATGTGGCACCAAATGTCTCTTTCCAATATAAAAGGTTGTGAGAAGATGAGAGAGTTTCAATCCTTCTAGAGTAGATTCACTACCACCCCAAAATCAAGAGACCAAGGTCAAGGGGTCATACCAATACTTGGGGGTAGATAAGTTCCATCTGATCCAAGCGTAGGTTCCCATACTGAAAAACTTACTCCAGAGATTCGAGTTTATGACTTTATCTCTAAAAGGTCTGACAATGTCACAACCCTGGATTACATGCATCATAGATTCTAGGGACAAGGTTACATCGAGGGCAAATGTCATCCACTAACATACCACGTTGACAACATTCCATATTTTCAAGAAGATTTTTGTGGACCATTTTCCAGAGAGTAGTACACATCCTCACTCTTTCAGCTCCACACCTCTTTAAAATTGTTGATGTTGGGTTGGGCAGTTTGATTCTCCAAGAGCACAACATACACGGATTTAATAACGACTTCATCTAGCGCATGTAGCCAATACACATAATCAGGTTGACCCTATGAGGGAGCCTAAATGAGTTTGATGTTATCCGCGACAGAAGTAGGAAAAATGTCATTTAGCTTGGTCTAGTTCCAGTTGTCACCCATGCAATAATTTGCAACAACAATTTTTTCTTCACCAACAAGAATAACGTGATAAAAGTAAGTTCATAACCTGTCACAATTGCAATCCAATTGTCCTTCCTAAAATAAATGTCAAAACCATCCCAAATGATCCATCTGATGTTGTTAGCCACTTGAGGCCAAACTTTAGAGATAGACTTCCAAGTTTGAGATGTCACACTTCTACTTGTAATGCGAGGGGTATTCATGGGGCCACAATTGTATTTAGCACATAGGATTTGTACCCCAAAGCTTTTCCTTATAAGCCATCACATGTCAAGCAAGTTTGAACATGTAGGCTTTATCCAACCTGAAACCTAGCACACCCTCACTTCTTGGTTTGCAAATTTGATCCCAAGAAATGAGGTGGCATTTTCTCTACTCCTCAGTGCAACCCCAAATGAAGTTGCGAAAAATTATTTCTTCCTTATCACAAAATAGATGTTGGGAGCTCCACATTTTTCATTGCATAATCCGAGATGCTAGCCAAAGAGAATTGAGATAGAGCAATTCTACCTACAAAAGAGGGGGATTCAACTTTCCAATTGGTGAGTTTAGATTTAATCTGATCAAGTATAAAAGAGAAAGTGTGTTTTGTCGACACGTTGGTGAAGCATAGGCGCTCAAAGATAGTGCCAAAGGTCATGCGTTTGATCCATTTCCAAGATGTTGCATATGCTATTAGCGAAGTTCAATTACATGTTGTTAGAAGAAAAAAAATTAATTTATGCAAATAAATTTTTTGACCCAAAGTAGAACAAAACTCGTCCATCGTAAGTTTAATCCCATTGACCAGATCTATGGAAGCTTATGCAATACACACAAGATCGTAAGCAAAACAAATATGAGATAATTGAGGACTCCGTCCTTTACCAAATCGGAGAGGTTTCCAGGTGTCATTATCCACCATGTCCTTGATCCTGTGACTAAATATCTCTATGGCAACCACAAACAAATATGGAGATATAGGGTCGCCTTACAAATTCCCCTCGTAGCATTGAACGGGGTAGTTTGGGCGCTAATCCAATTTATACTCATGTTGGAAGAATCTATGCAATCGTAGATCAAATACTTCATATTAGACAACAGGTTTAGAAGATTTAGGGTTTCCATGATAAACTGTCATTCAATACGATTATACGTTTTTTTGAGATCGATTTTAAGGATCATAAAAGTTTGTGTTCCTTTCATATGCTTAAAAGAGTGAATAGTCTCTTGAAGAATAATGATTTATCCATAGTAGACCTATTAGGGATTAAGCTACTTTGATTTATGAGATATTGCAAGGCATGATAGTATGTAGTCTTTGAGCCACAATCTTGGATATGATTTTGTAGCTAATGTTGCAAAGGGCAGTGGGGAGAAACTGATTCACCTTTATCGAGACATCGATCTTGGGGATAAGAGTGAGGATAGTATGGTTAATATATTTAATCTTATTGGGGTAAGTAAAGCAATCTTGAAACAAGTTACATATCGAATGACTAATATGATCCTCTTTGTCATGAATCACTTTTAGGATCGTTCTAGGTTGAGAACTTACAGATTGGAGCCAAAATCACGTTTTGTTGGAGAATACGATAACTCAAGCTACACAACAACTCAGAATCATGCCATTCCAAAACAAGGTGAACGAAGATGTTTTGAAACGCAAATTAGGTTGTTGAATCATTGAAAAAGACTATGTAAAACGCGAGATATGAGCGCAAGTTACGGAACACGAAAATTGGTAAAAATTTGTGTATTAGGGTTTGATGTAAAAGAAATTGGGAATTATAATTCAGCAAAGGAACCAAGAACAGAATGGCGCCACAATCTAAGGATTGATAAGCCGAAAAGAATGCCACAAGGATCAACACCCTTGATAAGTTCAAAATGAAATTCTTTCAAGAACTCTAGAGAGCAAAGCCTCACAAAGTATCAATATGTTCAAAATATGATTTCCATAAGTTAAGGGTTTGCCATATATAGTGGCACCACCTTATAAGTTCTCTAAATTTGGCCAACCTCAAGTTTTTACAATTAGACCCAAATGTAGTTACTAATTCAGTCTACTACTTCAATTAAATTTAATATTAAAATTTGATAACACATAGATCATACCTTCATTCCTAATTTCTTCATTTTGTATTAAACAATTTACTATCTTGGGTTTCACTTCTTCATGAGTTGGACTTGCTTCAAATAAAGTGGTTATCAAGTTATTTAGAGCCTCTTTTGCCTTCTTTGACCTTGTTCTTGTAATTGGAGTTCCAAGACCTTGAATGTCTTCTATGCTTCCTTCCTTGGTAATGTTTTCTATGTCCTTATCATTCCCTCATTTTTGAACTAAATTTGTCCTCAAATTGCAATCTTCTTCACCTACAAAATAAGGAGACAAATCAGCTACATTAAAAGTAGCACTAACATCATAATCACCTATAAGGTCTATTTTGTAGGCATTGTCATTAATTTTGGACAACATTTGAAAAGGTTCATCTCTCCTTGGTTGAAGCTTAGATTTTCTTTGAGATGGAAATCTTTCCTTCTTTAAATGAACCCAAATCCAATCACCTGGTTCAAACACAACCTTTCTCATTCCTTTATTAGCTTATCTCGTATAACTATCCACTTTTCAATGGCTTTCACCTTCTCTTGATCAACCTGCACTCCTTGTAAGCTAAAAGAAAACAAGAAACACTACATGATTCATCAAAACGCAAAAGATAATCATCATATTCGCCCACGGTCATGTTACCCTGATGAAGTTTTAGAAAATCATCACCCAACTTAGTCTTGGTACTCATCGGGAAGTATTTGTCTAAAAACTTCCTTTTGAACGACTCCTAATTCACCTCCTCATGAACTGGTCCCATCAACAACCTTGTACTCCTCCACCAATACTCAGCATCCCCTAGCAGCAGATAAGTGGCATAGTTGACCTTCACTCACGCCTAACACTTAATCATCTCAAAGATCTTTTCCACTTCTTGGATCCACTAATCTGCTTTCTCTAAATTCTCATCACACCTAAACTTGGGAGGATTGTAACGAAGAAAGTCCTCTAATCCCGTTGACTCAGCAGCACGAATCTCTCTTTCCCTCTTCTCCAGATCCCGTAGAGTCTTTGCAACAACAGAAATAGCCATGTTATTCATTGCTTCAGCAATTTGATCATCCCTGTTGACGCTGACTCTTGCAGCGTCGTTCCTTCTTGGAGGCATCGTTTCCTATAAAACCAACATCAATAAGAAATTTTAGCACCCTTTAGAAGAATTCCAAAAGACATCTTTCGACCTCAACAACTCAACACTACACTGAACCCGACACGCGGACAAATCAACGCGACGCATGATCAGATGACAACCCTCAACCTACAAGTTAACCTACAATCTATAACTATAAGCTCTGATACCACAATAGTAACAACCCGATTTTTTTTTTCAAAACAAATTCAAATTCATAATAAAGAGAGAAATACCTTTGGATAAAATATTTAAGTCGTATCACAACTACAAAAGTCAACAATAATTACAAGCAGCGGAAACGGTTTTGAAATGAAAATCCAAAATATTTAAAACAGAAAAATACACCGGGGCTATGAGACATATCCAACGTAGCTCATACCCCTGGGGTAATCTTGGCAGACACCTGTACAAAAGCACTGCCCCAAGAATTTTAACTTCCCCACGTCACATCAAAAAGTGGCACAAGGACCCATCAAAATAAAAGTCAAGCTAACAATATATGGCATAAGTACAGTCTTCCAAAATGAAATAAATACAACCACAACAAATAGACATCTAGCCCTTACACAGCCAACTAATATGATCATGCTACAAAAAAAACTATAACCCTGATGATCTCCACGCGCCCCGCAAAAATCCTTCTGACATATCAGTGGTCAGGTAAGTCTAACTCCGTTCCCATCTCCAGAGTACTAACTGGTAGGATGATTCTGATTCTCATTTGAGGGCAAAGCCCAGATTTCCACAATAATTGTAAAGGTCACTAACCGAAATTAACAAATATCACATAACATTTAAATTTTAAATGCACAAAATAACTTTGCTACTTAGCATACATCTAGAAAGGGTTTTCATATGCCACACATGCATAATCAAAGTTGAAAAATAAAGTTTTTAACCAAACTGTATTGTTGTATTTGAATACAGCATCCTTGTATTCGAATACAACTGTGAAAATAGCAGAATTTCAGTTTTGAAAACGTTTCGATATCATTCAACGCTTACCACATAAAGTCAATCAATAACACTCATCAAATACGGCATAATCACAAACCACAATCGAGTATGTATATATTGAAGGTGCGAACACGAGAAGGGGGGGTTGAATTGTGTTTGCACAAAGTTGATACCTTTTTGATAATTTATAAATAATTAAAAAATTAGTTTGGTTTTGGTGACTTACTTGGAGTAGAAGCAATCAAATTTAGAAGCAGCAAGCAATGAAAGCATAAACAATTTGATGCGTAGAATTATCCTGGTTCACCACTTACTTGGCTACATCCAGTCCCCTCATTCAGAAGGCTTTAATCCACTAATTCAAAAACCTTGAATTACAAAGCACCTGACCCTCCAAGCCAGTCTTCCCAAACAGCCTGACAACCCCACACTTTTGAGGAACTAACCACCTTGACCCTACAAGCCAAGTCTTCTCCTAACAACCTGACGACCCCAGATTGAAGAAGGAACTAAACCACTATCGGGTTGGATACAAGAGATTGAAACTTGAGTAGTTGCTTCTAACAAAGCTGATAATAACAATAACTCTCACACTTTAAGAAAAGAACACTCAAAAAATATTTCTAGCCTGAACAAGTGTTTCTCTCTTTGAACTCTAAGATGAATTTGGAATCTTGAGCTTGAGTTCTTCTACTTTTTGATGCTTTTCTCCTTCAGCCTTGAGTGTCTATTTATAGTGAAAAATTGGGCTTCAACTTAGTCCTTATTTAATTATGAATTGTATCTTGTTTAGATTGAGTTTGTAAATTCTTCAAATTGATTCTGTTCCTATTTTGTGTAGATTAACTTTGTAAATTCTTCATGATGATTCTGTTCCTATTTTGTGTAGATTGACTTTGTAAATTCTTCAGAATGATTCTGTTCCAATTTTGTGTAGATTGACTTTGTAAATTCTTCATATCAAATATTCTTCAAATCTTCATTAAATGTTGATCAAATATTCTTCAAATCTTCATTAAAATGTTGATCAAATATTCTTCAAATCTTCTTCAAATATTCTTCAAATCTTCTTCAAATACACTTCAAATCTTCTTCAAATATTTTTCAAATCTTCTTCAAATCTTCATTAAATGTAGATCAAATATTCTTCAAATCTTCACTAAATCTTCTTCAAATGTTCTTCAATTCTAAATCAAATCTTCTTCAAATATTCTTCAAATCTTGACCATATCTTCTTTTCAACTTGGTCAAAGATTTTCTTCAATTATAAATATGAATCAAATCTTATTTTAGATTTTTATCAATTATAAATTTGAATCAAATCTTATTTTAGATTTTCATCAATTATAATTTTGAACCAAATCTTATTTAAGATTTTTCTTCAATTATAAATTTGAATCAAATCTTATTTTAGATTTTCTTCAAAAACATGAATCTTCTTTCATACTCTTTTGAAGTCAAATATATTGTTCTCATAAAATACTTTTGTTAACATCAAAACTCTATGTGTAAAACCAACTTGGTTCCAACAATCTCCCCCTTTTTGATAACAACTTTTCATTTTCTCTCCACTTTATCAAATATCTTTCTCCCCCTTTTGTCATCAGACAAAAAGACTTGAATGTGAAACTCTATTTTTTTTTCTTTTTTATTCTCTTTTTTTTTTTGTCTCTTTTTTTTTCTCTTTCTTTTTTCTTTTTTTCTTTTT
>JBBPBP010000002.1:41853651-41866711 GCA_037974735.1 Cicer chorassanicum | reverse complement strand
TTTTTTTGAATAGAATAAATATAACATAATGTAAGAAAATATAATAACTAGTATAAAACTAAACTATTTTGAAGTGATCACAACATCAGTCAGATATGAAGGTAAGATTTAGGTTTTTCTTGATGAAGTCAAACCTATCTTCAGGTAGTGGTTTGGTGAATATGTCAGCCCATTGGTGTTCAGTGTCTACAAATTGAATGTTTAGTACCCCTTTTTGAACAAAGTCCCTAATGAAGTGGTGTTTGATCTCTATGTGTTTAGCTCTAGAATGTAAGATAGGGTTTTTGGCTAGACAAATGACAGAAGTGTTATCGCAATAGATGAGAATGTTGGATTCTAGGATGTTGTAGTCTTCAAGTTGATGTTTCATCTAGGATGTTGTAGCCTCTGATGTTGACATTGCAATGGTGTTTTGTCTCTTACTTTGACCATGATATTAAATTGTTACCTAAAAATGTGCAGTTGCCATTGGTGCTCTTTCTCTCAAGTTTATCTCCAGCATAATCAGAATCACAGTATCTATTAAGTTTTTTTTTTTTTTGAATCATCTTTTTCAAGTGAACAAGTAGGGTGCATTGGTGTAGCCATAGGTTTGCAATTACTCATCTTAAACTTCCTAAGAAGCTCTTTTGTATATTTAGTTTGATGAATGTATATACCTTTTTGACTTGTTGAATTTGTATCCCTAAGAAGAACTTAAGTTCTCCCATCATATTGAATTGAAAGTCAAGCTGCATCAATTTAGAAAATTCTTGGCCAAGAATGCCATTAGTAGATCCAAAAATAATGTCATCAACATAAATTTGAATAATAAGAATGTCATCTAAAGAGCTTATTTTCAACTTGTCCTCTTTCAAAGTTATTTTTTAAGCAAGAAGTTATTAAGTCTATCATATCATGCATTAGGTGCTTGTTTTAGGTCATACATAGATTTCCTAAGTTTAAAAACATGATTTGGAAATTTAGAACTTTCAAATCCTGGGTGTTTTTAACATAAACTTCTTCACTTATATAATAATTTAAAAAATCACTTTTAACATCCATTTGAAATAATGTAATGTTATTATTTGCAGCAAAAGAATGTAGGATACGAATAACTTCTGACCTGGCCACTGGAGCAAATGTCTCAGTGTAATCAATGCCCTCTTGCTGACTGTAGCCTTGTGTGACAAGTCTTGCCTTATTTCTGACCACTTCACTGGTTTCTGAAAACCCACTTGGTTCCAATAATGTTCTTCTTTGGTCTAGGTACTAGATCCCAAACATTGTTCCTCTTAAATTCTTGAGAACCTGCAAAATACTTATCTAGCTTTGATTTTTATGATCAAGCTTCTTGTTATCACAGTAAACATAATATAAGAAAATAATTAAATTTAAAGAAAGATATCACCTATATGTTAACAATTTCAGTTTCACTATGAAAACCCTTTTAGTTCTTCTTTTGTAGTTTTCAGATTTTGAGTTTGCATATTCTTTGATTAGAGAGTCTGGATGAAGGGATTTGAATTCCCATCCAGGTTTGTAGTCTTCATGAATTTGATTGGAGTGTTCAAAGAAGTCTCCTGATTCTGACTTTTAATCTGCCACTTCTGTTTCTGTTGATGTATCAGATTTGTCTTATGGTAATTTTGATTCTTCTGGTTGTTCCAATTCTGTTGATATGTGTGATTTCTCTACCAAATTTGATTTTGTTGATATGTGTGATTTCTCTGATATTTCTGGTTCATCATTTGGTTCTGGTTCTGATAGATATTGTGTTGACCAATCCTTCTTCCACTAAAGTCAGTTGGCTTCTGTTTGTTAAGTCTTGGAACATAGACCTTTTTGCCTTCATATATTGCAAGCATCCATTGACCAGGCACCATGACTGGTGTTTCAATTTGATTGCTTAGAACATCTGCAACATAAACAATTTTATCTTTTGGTACCCAAATTTGGTTGGGTCCTGGTTTGTTAGATCTTAAAGATTTCTTGTCTTTCCATGTGGTTAGCATAGGACAAGATATTTTATTGTGACCTTTCTTATAGCAAATAATACATAAATCATCAGAGGGAATAATCTTAGATTCAATTACTTTTTCTTGAAATCCTATTCCTCTTTTACCATTCCTACTAACCCCATAAATCATAGATGCATACTTGCTTCTTTCCATACCATTATCAATAAAATCTTGAAATACTTCTTCACGCTTATCAGAGTTACATGTGGTATTTTCAATTGATGTTGAACTATAATTACTTTTCAGAGTTAGATTTTCAGCCTTATGTTCAGCAATATCAGTTTTCAGATTTGCATTTTCTGTTTTAAGTTCAATAATATCAGTTTTCAGAGTTGCATTATCTGTTGTAAGTTCAGTAATATCAGTTTTCATATTTGCATTCTCTATTTTAAGTTTAGTAATATCAGTTTTCAGATTTGTATTTTTTGTTTTAAATTCAGTACTTTCATTCTTTAAAACATTAACATTTTCAATTAGATTTGTATTTTCTTTCCTAAGTGTTTTTAGTTTTAAAGACACTTTGTGATTAATATTTAAAAAATCATTTATAGCAGTAATTAAATCAGATCGAGTAAATTCAGAAAATACCTCACTTTCTTCATTTGTTGTTTCACTTTCAGAGTCATAATCTGTGTTGGATCCAGAGGTAGAGTTGGTATGAGCCATCATACCCAAATCTACTTGTTCATCGTTAGAGGATTCCTCAGAATCATCCCATGTAGCCATTAAACTCTTCTTCTTGGGTCTGGAATCTTTCCTTTTTCCTTTCTCCATATTTGGACATTCTGACTTGATATGTCCAGGTTCATTGCATCCATAGCAGATAATGCTTTTATCATAATTTCCTCTGTTAGATTGCTTGGAATATCTTTGGCGAAATTTCTTCTTTCTGTTCTGCCACATCTTCTGAACTTTTCTGCATATATACGCTAGTTCCTCTTCCTCTGAGTCTTCATTCTGATCATCTAAATCATCATCCTCTGATTCTGCTGTTGCCTTTAGAACCTTATTCTGCTTAGATTTCAAGGCTAGAGTCTTGTTCTTCTTCTTGGGCTCCTCTTCTTCAAGCTCAATTTCATGTGATCTGAGAGAGCTGATTAATTCTTCCAGCTTTAGAGTGTTCAGATCTTTTGCTTCCTGAATGGCAGTGATCTTAGGTCTCCACTTACTTGTCAGACTCCTAAGAATTTTCTTCACATGATCAGCAGTAGTATAACTCTTCTCAAGTACCTTTAATCCTGATACCAGGGTCTGGAATCTGGAAAACATTGTTTCAATGTCTTCATCTTCTTCCATCTTGAACAACTCATACTTTTTGACTAAGAGGTTGGCCTTTGCTTCTTGAACTTGCTTGCTTCCTTCATAGGTTAGAATCAGACTATCATAAATACTCTTTGTTGTCTCTTTGTTGGTGCACTTGTCAAACTCCTTGAAGGTGATTGCATTTATCATGAATGTTCTAGACTTATGATGCATCTTGTACATCTTCTTCTGATCAGCATTCATCTCCTTTCTTGGAATTTCAATACCATCTTTATTCTTTGGAGCAATATAACCATCTTCCACCAAGTCCCAAGGTTAATGATCTTGTGAAATATTGAAACTTCTCAGCCTGTCTTTCCAATACTCAAAACGTTCTCCATCAAACAGATGTGGTATGTTGATATATCCTCCAACAGCTTCTTCACTGAATCCAGACATATTGAACCCTTGGATCTTTTCTCAAACACTGTAAAGTGCTCAACCTTGAGACCGAGCTCTGATGCCAATTGAAGGTGCAAACACGAGAAGGGGGGGTTGAATTGTGTTTGCACAAAGTTGATACCTTTTTGATAATTTATAAATAATTAAAAAATTAGTTTGGTTTTGGTGACTTACTTGGAGTAGAAGCAATCAAATTTAGAAGCAGCAAGCAATGAAAGCATAAATAATTTGACGCGTAGAATTATCCTGGTTCACCACTAACTTGGCTACATCCAGTCCCCTCATTCAGAAGGCTTTAATCCACTAATTCAAAAACCTTGAATTACAAAGCACCTGACCCTCCAAGCCAGTCTTCCCAAACAGCCTGACAACCCCAGACTTTTGAGGAACTAACCACCTTGACCCTACAAGCCAAGTCTTCTCCTAACAACCTGACGACCCCAAATTGAAGAAGGAACTAAACCACTATCGGGTTGGATACAAGAGATTGAAACTTGAGTAGTTGCTTCTAACAAAGCTGATAATAACAATAACTCTCACACTTTAAGAAAAGAACACTCAAAAAATATTTCTAGCCTGAACAAGTGTTTCTCTCTTTGAACTCTAAGATGAATTTGGAATCTTGAGCTTGAGTTCTTCTACTTTTTGATGCTTTTCTCCTTCAGCCTTGAGTGTCTATTTATAGTGAAAAATTGGGCTTCAACTTAGTCCTTATTTAATTCTGAATTGTATCTTGTTTAGATTGAGTTTGTAAATTCTTCAAATTGATTTTGTTCCTATTTTGTGTAGATTAACTTTGTAAATTCTTCATGATGATTCTGTTCCTATTTTGTGTAGATTGACTTTGTAAATTCTTCAAAATGATTCTGTTCCAATTTTGTGTAGATTGACTTTGTAAGTTCTTCATATCAAATATTCTTTAAATCTTCATTAAATGTTGATCAAATATTCTTTAAATCTTCATTAAAATATTGATCAAATATTCTTCAAATCTTCTTCAAATATTCTTCAAATACCCTTCAAATCTTCTTCAAATATTTTTCAAATTTTCTTCAAATCTTCATTAAATGTAGATCAAATATTCTTCAAATCTTCACTAAATCTTCTTCAAATGTTCTTCAATTCTTAATCAAATCTTCTTCAAATATTCTTCAAATCTTGACCATATCTTCTTTTCAACTTGGTCAAAGATTTTCTTCAATTATAAATATGAATCAAATCTTATTTTAGATTTTTATCAATTATAAATTTGAATCAAATCTTATTTTAGATTTTCATCAATTATAATTTTGAACCAAATCTTATTTAAGATTTTTCTTCAATTATAAATTTGAATCAAATCTTATTTTAGATTTTCTTCAAAAACATGAATCTTCTTTCATACTCTTTTGAAGTCAAATATATTGTTCTCATAAAATACTTTTGTTAACATCAAAACTCTATGTGTAAAACCAACTTGGTTCCAACATATATAACCATTACGATATATCAAACATGACTCGCGTGCCAAACACCCTAATGCAATGCGGATATGCCAATGCACATGATTCTGGAATTCCAAACCAAAACCCTCCTCGAAGGGGCGTAAATCATAATTGTACGGTCTCTCACAGGCCAGTACTAATTACCGAGGTGCAATCTCTCACAGATCAACATGATTTACTAAAGTGTCGCCTCTCACAGGCCTTACACTGTTTTCTAGAGTGCAATCGCTCACAGATCATCACATTCTAGAGTGCAATCTCTCACAGATCAACACGACGCGATAATCCCCGCAAGGATAAGATGAACCAACAATTCACATGGCATCATCCCGTGGCCTATCTGGTCGCCACTATCACCATGGCCAATCGCGGTCACCATGTACTATGAAATGCATGAGCATACTCTGACGTTTTTCACCACAACCATTAAGTAAATGCAGCTATTAAAAGATTCCCCTTTTTTAATACTCATTTAACACTAATGATTTTTCAATCTTTTCACACAGCATACTGAAACATATATTCATCCATAAAATTCATAACGCATACGCCATCAATTATGGATACATCAATCGCACATTCACCACACATCCACATCTCAAACACAACAAATTCAATCAATTCGAATTCCAAAATTTCACACCAAATTTAATCATGAATCACCCGTATTCACAACTCCACATTTTCAAACATAAACCACCAAATTTAATCTCCAAAATTCTCAACCATAAATCACCAAATTTAATCTAAAAAATTTTCAACCATAAATCACCAAATTTAATCTCCAAAATTTTCAACCATAATCCACACATAAATTACATCTCAAAAATTCATAATATTAATTATGAACACATAAACCACACTAAACTTGAATCACCACAACCCACATCTCAAACAAATTAAATTCAACTTCCACAATTTCACTCATAAACACATTAAATTCATTTTCCTCCAATCTACACATAAATTACATCTCAAAATTTATAATATTAATTATGAACACATCAATCACACCAAACATGAATCATCACAACAACATTAATATATCAGAGTTCTCTCCACCGCTAACTCGGTGTCAACGGTCTCGATTCTTTTTCGAGACTCAATGAGCTAACTACATAAACATAAATATTTATAACAATTTGTTCACAACTAAAATTTATCCAACCACAACAAAATTCCCAAAATTATATCTTTTTCACGCACCAAAATTTTACAACCAAATAATCTACATCAATTCAAAACTCCACATTTCCAAACATAAACCACCAAATTTAATCTCCAAAAATTTCAACCATAAATCACCAATTTAAATCTCCAAAATTTCAACCATAAACCATCAATTTAAATCTCCAAATTTTCAACCATAAATCACCAATTTAAATCTCCAAATTTTTACCCATAAACACCTTAAATTCATTTTCCACAAATCTACACCTCAAACACATCAAATTTATTTTCCACAAATTCACACATAAGGTCCTAAATGCAAACTAAAAGTTTGGAAGGAGCCCTTACCTCAACGGTAGCTCTAACAACCGATTACGGCACCGCGATTAATTCCGGTAAAAACTTTGTTCGCGACGTCGCTTGCAAAGTTGATTCACTAGTACTGTAGCGTGGCAAGGAGCAACTTTCCCTTTTGTCACTTCTCGAATAGAAGCTTAGATCTAGAAGAAAATGGAGGTTTTTTGTGTTTTGTGGTTTTGAAACCAAAGAAAGAAAAAGAAAATGGCGTATGCAGCAGGCAGGGAGGAAAACATTTTCCTTGCTCTGTTTCTAACGCTTTCTCTCACATATACATATTATACACTAACTTACTAACCTAACTTGCTAACTAATATATATATATATATATATATATATATATATATATATATATATATATATATATATATATATATATATATATTATAATTAAACCAAATCAACAAATATCTAAATATTCTTACACACATCACTTCACTCTCATCTCAAACTATTTCGATAAAAATATCTATTCTCATTGCAACTCAATTGACAGGTAAAGTTTTTAGCAACTATAGATATTTTTAACAAAATAGTCCGGTAATAAATTTTCCGCAATGTAATTAAATTATTTCTCGCCAAATAATTTTAAACGGGTCTTATAAAAATATCATTGGCATTTAACATTCAAAATACCAATAAAATTGGCTAAAAAGCCTCAGAATTCAACATAAAAACACATAAAAAAAAGTACAAATTAAAACTACGGGTTTTATATTTATACTTTATCGTGATATTGTTGATGGATCTACAACCAGTACACATCCTCCAAGTTCCATCTTTATTAGGTACAAGAATAACGGAGACTGAGCTTAGACTTAGGCTCTCTTGCACCCATCCCTTTTGCATCAAATCTTCAACTTGCCTTTGGATTTCTTTGGTCTCTTGGGGACTAGCCCTATGTGATGGCCTGTTGGGAAGTGAAACACTTGAAATAAGATCAATTTGATGTTCATACCTCTTATAGGTGGTAGGTTGTGAGGAACCTCTTTGGAAATTATATCTTCAAAATTTTGCAACAAAGAAGCAACTTCACTAGGAAAAGAGTTAGTAAGACTTGGAACCTTTAAGTCATTTTCTTTTTCTTTTGACTTTTTCTCTTCTTTTTTCTCTTCTTTTCTTTCCTCTCTCATTTTGGATTCATCCTCACCAACCTCTCTCAGAGACAAATAAGCAAGAGTAATTTTGTGTTCTTTATGTACTAAAGAGAACTTATTTGTATAACCATCATGATTGGTTTTTTTATCGTACTATAATGGCCTTCCAATAAGTAAATGACAAGTCTCCATTGGCCCTACATCACATATAGTTATATCCTCATACTTCCCAATAGAAAAATTGAACTCCACTAGCTCACTCACAATCTTCTCACCTTCATCATTAAGCCATTGAAGCTTGTATAGTTTTGTGTAGGGTTTAGTCACCAAATTTATTTTTGAAACCATTTTTGCACTAGCAACATTAGTGCAGCTTCCTCCATCTATAATTAAAGAGCATAACTTACCTTGGATGAGACATCGAGTATGAAAAATATTCTTCCATTGAGATTCATCCAAGTCTCTTGATTGGCTGCCCAACATTCTTCTAACCATGAACAAGTCTCTTTCTTTAGAAACTTCTTCTTCATTTTCTTCATCATTAGACATAGCAAATTCAAAAGATGACCCGCTAGTAATATCTCCATTCTCCTTAAGTAGCACGATCTTCATAGTTGGACATTCATAAGTTATGTGACCTCTGTTGGAACCAAGTCGATTTTACAGTTAGAGTTTTGATGTTAACAAAAGTATTTTATGAGAACAATATATTTGACTTCAAAGAGTATGAAAGAAGATTCATGTTTTTGAAGTAAATCTAAAATAAGATTTGATTCAATTTTAAAATTGAAGAAAATCTTAAATAAGATTTGATTCAAAATTATAATTGATGAAAATCTAAAATAGGATTTGATTCATATTTATAATTGAAGAAAATCTTTGACCAAGTTGAAAAGAAGATATGGTCAAGATTTGAAGAATAGTTGAAGAAGATTTGATTAAGATTTGAAGAACATTTGAAGAAGATTTAGTGAAGATTTGATTAACATTTAATGAATATTTGATCA
Source organism: Cicer chorassanicum (assembly GCA_037974735.1). Taxonomy (NCBI): domain Eukaryota; kingdom Viridiplantae; phylum Streptophyta; class Magnoliopsida; order Fabales; family Fabaceae; genus Cicer; species Cicer chorassanicum. The sequence continues at coordinate 41,857,892 of JBBPBP010000002.1, read as the reverse complement.
ACATTTAATGAAGATTTGAAGAAGATTTGAAGAATATTTGATCAACATTTTAAAGAAGATTCGAAGAATATTTGATCAACATTTAATGAAGATTTGAAGAATATTTGATATGAAGAATTTAGAAAGTCAATCTATACAAAATTGGAACAGAATCATTCTGAAGAATTTACAAAGTCAATCTACACAAAATAGGAACATAATCAATTTGAAGAATTTGCAAACTCAATCTAAACAAGATACAATTCAGAATTAAATAAGGACTAAGTTGAAGCCCAATTTTTCACTATAAATAGACACTCAAGGCTGAAGGAGAAAAGCATCGAAAAGCAGAAAAGAGTAACTCTAGCTCAAAGTTCTCAATTCATCTTAGAGTTCAAAGAGATAAACACTTGTTCAAATTAGAAATATCTTTTGAGTGTTCTTTTCTTAAAGTGTGAGAGTTATTATTATTATCAGCTTTGTTAGAAGCAACTACTCAAGTTTCAATCTCTTGTATCCAACCCGATAGTGGTTTAGTTCCTTCTTCAATTTGGGGTCGTCAGGTTGTTAGGAGAAGACTTGGCTTGTAGGGTCAAGGTGGTTAGTTCCTCAAAAGTCTGGGGTTGTCAGGCTGTTTGGGAAGACTGACTTGGAGGGTCAGGTGCTTTGTAATTCAAGGTTTTTGAATTAGTGGATTAAAGCCTTCTGAATGAGGGGACTGGATGTAGCCAAGTTAGTGGTGAACCAGGATAATTCTACGCGTCAAATTATTTATGCTTTCATTGTCTGCTGCTTCTAAATTCGATTGCTTCTACTCCAAGTAAGTCACCAAAAGCAAACTAATTTTTAATTATTTATAAATTATTAAAAAGGTATCAACTTTGTGCAAACACAATTCAACCCCCTCTTCTCGTGTTCGCACCTTCAACCTCTCCCCAAACATTTGAAACATTTAATCTCACCACTTTTTGTTTTCTTATGACCATTATTGGATTTATTTTGAGTTCTCTTAGGGGTAACCATGGATGTATTTGATGAATTATTTCCCTTTTTCTTATTTATATCCTTCTAACTAGAGGAAATTAAGTTAGAAGAACTCTTCCTCATGACACCCTTTCTCTTTAGTTTTTGTTCTACCTTAGTGGTTTGATGCACTAAGTCCTCCAACTCCACTTAATTTTGTAATTCCACAACATCACTTATATCACTATTCAACCCTTGTAAGAAACGAGCCATAGTAGCCTCCCTATCTTCACTAATATTGGCTCTAATTAAGCATTCCTCCATCTCCTTATAATAATAATCCACACTATTGCTACCTTGTGTGAGCCTTTGAAGCTTATTATTAAGGTCTTTATGATATTAAGATGAAAGAATTCTCTTTCGCATTAACCTCTTCATCTCCACCCAACTATCCACCAATGGTTCTTCATACCTCACTTTCTTTTTGTAATTGGTTCCACCAAATGAGTGCATAGTAAGTAAGTTCCATGGCTACTACATTTACCTTCTTCTCTTTCGTGTAATTATTGCAGGAAAAGAGTTATTCAATTTTCATCTCCCGCTTAAGGTAAGCCCCAAGATCATTATTTCCTTAAAAATATGGCATTTTAAGCTTCACTCCCTCTATTCTATCTCCTCTACCACCACCCGCAGTTTCTCTTCTTCTTCTTCTACCTCCATCCTCACCATGATTTTCTTGATTTTCTAATTGCTCAATTTTGGCATGTAAATCTTTGGTATGCTACTTCAACATCCTTTGCAGTTGAGCAATTATAGTCTCCACTAATAATTTTTTATTTCCCCCTCGAGGAGGGCTATCATCACCACTTATTCCTGCAATAATTTAAACAACAAACAAACAAAAGTGAAAGAAAATGACATCACCACAGAACTCACATGTTTACACTCTTGAATTTGTCACTCGTGTTTCAATCAATTTCGGTTTTTTTCTGTAATGTATATCTCTTGCCGTTTTCCACTCAATTGCTCTTTTTCAAGTTCTTAATTGAATCAACAAGAACACTCAAGAATGTTGAACCAAAATTGGTTAGCAGAAAGTGAAGTAACATAACATAAGTAAAGTGATTGAACAATAGTCTTAGGAAATTTGTCAAATAGGTAGGGTGCAATACTCTTAACAACACAACGATGGTTTTTTATTTATTTATTTATTTATTTTAAGGACAACTACTGAATTTCAAGTAGCAGTAAACACAAATTATAGAACTCAATCAAATAAGTAATGACAACAATTCAAACAAAAGCAACACAGACTAGCAATTTATGTTTCACTAAAAAGAAATGCATAAACAAAATTTTACTCACTTCCAAACTTAGAGACAAGCTCTAGTACCGAATGATAAGATCCTTTTTGTCATTAGTAACTTTTAGGACCGTTCTAGGTTGGAAACTTACAGATTGGAACCAAATTCACGTTTTGTTGGAGTGATAACTCAAGCTACGTAACTCAGAATCATGTCATTCTAAAATGAGGTGACAGAGACGTTCTCAAACACAAACTAGGTTGTTGAATCAACGAAAAAGACTATGTAAAACACAAGATATGAGCGTAGATTACTTAACACAAAAATTGGTAAAATTTGTGTTTTAGAGTTTGATGTAAAGGAAATTGGGAATTATGATTCAACAAAGGAACCAAGAACAGAGTGGCACCACAATATAAGGATCGATAAGCCAAAAAGAATGCTACAATGATCAACACCCTTGATAAGTTCAAAATGAATTATTTCAAGAACTCTAGAGAGTAAAGCCTCACAAAACAACAAAATGTTCAAAATCCAATTTCCATAAGTTAGGGGTTTGTCTTATATAGTGACACCACATTACAAGTTTTCTAAATTTGGCCTAAATCAAGTTTTTACAATTAGACCCCAAATTTAGTTACTAATTTAGTCTACTACTTTAATTAAAACTAATATTAAAATTTGATAACTCATAGATGAAGCTTTTATTCCTTAATTTCTTCAATTTTGATTAAACAATTTACTATATTGGGCTTCAATTCTTCATGATTTGGACTCGCTTAAAATAAAATGACTATCAAGTTATTTAGAGCCGTTTTTTTTTGCCTTTTTTGATCTTGCTCTTGCCATTGGAGTTCCAAGACCTTGAATGTCCTTTATGCTTCTTTCCTTGGTTATGATTTTTATGTCCTCATCAATGACCCAAAGTGTCCTAATGCCTTTTGAAGAATATAGGGTGAAAATTGTCCGAATTGTAATTACCCATACTAAAAAGAGCATCACGAACCTCATTTTTTGCAGCCGAATTCATCAGGTAATTCTTATCATAAGGCTCATTATTCGGAAAACTAGATATAATCATGAAATTCAAGCCGATCAAACCTAAGGAGATGTAGAGGTTTAGATAGAACCTATTGACCATCTCTTTAAATTCTCCCTCATCATAGACCCATGATTCATCATCTTTTAGGAGGGTAACAATCCTATTATGGTGCCTTCTCTTTATATATGAAAAAACCTGATATTTAGGTCACCTACTCATTTTCACCTCGATTGTTGGTAATAATAATTTTCCTCGTTCTAAAAAATAAAGTTGTATTCCTTCCAAAGCTCATCTCTAATTTCAATTAGGTGTTGGGACGTTTGATTGGCCATCGTAATGTTGGAGGTTTAATATTTTCATCTATTGTCTAGTATGAGCCACTTCTTTTATATATTGAATTTTAAGTGGCTACATGTTTATTTTTCTTCTTTTCAATTTTCCCCTTACTAGTTACTAGTTGGTATTCGTATCTTAAGAGCATCTACAATGAGAGTTCCTTTCCCTAATTAGTACCATGCTAAATAGGAGCTCCATTGTGGTCTTGAAAATTGTGGTCTTATTTAGATGATTGCTTATTAAGAAGTATTCTCTCTCCTTCTTTTTTGAAGGTCCTACTTATTAAATTGTATTAAAATAAAGAAGTGTTGTTGAAATGTAGTGATATAAAGTTATCAGTGAGACTCGTTTGATAATATTTTATAAGGTGCTAGGTTGGAGGGATGTAGTGTTTATTAGATACTTATATTACAAAAATTATAAATGAATGATGTTTACATGCAGAGACCTATTTAAACATCCAAATTAGAGAAATTTCATTGTAGATGGTCTAATTACACTTGCTAGTTTATACTTACACTCTATAAAATTATACATTTTTTTTCTCATATATATATATATATATTTTTTTTTTCATTAAATTTAATTTTTCTTTAATAAGTCATATCTATTAAGTT
>JBBPBP010000002.1:41803729-41853206 GCA_037974735.1 Cicer chorassanicum | reverse complement strand
ATTTTTTAAAGGCGTAAAAGAATCATAATAATTTTAAAAAGATAAAAATATACTTTTTGCAATCATATTTTATTTTGTGTTTATTTTTTTGATTAATGACCCGAATTAACAATTTTTTAGAAAATTATTAAAAAAAATGAACAAGGAATTTTTTTAAATTGAGTTGGCAATTTTATTTTTCTAAATTCCCTTGATCATAAAAAATATAAAATTATGTTATTAACCGAGTCAAAATTAAGGAATTATTTATTTATAAAAGTGACTAAAAGGTCGAATTTATGATCTTTAAACTAGAAAACATAAATTACCAGAATAACATAAATTACCAGATTTTAAAACTTGAGAGTGAAAAGTGCATTTTAGATTTTTTTTCCCATAAATTCTCTCTACTAAAATTATAATACACAAGATATGCCAAATGCTAAACGATGGAGAAGTTCACGAAATTCGAACCCATTCGCTAGACCTACTTAATTGGTATTGATATTAACTTCTTTTTTTTTGGTACAACATTAACATTTTATTATATATAAAAATTAATCTGATATTATGACATCAGAAAATCCGATCCACCATTTTTCAATTCATATTATCCTCAAAAATCAAATGTTTGAAGCAAGAATCATGAATCACATATTTCATTCTCTCTCTCCGACTGATAAGAACCCAACAAGACAAGTCCCATGTGGGTTCTTAGGATCCACTCACTTAACTTGTGTTTCTAACCTTTTTTCACTTCAACAAAACTAAACTCGTGACCCATTAAACCAAAAAAAACATAAAAACACCCCTTTTTTTCTGTGTATTCTTCTCTCTTTTTCCTCTTATTTTCTTCTTGTTCCAAGTTCCCAACTTACACACTTTTTCCTCCAATGCTATTAACTTCTTCTTGGGTCTCTATTTAAACCCCAAAGTTACTTCATTTTCCATCTGGGTATTTTTGATTGTGATTTATAAGTTTTTGAATGATGTCTTTTACAAGCAAAAGTATTGATTTTTTTGGGAAAAACTTGGTTTCTTGTGGTTGTTCTTCCAATGCTTCTTTTGATAGGTATAAGGTTAGGAATTATGGAAAAGTTAATTCTAAAGGATGTGGAAATGGAGCTCGTAAATTGATTTGTTGTAAGAAGAAGAACACTACTCAATATCGTGTTTCTTCTATGGAGACTGCAGAACCTACTTTGAATGGTATAAGAATTTTTATTTATATATATATATATATATATATATATATATATATATATATATATATATATATATATATATATATAGAAATGTTTTGTGGAGTTGCTTCATGTTACTAGCTTGAATGAAGGAGTAAATGTTGGTATTGATTGTAGAATTTGAATTTTGGCATCAAAAGTTGACTTTAATTTTGATACAATGTCGATGTAAAAAGTTTTAATTTTTTGAAAAGTTGCAATCGGTTATGTGTGTGATTTTAAAAATAGTTATAATAAAAATAATTGTTTTATTGATTCAACTAGTACTTTTAATTGATTGATGGTGTAAAAAATATTTATGCTGTTTGTATAAGTTTTTAATGATCTAATTGGTTTGGTTTTTGCATAGGTGGGGCTCAAGCAATTAAAGACCTTGCAAAAGGATTGAACTTGAAGAGTTATTCAGAAACCCCTATTTCACCTAATAGGTTGTTTGAAGTAGTTTCTGATGATCTTCAAACACTCAATAAAAATCTTCAGTCTGTAAGTAATGCTTTCTATATTCATGTTGTCTGCGTTTTTACTATCTAGTTCTGTAGCATGTGATTGTATTCAGTTAATTTATTTTCTCAAATTATTATCAGTAGTAGTGTTGATGTGTCAGTGTGGTGTCTATATGTGTCAGTGTTTCATAGCTACCTGGCTTACAATTTTTCCTGCTTTGTCTGTTTGAGTATTGTGTTGTTCTATTATCTTAAGCAGACCAGAAAAATGTGCTACTTTTAATGAAATGCAACATGGGGCTTAGACTTTTTGAATGATGTTCACTGTTCCATGATTAGATACATGGCTTTCTTTGTTTATTGTTGTTGTTAACTGTTTTTGAATTCCTTGTGTCAATTGTGTCTGATAACATATTGATTCTTGAGTCTCATGATAGAAGCTTAGAAAGTACAATGTTTTAGGATTAAATTAAATATTATTTAAACACAGGTCGTAATTAAATATTATTTAAACACAGGTCATTCTCTGTAACTTAAGTATTGCATAATAGAAAACTACAACAGCTACTCTGGCGTCAGAGATGTAGGCTCAATTGGCTGAACTCGTGATCAATTGTTGTGTTCTTGTGTGTTTATTTATCTGTTTATTTTTTAGTCAAGTTTGCTGCTTCTTTTACATTGCAAACAGTAATAATTAGATTTTTCTTGCCTAGCTGAGTATCTGATGAAGATGCTCTTGATAGATTGTAGGGGCAGAAAATCCAGTTTTAATATCTGCAGCTGAGCAGATCTTTAGTGCTGGCGGGAAGAGGATGAGACCTGCTCTCGTGTTCTTGGTGTCAAGGGCGACCGCAGAGCTACTTGGCTTGGAGTAAGTATAAAACTCTCTGTCTCTCTCTCTCTCACACACACACTCACACATACCCGCGCACACACATACCTAAGTTATTTGCTTGTCCTGAAAATTCTATGTATATGGTAATAAAAAGTTAAAAGCCTCATCTTGAAATGAATGATTCCAGGGATATTACTGTAAAGCATCGACGTTTAGCTGAGATAATTGAAATGATTCATACTGCAAGTTTGATACATGATGATGTGTTAGATGAGAGTGACCTAAGAAGAGGTAAGCTGCAATCCTTATTTAGAAATACCCGCTTAATATTCTTGACATCACTTTATTTTTCTGATTATGATCTTGTTTAGATGTGCATGCCCTAAAGCAATTTTGCTCATATAGTATGGTTGTTTAATCCTGGACATCCATGTTATAATTTCAACATCACGGCTCCGACTCAATACTTTCATATTGTTATGTATAGGTGTCAAGGGCTATATAAACCTGTTGTGTACATTACAGAACCATTAAAATTGCATAATTCGGAATCAAACATTATTGCTCCTTGTATGAGTCATTACATGTCCCCGTTAAATATAAGGCCAAAACTATAGCTGCTATGTATCATCTTCTAGTGTTGTCAAATAACGGTTATAACGGCTCTATAGCAAAGCAGAATTTTAACAAACAACTATTGTTCTGCAAAACAGGATTTAGTACAAAGTGTTGTCTAAAAGCGGCTATAGTGTAGCGAAATTTTAACTAACTGTTTTTTTGCAATCCGCGATTGACAATACTGGGACCTTGTAAGGAGTATTGGCATATCGGTATATACAGTCATAAAAAGGCTCTGAGTTTCCATCCTTTGACATTTCGTTTCTTGTTTTTTTCTTTTTTTTCAACTCCTCTCCGGTATCCATTTCCCTCTATTCGAACTCAACGGCTTGATAATTTGTTATGAATTAATAGGGAAGGAAACTGTTCATCAAATGTTTGGAACAAGAGTTGCGGTGCTGGCCGGAGACTTCATGTTTGCGCAGTCATCATGGTATCTTGCCAACCTCGAAAATATCGAAGTCATTAAACTTATCAGCCAGGTGAGTTCCATCATCTTTATCTTTCACTTGCATTTGTTAAAATCATCATTCCATAAGTGCTTGATGCACATGAAGCCAGTTACTTTGCAAAGCGTATGAAAAACATGCATAATTCCATTTTCCGAAGTTTTATATTTTTGCATATCTTTTGGTGCTGTGATAGGTGATTAAAGATTTTGCTAGTGGAGAAATAAAGCAGGCTTCTAGCTTGTTCGATTGCGATGTTCAACTCGACGAGTATCTAATCAAGAGTTATTACAAGACAGCTTCTTTAATTGCTGCCAGTACAAAAGGAGCTGCAGTTTTCAGTGGTGCTGACAGTAACATCACCGAGAAAATGTACGAATACGGAAAGAATCTCGGTCTATCCTTCCAAGTTGTGGACGACATATTGGATTTCACACAATCAGCGGAGCAACTCGGAAAGCCTGCTGGCACTGACCTTGCCAAAGGTAACTTGACTGCTCCCGTAATCTTTGCATTGGAGAAAGAACCGAAATTGAGGGATATCATCGAGTCTGAGTTTGGCGAGATCGGTTCACTCGATGAAGCCATTGCGTTGGTGAAGAGTTGTGGTGGAATTGAAAGAGCACAAGAGTTGGCGAAAGAGAAAGCTGATCTTGCTATTCAAAGTCTTCAATGTCTTCCGCAAAGCATGTATCGTTTAGCTCTCGAGGATATGGTGACATATAATCTTCAACGGATCGCGTAAGCTTGTTCATGCTGATGACACATAAAGAAAATCAGAATAATACATTATATTCTTTGGTCCTATAATATATGGAAGAGAACCTTGACTTTGAACAAGACAAACACCTTCTTCCCCTTGTGCTACTTTTTGGAGTACTAATATAGATATTGAAGGATCAAGTAAATGCACATTCTCATCAATTTATATGTTTGCAGTTATCTGCAAATTAAAGTACAAGCAACAACAATATATATTCCATTATTGTATTATATAATTTTATACACAAATCAGTATATTCTTTTCCCCATTTTTATGTTCTTGGTTTTGGTTGTAAGGGAATAAAAAAAAAATTTCTATTTCCTTTTGTTCTGTATATTTTCTTGAATTTGCTCATACTATTTTCACTAACTTATTAAATACTAATACTTTCTTGTTGAAAAAATTAATCAACAATTGATAGGAACCAATGGATCCTACAACCGAAAATAGTAACACAACACAAGCAAGAAGAAGAAATAGATGCAATTAAGGAAAATAGGGTGTTTTATTGATAATACATGATAATAGTAATATAGGGTTTTTCTAATTACTCCCATAGCAAAGCTCCAACACAGAGATGAATCTTACTCTAACTCTAACAACTTATTCTATCATAGCCTCTAAAATCCTAAAATTTATTCTTAAATACTACTGAAGAGATATTTTCAGAAAATATCTTTACTAGGAAGATATTATTCAAGGAATATCTTTATTATATATTACTAATAAATAAAATATTAAGGAAATAATTTCAGTTAACATCTTTACTAAGAAGTTATTATTCATATATCTTTATTATATATTACTAATAAAATATTCCTATTACTTAGACACCCTACTAATTACTTAAACACCCTACTAATTACTTAAACACCTCACTAGTAAACTTAGCCATTAGTCTTCTTAGCCTTATTTTCATAAACACTCTATATTTTGGGTTTGCCCATAATACCCTTTATTGGTAGTTGCGTTCCCATCAACAATCGATAGCATGGTATTAAACTATTAATGTTTCTCAATTTGTTGGTCAAATGTTTATCCATTAAACTGAATCAAATGCTCTCATACTAGATAGAAAAATTGCTACCTAAGATCTTGCTCAAAGAGATAAGTTCTCTGGGAGATTTATCTTTGGTTGAGTTGCATTTTATTTGTATTTGAGTCTTATGTTGTCAAAATTTCTGGGATGTACAATGTATATATGTGTTTGAACATCTTCATCATTTAAACTAACTTTTGAAAATGAATTATTTAACATTTGTTAGAAATTCTCTTTAAGGGATACAATTTTTTATTTTTTGGCTTTTTCATGTAATCTCCATCACTTGTACTCTTGTTGCACAAGAGGATTCAACCTTTATGTTCGGTCGATGCCAACCAATATCTAGAGAAGAACAAGATGGTGATCATTGAGGAGACAATAAAAAAGATCGTGTTTAGGACATTTAAACTATAAAAAAAATTATGTATGCGAACTTTCAAATTTGCCTTTAAACTATCTACAATCAACTTTAAGTCAAATTTAAATATAAAATTGTCAAATTAATTAAAAACTCAAATTAATTTTTTAATTATCAAAACTATTATTGAAAATACAATTTATTGCCAGAAAAGTCTTTAAAAGATATAGTTTAGGGTCAAAATAGTCTATGATATTTAAAACATCAAAGACTAAACTATGATGTTTTGATGATTTATAGCTAGCTAATTTGAATTGTTGACCGAGGTACGACTAAAGTAACATCTCTTTATACTTTCAAGAATTAAAATGACGGTTGATTCAAATTTAAATATTTCAAAGTTCACATAGCTGGACTTTTTTTAGTCTATCAATGAAATGATAAAAAAACTCATATACAGTTACAAGATTTTGAGTTCGAATCCGATACATAAACTTATAAATATCATCATTTGTCGTCGAATTAAACTTTTCAAATTTTCTTTATAGATACTTTTTTTTACTTTTATTTTATAGAAAAAAATTAAGGTGAACAAAAGAGAAACTCTTATCTGATCACAAGATTTAGATACACTCACAAAAATAATAAATAAAAAGAAAAAAAATAATGCGTATTTTTTGAATTATTAAATTATTTTTATTTGAATTTAACAAAATCTTGTGCCCAAAAAGGATTTTCCGCAAGTCATTTTCTTTTATCCTGTATGACTAGAACAAGAAAATGGTGTAATAAGCTTAATAGAATTCAGAAACAATCTCTCTCTCACACACACACACAAACACAAATGAAGTTTATGAGTCACATTGCGCAATGGAGAAGCGGTGCGAAGGAAGCATTAGACCGCACAGCGATAATCGCGAAGTTCCTTTGTTGCCTTCACTTCACCGACACCTACCTCTGTTCCCCAACTCACGTACTGTTCCAAAGATTTTATCTTTCTTCTTCGTCTTCGTCTTTTTCGAATACCCTCTTCACTCAATTGCTGTAATCCTCTGTTTGCAGGTGTATGGTCCTAGTATGCTCCCTACCCTAAATATCGCCGGCGACGTTGTTCTTGTCGAACACCTCTCTCCACTTCTTGGGAACGTTGGTTATGGTGATTTGGTTCTTGTTCGCTCCCCTTTGAACCCTAATCGGAACTTGACAAAGAGAATTGTTGCTATGGAAGGGGATACTGTTACTTACTTTGACCCTTTGCATTCTGATTCCGATCGAATTGCTGTGGTGTGTGTGCTTAATGGTTTGTTCTTCGTTTTCTCTTTTTTTTTTTTGGTTTGTTTTAGTTTTTATGATTTGTATTTTTTTAGTATATGTTTGTCAAAATGTGCTTACTTGATTGATGCCATGATAGATTAGTTATGAGCTAGGTTTTTGCTCTGACCTCAAGTCTGCCCGTAGTATTGTCCGCTTTGAATATTGTGTAATTTATGATGGTTTTGTCCTTAGTTAAAAGATGCCTTAGGGATTCAAAAGAGTGGGTGTTTATAAATTATCATTGGCCTTGATTTTTATGTAATGTGACACTTTTTGGTGTATAAGAATGGTAGCTCCTAGTTGAGACTAAGGGGCTAAAGGGTTTGGTAGCCCTTGTGCGTGGCTTAGGCCCTCCTTCTAGCTTCAATGTCCCGATCTCAAGTTTGCTACACCGGTTTTTTCAAGGCTTTCAATCGCAAGCCCTCAAGATTTTGTGCTTAGTTAAATGTGCCTCAGTGAGTTGAGGAGAGTAACTGTTTATAAACTACTCTTACATCGATTTCCAAGCAAAGCAAGACTTTTTTGGGTGTATCTAAATAGTTTTTAAACAACGGTTGTGATAATGGTTGCGGTTATGATTCTTGATATTGTAGAGAATCACAATCGAATGTATATAATGTGGCCTTAATTGCGGTTGCAGCGATATAGAAAACCATGATGCCTCGACCAGGATTGCAGTTGTGAACCTTTATTTAAAACTCTTATTACAATTATTGAACTTTTTATGGCATTATGTTTTTTTTAAATATTTGTAGTATGCAGATATATTGTTCTGAAAAGTGCCACTAGATTATTTTATAATGTTGGGTTATAGTGAGTGGAAGAAGGTTTAAGAATTGTTTGGTAACAAGATTGCAAGCCATTGATTAATGCATTCAATAAAAAGATCATTACTTGGGTCATTGTGTATCATGCTATTGCCCCGTATAGACGAGTCTTTCTCGGTTAGATATCTAGGTGATATTTTCAATGAATGGATATGCAGAACTAAAAGAATGATTGGATGCAATTTCCTACTTCTTTCATTTATGGAATAGAGAGTACCGTTTCATTAACAGCTTTCTTGAAGTTAGGTTATTCATAAGGTGCCATATAGAAGCCATGCTTATTATTTTCAACAAACCTTGATGAAATGCATTTATCTGCTTTGCTGACTTTGTCTTCGTCATTGTTTTACTGTAACCGTTGTGATCAAAGATCAGTTTTTTGCTTATGATGTCTGGTTAGGAAGCTTGAAATTTCCCTATGCTTTTTGGCTGAGACAATTGATCATTTGTTTTTAGATTGCAATACTTATTTACTCAAGTTGACTGATATCCTTAATTCCACATATGAGAGCATCATTCTTATCCAATTCCTTATTGAGTCTTAACAGTATAATTAATTATCAAATTTTGAGATTAAAAATAAATAACTTATTACCCAACTATCTTATTTGTTTCCCCACATGCTTGGAATATATGTTTTGCAGTTTTCTTGTGTAATTTATGTTGATAAGTTTGATTTGTTGCTTAATTAATCAATCTTTATTTCATAGGTGCCAAAGGGGCATGTTTGGATTCAAGGAGATAACGTCTACGCTTCCCGTGATTCACGTCATTTTGGTCCCGTTCCATTAGGTCTTATAAAAGGAAAAGTGTTTTTCAGGGTAACTATTGTGCCTCATACTATATTCTTCTACTTGTTATATGTGGTTTTCGTTAATTAGGTTTCTCTCCATTATTTTGATTCATTTGAGGTTTATAATGCAATTTATTTCTCACTTACTTTCACATGGTTCAATATTATCTTTCCTGAATAATTTAGAGTGAGCTAGGGTTCTAATGACACCGTTCTATTAATACACTACAAACCACTAACACGGTACTGGCATATAGAAGTGATTGAATGTAACCATATGTATTTGTGCGTGTTGGTGTCAGACATTGACACATGTCGGACACCAGACACTCCTTCAATCCAAGGTTATGGTACCACATTCATGTCTGCTTCTATGTTTCTTTCCGGACTTGTACATATACTTGCAAACATCTACTGATTCTATGCTTGTAATTTTTAAAGTGTAATCGGCAAAGCAAAGATGTCATGTACTGGAACAATTTCATCTGTCATTGTAGTGAGGACATCATTTGCTGATTGAAACTAGGTCCTTCCAATTTGTTAGTTTTATGTTATTATGCTTTGCTACTATAATTTTGCTTGATACCAAAAAATCTACGTATTTCGTTACATGCTTAAGTGCAAAATTGTTCTATTTAATTGAATCTAGTGTTAAAGATATTTAAAGTACTGTTTTCTATTAGGTTTGGCCACTCAATAGCTTTGGACTGCTAGATAACTGAAGATAGTTTAAAGAAGGTATGGTACGTTCTATTACTTGCATTCTATTATGTGGGTTTGATATGTCTGCTTTTGCCCTTTGTTTAGAAAACTTATTCCAGTCTCAGAAATGGACATTATAAACTACACTATAGAAAATGAACTTTTTCATATGGTTTTCTGCTTAATTTGAGTTATAGTTACCAGGGTTTTATGCTTTTATTTAATGTTGATGTTGGAATGTTTTTAATACTCTTTCTCTCTTCTCATGTTGATGGACATTATCAATGTTGATGTTAGAATGTTTTGATACTCTTCTCTCTTCTGATGTTGTAAGGAAGAAAATTTATTGCAAAAATTTAAACTCTATCTGTCTCATTTTTGTGTTTTTTCTATCATCAACTGTGGACTCAGCTACATGAAAAAATTTAAGGGCTTGTTGGGTTTAAAAAATATTTTATATTTTCATCTTTAGTTAAACAAATGTTGGCTTCTGTTTACTCCATTTCTCGTTTTCAAAGATTTGTTTGTGATAAAAAAAATGTTTTCATTGTTTCTTTTTTGTATTTTTATAATTAAAAGTAAAAATGAAAATAATAATGTCTCAAACCAAACAAGTCCTTAGCATAATATATTGGAAGTAATTTCTTGTTCAAGTGCCAATTATTGTCTGCTTAGGCCTTATTATAAGGGAAAGCATGTGATAGGAACCCGGATTAAGAAAGAAAAGAGAAGAAGTATTATTTGATTGAAACTGAAATATTATAGGAGATTAACTACTGTAATCCTAGAGCAAATGCTCCTCATAGAAGAGATAATTCTCTCTATGCCCGACGTTAAAGGTTCTAATAGAAAATATGCAGAATGACAACTCCCCTCTCAACACTACCCCTTATAACTAACTCTCCCTCTTTCTCTAATTTGCGTTTTGGATCACTTTAACTGGGCCTTGGACAATTGAGCCTACAACTACAAGTACATACAAGATACCTATCAGCATGAGTGCACTTGTGTAATGATTCCCTTACATAAATGGGAGGTTAAGATTTTCCAATTCTTTTATCTGTGTTATCGCTATCGGTTAATAACTAACACCTAACATATTTTTCATTTGCCAATTTATTGAACAGTGCTTATAGTCAACCATCCCTTAAAATGCATCTTAGTATACGTGGGTGGAGCTTCAGTGATTTCAATGGATGTGGCTGTTTGCATGAGGAACACATGAATCATGCTCCCTTTCGTGGCGACAAAGGATACATGTTTTAGCCTTTTCAAAAAAAAAAACTTTATAAAAGAACAGAGTGGGCACTTATATGCAGCAAGAACAGTTGGGTTATGAACCATGCATTTTACCCCTGATTTTTTTTTTTTGCAGGGTAGGCTAACTTTCTTTGTTTTTGGTTGTTCATTATGAATTTATACCTGAAAATTACAGACATATATAGATTCAAAGAAGTACTTCATCTATCGTTCTTGCCTCATTTGTCAGGTTGATTGTTGTTTTCTATGGTTATGTGGAATCTAGAGATTCTAGACTGTTAAAATATAGTAAGGTTTTGAGTGGTGTTTGTTATTGGTTTGTTTTGTTTTTGGCTTTGATTTTGAGTGTGGTGGTGGTGGTGTTGGTAAAGAGGAAGAGATTAAAGAAGGAGAAAGGTTTTGGAGGAAGATGAGTTTATTCCTGTTCTGAATTTGAAGGTTGCAAGCATAAATTTGGATTTTTGAGTTTTCAATTTGGAGGAAGAGGATTTTCGTAATATATAGCAGTGTTGTTTAAAAACAATCAAATATTCATATTTTAGTTTCGATTCATTTTAAAACTTTGACACCGTCCAACGTTATAAATTCGAAGAGATGACTATTTTGGCACTTTACTCATATCACATCTGTTGGTATTTTTATTTTATTTTATATGATTCGAGTGTTGTGAAGTTGTTAATAAATTTATTCTTTTTGCAACTTTGAATTTATGTAACTCTCGATCAATGTATTCTATAAATTTGAATGAATATTGTTTTCAATAAAAGAAAGTTTAACTACACGCATTATTTGTGAGATTTTGGTCTCTAAACATAATTCTTCCATTAATTTTCTAAAATTAATCAAATTCAAACAATCTTTTATCATATGAGTAACACTCCAGTGTAGGATATATCCATTGGTATGGGTGTCATATCTTGCGGGTATCCTCTAAATGAATATTAACGGATTTTTAAGTATCTATAGATATTTGTAGATATTAGTGGATATTATCTTTTAAATAAAAGAAACAATTTATGTACCAAATTTATTTATTTTTAGCAGTTCTAATTCTAAAGAAATTTGTCTCCTCTTTTGTCAACAAAATAGTAGAGCTTTCAAAATAGGCTAGTCTGAATGGACCGGTCCGCCCAACCCGCCAAAACATAGTGGAAAAATTTACCCTGTATCCCCATTGTTTGACCTGTACCCCCAAAAAAATTTCAAAATGCCAAAATTGCCCTCCAACTTTTTTTTACTACTTCACTAAAGTGAGAGTAAATTTTTTTTTTTCACTATTTCGTCAAGGTAAAAAAGAAGTCCGGTTGGTCCAAGGTGTCCGAAAATTTCCGGAAACCTTTTAAGAAGATTTCCGATACACACGTGCATTCCGGAAACCTTGTTTTCAAGCTATCCGGTACATATCAAAGATTTCAATATTTTCGGAAACCTTATTTCAAGCTATCCGGTACACATCACAGTTCCGGAAACCTATTTTCAAAGGTATCCGGTACACATCAACGTTCCGGGAACCTTCATTACATAAGGTATCTGGTACACAACTTTTTTTTTTTTTAGGTTTTTTGAATTCTATTAATTTTTTAAAATGTTAACAGATATGGATCAAATGCTACCATTATTGGATAAACTATACGTCGATACAACAAATATTTTTGAGACGGATCAGGTATGAATAATTTTAATTAATATTAATATTGTAAAAATATATTATGGTTATTATTTATAATTAATTTTATTTCAGATATTTCTTACAAGAGACGTTGTTGTGAATTGGGATAAAGAAATTAGTATAAAAAATAAAGTTACTGTTATTATCAGAAGATCAGATATAGAGACAGGAGAGAAAGGAAGGAGAAATAAGTTAATATTAGGTTGCGACAAAGGAGGAAAATACAAGTATGCTGCTAGCTCAACTCGAAGTTCAACAAAAAAGTGTGATTGTCCTTTCAAACTTAGATCAAAACCATTAAAAGATGGTTCAGGATGGACAATTAAAGTAATTTGTGGAGTTCACAACCATGAATTACCTGATACTTTGGAGGGGCATGCATTTGTTGGACGTTTAGATGAAGAAGAAGAAAAGCATGTTCAGGACTTAACAAAATATAATGTTGCACCAAGACACATATTACTCTCATTGCAAGACCGAGATAAGAACAATGTTACTAAGATCTCACAAATTTATAAGCAGAGGAGTATGATTCGTTTGCATGTGAGAGGTAATAGAACAGAGATGCAACATTTATTCAAGTTAATTGAAGATGCAAAATATGTGTGTTCGAATAGAAAACGTGAAGACTCAGATGTTATGAGAGATATTTTTTGGGCGCATCCATATTCAGTGAAGTTGTTGAATTTGTTTCCGATTGTGTTGATTATGGACAGTACCTACAAAACCAATAAATACAGGATGCCATTACTTGAAATTGTTGGTATGACATCAACAGAGATGACATTTGTAGTTGGATTTGCTTATTTGGAATCTGAGCGGGAAGAAAACTTTTGCTGGGCTTTAGAGAGGCTAAAAGAACTGTTTGTCACACAAAACAAATTTCCTAAAGTAATTGTGACTGACAGAGATCTTGCGTTGATGAATGCAGTTGGCATTGTATATCCACATGCTGTTAATTTGCTTTGTCGATTTCATATCGATAAAAATGTTGGAGCAAAATGAAAGCAATATGTCTTAAAGGATAGACAAGAGTTAGTATTGAATATGTGGCAAGACATTATGTATTGCAGTGATGAAAAAGAGTATATAATGCGCCTGCAAATGTTTGAGCAATCATGTGTCGATAATATGGTGTTTGTTGACTACGTGAAAGACACTTGGTTGACTCCTCATAAAGAAAGGTTTGTTGAAGCATGGACAAATTGAGTAATGCATATGGGGAACACAACGAGTAACGGGTATGTCATGCGACTCTAAAAATTTGATTTTTTAATTATATTATATATTGTTGGATTGCTCAATTGTGACAATTTACATGTAATGACAGGGTTGAGTCAGCTCATTGGAAACTGAAGTTAATGTTGGAACACAGCATGGGTGACTTGTGCAAATGTTGGGAAGCTATGAAGAATATGATAAGATTGCAACATAAAAAAATCAGAGGCTCATTTCAAAAAAGTTTCTATGACAAAGATCATGAACACAACAATCCATTTGTATCAAGAGAATACATTTGTATCAAGAGAAGCTCTAAGACGTATTGCTGTAGAATTTGAGAAAGTTGAGTGGGTAGGTACTGATTCATTTGTATGTGGGTGCTCTCTTAGAAGTACATACGGGTTACCATGTGCTTGTGAATTGGCACAATATAAATTGATGGGTGAACCAATTCCTCTAGATTCTGTGGATATTCAATGGAGAAAATTAAGCATGGAATGTGAACTCACCCAAGACATAGAAGATGGATCAGAGTTGGATATGTCTACAGAGATGAATGCATTATGGAAACGCTTTCGATCACTCGATGTTATAGGAAAACGAGTGTTGAAGAGTAAGGTGCGTGAACTTGCTTTTCCAACTATAAGTTCGATGTGTCCACCACCTGAAAAAGTTAAAACAAAAGGTCGAGTGAAGAAGAGTAAGGGTAAGAAGCCGGATGGATATGATGTATATTGAGACCCTTCTTACTTTGAGCATGTTAATGCAACATATTGTGAAGATCGTGGTTCACAACTATCTCAGTCATCAAAGAAGAGACAACCCTCTCAATCAAAGAAACAACCCTCTCAATCATCTCAATCCTCAAAGTATAAGTTGTGGAAACAATTTCCCGAAATTATTCTGCCATACATTGATGACATATTTGATGTGGCAGCGGATGGAAATTATGGTTTTCGCGCTATTGCATTATTGCTTGGATATGGTGAGGAGTCTTGGTCTTTGGTCCACAATAGTTTGGACCAGGAGATTGCTTCGCATGTAACTCCATATGATAGGCTATTCACAGGACGAATTAGAGAAGTAAGAGATTCGCTGAAGATATCAAGCTTAGGTGTTCAACCTGTAGATAAATGGTTGTCCAAACCTGATATGGGTTACGTGATAGCGACAACATATAATATTATTCTCGTCATGTTTGGTCAAACATTCTCAATGACTTTCTTTCCTATGAGGGGTTCACACTCAGGAACGACAATAAATGATCGTATCATATGTATTGGTTTTGTTAATGGAAATCATTGGGTTCCGGTAAGATTGTCTAACTTTTTTATGTATTCATTTTTTGTTAATTTTATGTATTTGTTAGAGTTATTTTTTTTTATGTATTAATTTTAAAATAATCAAATGATCTTATTTTGCAGTTAAAGATGAAAGATGGATTTCCACTGCCATATATTGCACCAGGTTGGAAGAATTATTGCAGTAATGAAGCAACTTCTTGGGCAATAGCATATAAAGGGCGTCTACAACATTGGGGCTATTTATTAAGTCATTTGCCACGTGTTACACAAAATCTACCTATAGAATCCGTAGATGCAATGTCATTAGATGAAGCTTAATGCTTTAAAACTGTTACAAAATAACTTGTTATTATTTAATTTTATATTTTACGTTAGTGTCGTTGCTCTATTTCAATTTGTTATTATTAACGTTAAGTGTTTATAACAGAAGTTCAAAATAAATTAAACGACATAACAATAATGCTCAAAATAGATGGTATTGAAAACAAACTAACATAAAGTGTTTATAACAGAAGTTCAAAATAAACTAAACGACATTACAACCCATAGATGTTCAAAAGCATAATGTAAACAACCCATATGTCATCCACGACGCGTTAAATACAAAGCTTTCCAAAAAGACTTATACAACTCATCATCTGGAGTAGCTTCAACTTCATTCAACCCCTGCTGTATTAGATCACCAACCTGCTGTAGAGTAGACCGAGGCTGTGAAGTAGAACCACCTGCAGCAGTGGTCGGGACAACATAATCTGGTACCTGGGGTACACCATCTGGTACCTGGGGCGCACCATCTGGTCGCACCAGCAGTGGGTGAGACACCTGATAAAACCACTCCAAATATCTCTCGTCACACTCAGATGGATACGTAGCTGTACGACTCTTTTGCAATATATCTGCGACTGACGTCACGTATCCCAACCATTCTACGTCAACATCAAATAATCTATGAGGATTTGGAGGTGGCAGAGATGGAATATGTTGGATATATCCAAATTGCCTCAAACACCTCTCTGGCAGATATTTCACTATAGTGTTACATAATCTGAGGTGACCAGTATATAACATGATATCATCAAACGGAATGACACCCCTGTGATTCTCCCATGGTCTCCATATAACATCCGCAGGTGTCAATTCGTCAATGACACGTCTGTACTCGTGGAGCTTATGTTTGGCCTGTTTGTAGCACCATCTATTCATTCGCGCATAACATTCCGCGTCAGCACCCTGGTCACCTCTATTACAAATATTTGGAAAATATTCGTAAATTCAACACTGTTGCAAAAAAAAAAAAAAAATTAATGATAATCAAACTAATATAATAAGTAACAATAAATATATGATATACATATAAATAAGCTATATTCATAAATAAATAAATAAATGACAACCAACTAAATAAACATAAAAAATAAATAAATAAATAAATAAATTAATGATAATCAAAATAATATAATAATTAACAATAAATAATACAACTAATTAAACATAAAAAATATTAATTAACAATAAAAACATAATGATAATCAGAATAATATAATAATCAAAATAATATAATAATTAATACAACTAAATAAACATAAAAAATAAATAAATGATCAATTTAATTAAATAAAGATAAAAATAAATAAATAAATCATACCTGAAGCAGCGTCATATATCCAGCTAGCTGTTTGGTGTCATAACAGCAGGCATCAGAGAGGTAGTCATATAGGACTATGAGTGCAGCAGTACCCCATGAGTATCTATCTGTACCGTCTAAATCTCTGAATAGAGGAAGGTACTTCGCATCAACTAGAGTATGACTCTTATCAGCGAAAATAGTACTCCCTACTAAATTCAACAGATACGCCCGAGCAGCACAGTCAAATCTCTCTGCTCCACACTGTCTTGCGAAGACCTCTTTCAACCAATCCAATCTATAATGCGCACCTCTGGTCTTTTTAGTCTCCTCCCAAATCTCTTCCGCCGTCACCCCTAATAACGTCATGGCAAGATTGCATGCCGTTACTCTATCTACATCGGGTGGATTGTAGAACTCACCCCTAATAGGCAACCCCAGAAAGATTGGCAACATCATCTAGAGTAATCGTCATTTCACCAAATGGCATGTGAAATGACGATGTGTCAGAATGCCATCTTTCCACAAACGCAGATAACAGGGCGTTGTCAGTCATCTTCAAACTACCCCTCTGTAATGGGTTCAGTCCTGACAAATTCACCCAATTCTCTATGGGTCGCGGAAGTACCGGCAGAGTAAATTGCTGCATTTTCTTTCCATGCGCAACAATTTTCAGCAATGGTCGCTCCTGTATACAAACAAAATAAATAACATTATAATTAAATATAGAATAATAATTAATTTAAATATTTTTAATGAATTATAAATAAATTAATTATTTTAACATACCTCACCAAACCACAATCTAGCTGAAACATGATGACAGTACCGTGTAAGGACCGATAAATCATAAGGTCCACCAGGATACTGTGTGACCTCACCAGGTCCATGAGTTCCATCATGCTCCTCCTCCATATGCTCTCCCTCTTGAGCAGGTGCAGCCTCTTCCTGCTCATGTACATCGACCTGCTCATGTACTATAGGAGGCTCGTCCTCATGCACTATAGGAGGCAGCTCCTGATGATACACAGCCACATCATCGTCGTCTTCAACTATCATCCGTCTTCTTCTCCTTGAAGCTGTCGGTCGAATCCTCTCTAGAGGATTCATCGCGGATGATGTAGAAGCATTAGTGTCACGCGTAATTCTTATGATTTTCCCGTCTCTTCCTCATGCGCCCACTGAAAAATTAAAAACAAATAAATCACAGTTAGTTATAAACTTATAATGAATTAAAATTTTTTTAAAAAAAAACAAACAAAATTAATGCAATTTCCGGATAGCTTGGTGGGCAAGGTTTCCGGAAATTTAGAAAAGATGTACTGTACCGGAGAGCCTAAACCATGATTTCCGGAAATTTAAAAAAATGTACTATACCAGATACGTTTCAACAAGGTTCCCAGAAGTTTATAAAAAACAGAACTATACTGGAGAGGTTAAAACATAGGTATCCGGTAGTTTACAAAAAAATGCATCTGTACCGGAGAGCTTAAAAAAAGGTATCCGGAAGTTTAGAAAAAAAACATCTGTACCGGATATGTTGTTCAAAGGTGTCCGGAGTAATAGGTTATGTACCGGATACCATGGTTTAAAGCTTTCCGGAAGTTTGAAAAAAAAAACTTACTTTTTGTACCGGAGATGTGAAATTTGCAAATGGTAAATTTTTTTTACTTTTATTATATAAGGGGGGTAAAATGGTCATTTCCTTGCTATTTTGGGGGTATAAGTATAACTGGGGGGGTATGGGGTAAAATTTTCAACATAGTGCTTGGGTTTAAAAATTTCAGCCCGAATTTTTTTAGGACTTTTGAGCCTAGCTCGAATAAACCTGTTACCCATTAGGGTTAGCCCGTATGGGTACTGGGTAGCTCGTAGCCTGCATAATCAATTTTAAAAAAAATAAAAAGAGTAAAATTGGTCTTATAAAAAAAGGCCCGAACAAACAAAAATTAAATTGGGCCAATTTCAATTTTTAAGAATTCACAAAGACACAACAAAGTATTGTGTATTTTTAATGATATAGAATATCATATAAATTATTTTTAAATAGGCATGTAGAACTAAGTTGTTTTTAAATGGACATGAAGAAAATTTTTAAATTACAAGAGTCGCAAGAAAATTAAAAATATAATAAAAAAAATTAAAAAAAAATATACGGGCTACCCGCTCAGCCCGCAGCCCGTCTTGGGCTGGGCTTTGGTAGTATTTTAATAGCCCGTATTAAAACAGGGCTTTTTAGCCCGGTCCGAAGAAGCCCGCAACCCGTTAGGGGCGGCTCTAAATGGGCCGATTAGTTCGTTTTGACAGGTCTACAAAATAATAGTAATATATAAAAAAAACTTTAAATATTTTCTTTTTCATCAAAATTTAAGATGAATAGATGATGCATTAATCTAAAATAAAAAAGATATTTGGACTCATTGAAAAAATATTAAAACATTAGTACATACTTGCTAAATCATTTTTTTCTCATTAAAAGTATTAATATATTAACACAAACAATTTTTTTTTTTAATTTTAGTAATTTACTAACATGTATAAATATTCGCAGGTACAAATACTATTATATGTCTTCATATCCATTAATTAATTGATAGTCAATATATCTATTTATTTTATCTGTTCTATAAAAAAAAATATTTTTGATAATAGATAAGACGATATAGTTACCACTAAAAAAACTAGGACATTTGCTGTGATTAATTGATATTGACGGGTGTAAAAACTCTTTCCACTTCCTCTTATATAAATTAAATCCTATCTTTAATTATAACATAAATTATCCAAACGGGAAAGTATACCTAAAGGAATCAGAAATATTTTTATAAAACAAAAGAATCAGAATTATTCGTTTCAGATTTTATTTTAAATTATTTTAAAAGAGAAACCATCCAATGAGGGCAAAAGGGACATTTAGCGTGAATAATTGGCTATAAAAGAACGCGGTGTCGTTGTTAGGGTTTCATGTGCCTTTAAAGAACCGGGCGTAGCAGCCAAACATTTGCGTCCGAGTTCCGTTGCGGGCATAAATCAAATCTTCAATTCCTTTTCTCTCTTTTCTGCAATTCATTTTCAAATTTGCAGAAGCATTGAAAGGATTTATACATAGCTAAATTTTCACTGTCACTATCATAGATTTATTTATTTATTTTCATTTCATATTGATTTTCAAACTGTGTTTTCGGCCGATCCAATGGGTTCTCAGTAAACTCTGTTTTGAGATCTCTATTTCACCCGGCCAATATTAATTCACTTTTGGGGCAGACTTAATTTTTACATGTTTTTTCTGTTCATGTTTAAATTTTGAAATTTATAATTTGCCCTACATTTAATTATTCTTTGTTGGATTCATTGAGGCACTCACTTAAGTATCCCAAACTGACCCTGATTTCACATTAGTTTTAAACGATCTCAACCATCCAATCATGATCGGATGGTTGTCGAGAGTAAATGCATCCACCTAATCTAATTTCTTCATCTTCCTTTAAATTTGTGAGAAAACGAAGGTGGATTTTCGTAGTGATACTCAATGTTTCACCTTATTATTGTTTCTACTGTTTAGTTTAGCTTGCATCATTGATGTCTCCATCAATGTTGCCTCTTCCTCCTCTTCAGATCAGGAATATACTTAGAATGGAATTGCAGTGATGACTTCCACAACGCAAGAATACTTTTATATTGACTAAATCAATATTTAATGTGGATGTTATCATTATGTTTGGTTTAACATTCATATTAAATCTTTTTTTGAAATTACGTCAAGCAATTATTATTTGATTAAGAAGTTCTTATGTTTTGCTAAACTTTGAGTTCTCAATTTAAATCTTTCTTGATATTTCAATTTTATTTATTTATTTTGGTTATGGATCGAAAGTTTATATTATGTGAACTATAAAATTTTACATTCATTTATATGATAGAAATTTTAATTCAATGAAATAAAAAATATACTCTAAATAAATAGAGAGGATTGAAGAAAATTGAGGGGTAGATTTCTAATTTTTTTATTTATTTATAATATTAAATAATATTTATGTTAAATCAAAATGTTAGTTCTTAAAAGTATAGCACATTGATAACGAAAAAAATATTACAGGTCGCTCTCTAAATATCACAGATTGCTTTTTGAGGGAGCATACTAGTTATTGTATTTTTTTACTTTATTTTAACAATTGTTATTAATTA
The DNA here is from genome assembly GCA_037974735.1 of Cicer chorassanicum. Classification (NCBI taxonomy): domain Eukaryota; kingdom Viridiplantae; phylum Streptophyta; class Magnoliopsida; order Fabales; family Fabaceae; genus Cicer; species Cicer chorassanicum. The sequence continues at coordinate 41,832,576 of JBBPBP010000002.1, read as the reverse complement.
TTTAATAAAATAAAATAAATAAAATTATTTAAAAAATAAAAATATTAATAATAAAGTTAAATAAAATACATTAATAAATAATAATAAATAATATTTATAATTAAATATGATTATAATTAAAAATTGTAAATTATATTATAAATTTAAAAGAAAATACATTAAAATTGAAGAAAAAAATATATTAAATTTGAGTAGATATGTCTACTGCTATTGTATGTTAGAATATGCTGCTATCACATGTGAACAAGACATATGTTTAGTTTGATATTTCTCACAATTGCATCACTTGTTAGGAAGATTTACATTGAAATGACTAATTAGTCGCCTTTCTCTTGGGACTATTATCTCGGGGACCATGAAAGTATGGTTGCTCCGATCAAAACTATCGACTCTATGACTATTGGATTTACTTATTTCTAATTTTATAAAATTTATGTAAGTTTCTGTGTATACTATTTTAAAATAAGTTGATTGGACCAAAGCAGTGATGAGAAGGTTGCATGTGTTTTTTAATACTCTGTTGATCGACTTCACAAGGTTGGTTGTCTGTTGACCCCAACGATTACTTCCATGGAATGCTTGAATCCAATTTGTCGCGATATGTTGTTTAACCATTTTAAAGCCTCCGGGCTTACTATGCCGATTTCTTTACGGTAGTATCGATATGCAGGCTCATTGATCGAGTAACCTGTATTGAAACAATGCATTATTACACTAATTATAAAATTAAAGAATGAACAAATCTGCATTGTATTGCATGTACTTATCTGCATTGTTATCATATTGTTGAAAAACATCATACAGATAGAGTCACACTTCAATTCAGTTTCCATCAACAAATACTACAACCACCAAAGGACATGAAAATGTACCATGAGGCATGAGATTGATGATAATTGGAACTGGGTTTGGAGGGAAGAAATTAAACATTGGAATGAACGTCAGAATTACGTGTTGCAAGGTAAGATCGTAGATTGTGTTTTATGTCATAGCATAGAATATATGATTTGGTTTAGACATCACACCAAATTATTTATATCTGTCGAACAATATATCCGTGATCCCCGTTTACAACTGTCGTCGTATCCTCATGTGCAATCAACCTCTCAATCGACTCCACAACAACATAACATAGCAGAACCGTCTTTATCATCACCTTATCTACATGTCCCTACTAAAGTTCCATGTTATGATCCACCACCGACTCAGTATTAGGTTCCGTCGGTGCCAGAAATACCAACCTCCGGTTATCCAACAAAACGTTGGCTTTTCTTTAATTTGTTTGGAACTCAGTGCATAACTCCTGAGTCGACTTATGCTGTGGTTGATTCCATGTATAATCCTTAGTCTCAAAATTTTATGGAAGTATGTGGCAGTTGTTCTAATTCACCTACAACTTACATTGAGGATAATGATCAAAATTAGGATGAACCGGAAGAACCTCAACTTGGTCAAAGAGCTAGATGAGTTCGCGACATCCTAGATGTGGAACGGGATATTATTTAGGTGGACATCATTAATATAAATTCGAAGTTTTTCTTCTTCTCAAAAGTGATGTATTTTTTTCGTTAATTTGATGTATTTGGTTTCATTTTCATGTTATTGATATAATTTTCTTTCTTTTTTTAAAATTATTATTATTATTATTATTTGTTTAAATTTTGATGTATTTTATTTTAAATTTATAATATAATTTACTATTTATAATTATAATTGTTATTATTTATTAATGTATTTTATTTTACTTTATTATTAGTATTTTTATTTTTTAAATACTTTAATTAATTTTAATTTATTAAATAATTAATAACAATTGTTAAAATGAAGAAAAAAAAAATGCAATGGCTAGTAGCAGGTCACTCTCTGGAAAAGCGACCTCCTAGTGAGTTTTAAAAAATAGTCTTTAGCTGGTCGCCGGCTCGGAAAGCTACCTCCTATTGAATTAAAAAAAGTAGGATAATTGCATAATATTTTTTCGTTGTGTGGCATTTTGGTTATAAAAATAAAAGGATTTAATTTATTATCATAATAATCTACAAAAAATACAGTTTATTATTAGATATATATATATTTTTTTGTCGAATCAGAAACTAACAAATGGATCCATCATGGAAATAGACGATGGTATTATAATTGGAGGGTAGATATATATATATTTTTTTGTCGAATCAGAAACTAACAAATGGATCCATCATGGAAATAGACGATGGTATTATAATTGGAGGGGTCATTGAGAAGCTGTAGTGTGATTTTTAAGTGTGGCATTTACTATTTCATCTGGTCATGTGATTGGCACACGGACTTTAGTGTTTAAGGAATTAAGGGAAGTTGGACGCAATTGTTCACTTAATGAATTAATGGGATTATTATAATAATTAATTATGCGAACAAACCAATGTCAAGTAAGGCTTTCTATGCAGATTAACAAATAGAATATGGAAGCAAGTTATTTCATTTGCCATTTTTTGATAATCACAAATATATATATTAAAATTATAAGCGAATAACTATTTCAACAACCATAATATGCAATAAAGTACATTTGCCATAATCGAACTATGAGAAAAAGCAGAGTAATAGGCTCTTTTGATAGCTAATGCACTTAATTTGACAGCAAGCAAAAAATTTCTTTAGTAAACAACTAATGTAGTTCTAAAAAAAAAAATCTCATTATAAAGTTTTATAGACGAAACTTCTATAGTACATATAGAAATTGACATATTTTGATATTGTCGCGGCCTAAAAGTTCGAGTGTTTCTCGAATTCAATGGAGTCGCCACCAAAGTTTATTTTAAAATAGGGAAAATATTGGAAAAACCCTTAAAAATAAAATAAATAACAAAAACTAAAAATATGGTCTTTGAAACTAAATTTTGAGTTCGGAAGTCGATTATGCGTAGGGAAGGTATTAACACCCTACGACATCCGTAAAAAACGGTTACCTATAATTAATTGTGCAAAATTAATATTAACTTAAATATATTTATTTCTCTTTTTTAAAATGCAAATATGATATTGTTATGAAAATAATCTAATGATAAATATACATTTAAAATATAGAGAAAAAAAAGTTTTTTGTTATTATGCTTGATAAGAGTTCGATCTTGCTCCTACGTATCTCCCAGTGCGATGGAGAAATCAAAGCTACGTAGTTCTTTGGTAAAAAATGCGGATGTGTTGATTGTTTTTAAAGAAATTGTGTTTTGTTGTTGATAAAAAGGTTTAAAAAAAAAGAATAGGTTTAATTTGAATAATATTTTAAAATGCAAGTTTTAAGACTAACTAGTCGTACAACTCGTGTCTCAAAAAAATTTAAGGAATAAAAAGATGTCACATCTAATTTAATCCTTTTAAGAATATTTTTATCATTTTTTATTTTAAATGTTAAATTTAAAAAAAAAATCAAGTAATATAAATGGTATCTCGAAAAGTTTAAGGAGTAAAAAGATGTCGCATCTAATTTAATCCTTTTAAGAATATTTTTATCATTTTTTATTTTAAATGTTAAGTTTTAAAAAAAAATCAAGTAAAATAAATGGTATCTCAAAAAGTTTAAGGAATAAAAAGATGTCGCATCTAATTTAATCCTTTTAAGAATATTTTTATCATTTTTTATTTTAAATGTTAAGTTTTAAAAATATCAAGTAGTGCAACTTGTGTCTTAATAACTCAAAGATTAAAAGATGTCATATCCAATTAATCTTTAATAAGAATAAAATCAAATATATTTTGAAAAGCATAAGGATTAGTATCTATTAGAAATTGATTGAAATTAGTATATGCTTTGTTAAAATAAAAGGTTGGGTTAAGAGAAAAAAAACAATGTTAGACCTAATAAAAGAAAACAAAACAAAACAAAAATGAAAAATAAAATAAAATGAATAATTGGACTGTATGAAAAAAACTGATGGGCTTAGGGCCCAAATCCTTTTACTTCCAAAACCCTAGTTGGTAAACAGAAAGGATATCTTGAGGAAAAAAAAAACAGAACAAATCGAATCAAAGAGAGGGCGGCACAGACAAAACCCTAGCGAATCAAAGAGGGGGCGGCACAGAACAAAACCCTAACGAATCAAAGAGGGGCGGCACACGGCTAGGAGGCAACGTGACGCGCGGCTGGCTTGAGGAAATCAGAACCCAGAAAACTCAAAGAAAAAGTAGCGCATAAAAGGGAAAGGCAGAGAAACAAAAAGAGAGAATAAAGGACTGAGAAGAAGATCAAGGGGCCAAGCACGGTTGGGATAAAGGGTATGGTCGGCTTTCAGGAGACTTGAAGGTTTGAGTTTTTTTAAACGCCGTTTTAACCTTTTTATATACCTTAGGGATCAAACATGTAACAACAACAAAAAATTTCATTTTTATTCCTAACTCAGTAAGGTATCAGAACAAAATTTTATTTTTATTCCTAACATACTTCATATAATAATAATGGTTACACATTAAAACCAAAACGAAAAAAAATACCTTATTTTTTCTCTGTTTGTATGGACAATGATTGTAAAGTATGTTGCTACTAAGTTGCTGTTTCCTCTGTTTGTTACTAACTTGCTGTTAAGATAGATTTCTGTTTTAGTGTTTTTTTTTTTTGTAACAAATCATTTCCCCCAAAAAAAAATCCTCTCCTTTCTGATTTTCGAAATCAAAATTTATAGGCTAAAGTAGTAAATCGTTTTATTCATTAGATAAAATTAAGTTCTGAACTTTACATTGTTTTACAAATTTTAACTGGATTTTCAATTGTTTTTGAAACAAATTTGAAGCAATGTACAATTAAAGAAAAAGTATTTTTAACCTTTTCAAGGAGTACACAGATTTTACTAGTTTGTAGCATGTTTGTATTTTGTGATTTTGCTGATATAGTGAGATGTGTGTTATTATTCTACAAGAAATGGCTTGATGTGTGTTGGCTTGTTGTGTGTTGTGTGTTGAGTGTAACGAGGAAACGGGAATAAGTTACTATTTTGGCAGTGTTGAAGGGTGTCTTAGTCTCATGCCTCAGATTATGCTCACTGGCATTAGTTGCATTTGAAAGAAATTTAGATTATGCTCACTGGCATTAGTTGCATTTGAAAGAAATTTGGCTAATAAAATAAAATTGGCATACCATGTGTTAAAAATGAAATAAAAATTTGGCTGATAAAAATAAAAATTGGCAGACCACACAAATAAAAATGAAATAAAATTTGGCTAATAAAATAAAATTGGCATACCAAATGTAGTTAAAATAAAATTTATGATCATTTATTTTTAGATTTTTGATAATTATTGTAAAATAATTATTACCTATATTATTATTTGAGTTATTTTAGTTAATAGGACATAGTTAATAGGACAAAATTGAGGTACTACAGCTGCCCCTATTTAATTATTTTTTTATTAGTAAAAGATAATTAAATATAGGTACCTGAATTTTGTATAAATTAAAAAAAAAATTGATTGACAAAATAAAAAGCGTAGATAAAATAAAATATCGTCTTCGGGTTGGTTACCGATGCGTAGATAAAATGATTAAAATGATCATCTTCGGGTTGGTTACCGATATCACGATAAAAATAAAATTGACCGATGTAAATAAAATGATCGTTTTCGGATTGGTTACCGATGCGTAGATCGATAAGAATAAAATGACAATGATCGTCTTCGGATTGGATACCGATGCGTAGATATGATCGTCTTCGGATTGGATACCGATGCGTAGATCGACATTAATAAAACGATGATGTGAATAGAATGATCGTCTTCGGATTGGATACCGATACGTAGATCGACATTAATAAAATGATATAATAAAATGAAATAATCGTCGACATTAATAAAACGAAAGTAAATAAAATGATGAAAGAGAGAAATTTGTGTTTTATATATATATATATAGATAAATAAATAAATAAAATAAAAAATAAATAAATAAAAGGGAAACATGTTATGGTAATTGCAAGTGTAAACGTATAATGGACAATGTGACACAAAAGTTGTTGAGTATAAATAAAATATAAATGTAAAATATGCATGACTCATTAATTATGCATTGCACAAGGTTGTTGAGTATATTTAAAATATGAATGAAGATTCCATAGACCATATGTGACTACATGAAAAATGTAAGATGCATGCAATGTAAAATTCTTTTGTTATTATTTATAATTTTTTTTGGTTTCCCGATCCTTATGTGACTTTATACACTTACAAGATTCAATGGAGATAACAATCGTTCTTTGTGTGATGACTCTAGTATATCTTGTATGACTTCCCCTTTTTCGAGGCGAATGCATTGTTTAAAATAGTTACTTTTTATTTTTATTTTTTTATACCACATATATGTTGAGAATCTATCGAGTTCCCGTGTATATATTTTTCAAATGTCAAAATAATAAAAAGTTTTTTATTTTATTTTATATTTACACATATTTCAGATTCCAAAAATTTATTATCATAAAATAACATTTTTGAAAAATACTAAAACCAAAAACATGAGGCTGAATCAACTTAGAAAGAGGATTAATGTATAGCATCGAATGACAAGATTGGAAAATGTACATTCATTAATTTGAGAATAATACAATTGAACTAAAGGTTACAATGTAGGGATGAATGTGTTTAGCTTTAGTTGTTGAAATAACAACGCTAGTCATTCCTGTAATTTAGAACTTCTAAGAATAATAAGATGCCCCAGTTTGAACCACATGATCGATTTGTTATCCCTCACTTTTGCATGGACCGCTCTTTCAAGTTTTCAATCCATCGGGATGCTCTAATTTTTGCCTAGGTCGCCTTTTCAGGTTTTCAACCTAGCGAGCCCATTTTTTTTTTTTTTTTTAAGCATAATACTTTTTGACTGCATCTGAGTTTACTGGAAGTGGAAGCTCATCTCCATCCATTTCTGCAAGTATTAGAGCTCCCACAGAGAAAGCTTTTTTCACAACATATGGCCCCTCATAGTTCGGGGTCCATTTTCCACGAGAATCTCTTTTGATGGACAATATTTTCTTTAACACTAAGTCTCCTTCTTGAAACTCTCGAGGACGAACTTTTTTGTCATATGCTTTTTTAAGTCTTCTTTGATATAGCTGACCATGACACAAAGCTATCATCCTCTTCTCTTCTATGTGATTCAATTGGTCATATCGTGATTGAACCCACTCAGCCTCTTCTAGCTTTGTTTCCATCAAGACTCTGATCGAGGGAATTTCAACTTCAATGGGAAGTACCGCTTCCATTCCGTACACCAATGAGAAAGGGGTTGCCCCTGTTGAGGTTCGGACAGAAGTTCTGTAGCCATGTAATGCAAAGGGAATCATTTCGTGCCAATCCTTATATGTCTCCACCATCTTTTGTATGATCTTCTTGATATTTTTATTTGCTGCTTCTACAGCACCATTCATTTTTGGACGATATGGAGAAGAATTATGGTGCTGAATTTTGAAATTATCACACAACTCCTTCATCATTTTATTATTCAGATTGGTCGCATTGTCGGTGATGATCTTATTTGGCAAGCCATATCGACAAATCAATTCTCTTTTGATGAATTTGGCAACCACACTTCTCGTCACATTGGCATAAGAAGCGGCTTCAACCCATTTTGTGAAGTAATCAATGGCTACTAGGATAAATCAGTGCCCATTTGAAGCTTTAGGCTCGATGAGTCCAATAACATCCATCCCCCACATTGAAAATGGCCATGGTGATGTTAAAACGTTCAGAGAGGTGGGCGGTACATGTACTTTGTCAGCATAGATTTGACATTTATGACATTTCTTTACGTAACGACAGCAATCGGACTCCATGGTCAACCAATAGTAGCCAGCCCTTAAGATTTTTTTCGCCATAGCGTTCCCATTTGCATGAGTTCCGAAAGAACCTTCGTGAACCTCTTGAATGATTTTCTCTGCTTCCGCTTGGTCCACGCATCTGAGGAGAACCATATCATGATTTCTCTTGTAAAGCACCTCACCATTTAAGAAGAAGTTCATTGACAACCTCCTTAAAACCCTTTTGTCGTTGTCTGAAATACCCAATGGATATTCCTTATTCTTGACATAGGATTTGATATCATGAAACCATGGCTTGCCGTCAGACTCTTATTCTATTGACAAACAATATGCAGGTTTATCCCTTTGTTGAACTTTTATGACTGGCATGTCCTGACCGGTGCTTATTTTGAACATTGACGACAATGTGGCCAGGGCATCAGCTAATTGGTTTTCTTCTCAAGGGATATGGTGAAAAGTAATCTTCTCGAATTGATCTATCAATTCTTTGAAATGGGTTTGATACGGAATCAATTTGGAGTCTCGCGTTTCCCATTCTCCTTTCGTTTGATGGATGACCAACAATGAGTCTCCATACACCTCGAGAATTTTTGCTTTTGATTCAATAGCAGCTTTAATGCCCATAACACATGCCTCGTATTCTGCAATATTGTTTGTGCAGTCAAAACACAACCTAGCAATAAATGGAGTTAACTGGTTCTCTGGGGAAATCAAAATGGCTCCAATTCCATGTCCTAACGCGTTAGAATCACCATCAAACACCAATGTCCATTTTTCTCTATCAGATGATTCAGTCTCTTCAAATAAAGTCATTATGCCTTCATCGGGGAATTCACACTGCATGGATTGATAATCTTCTACAGGTTGTTGGGCCAAGTACTCTGCCAGGGCGCTTCCTTTGATAGCTTTTTGTGTAACGTATACCAAATCATATTCTGATAACAACATTTGCCAACGGGCAATCCTCCCAGTAAGAGCAGGTTTCTCAAAAATGTACTTAATTGGGTCCATTTTGGATACCAACCAAGTTGTATGACATAACATGTATTGCCTCTGTGACACCCTAAACCCCAAAATAATATATTATAATTTATAATAGAATTTTTAACTTATATTTCGCAGAAGGTAAAACAAATACGTTTTTAAGGGAATAAAAACTTTGATAATTAATTTAAAATATCACGTTTATCAAAAATCGAAAGGAACACTTTAAACTTTTTCTTCCTATAAAATAGTGCAAATTCCATAAAATTTGATTTAAGTATAATTACTTGATTCAATTCTAAAAACTTACTAGTACTTATATGGTTTTCATACAAAAAGTCGTTTCAAATTAAATAAGTAAAATACAAATTACAACCCTTATTCCCGGTATCACCTATCAGAGCGGGGTTCCTCCCAACTTGAGCTTCAAGATTCATTAACCTGTAACAACTGCGATTTCGCAAACGCAGGGCCAAGCCAGTCAAACACAAACAACGAAGGAGGTGAGTTTTGAAATCATGTTAATAGTATAATATAAGTAAGGAGAACACGCAATTAATCATAAATAAACCGTATCATTAGACAAACATTTTTCAAGGAAAAACATAACATCTTAAAGTCAAAACCAAGGGAAATCAATACATTTCACAATAACATCAAATCATCTACGAAATTATCATCGCACACAATACATATTAATCACGACAAACAATCACACAAAAATGCAATGATATGCATGAGCTTAGACTCTACTTCACAATGTGGTACCATTCTAACTCTGAAGTACTTGGTTAGGAGGCCATGATACTATGCCACCATTTCGGTGGACGGACAATTCAAATTGGCCCTGTCCTCATAGATCCCCTCAACTCAACCCGAGACACATATACGCGACAGTCGAGCTAAACGTGTGTTGCATGGTAGCTCCCGACATTTGGAGTGCTACCTCCAAGTCACCTAGGAATTCCCCACCCGAATACCTCCAAGGTCTAACAATCTTGCCTTAAGGCTCAAGAGTAGACCGCCACGATCAGGCTCAATTCATTTGTACTTCCCCGAAATCGCTAGGCTTGTCAGGCCCTACCTATATGATGACAAAATAATCTCCACTTCACAAATTCTCAATATTTATTTTCTCCCCTCGTTGGCCTATGATACTCCATTAAGATCGTCATCTCAAACACAAATTAGAATCACAATTATTTCATTAGAGGTTAATTTTACTTAAACATGACTTTTTATTTTTTATCAATGCAATGATAATGATTGAATAAAAAAATATCAATCTTTTCATCACCAATTCATAACATCACTATTATAAATCACACATTATCATCATTACATAACTCATCACAAATTTATAGCGTCACTATCATCAATCATATATCATCACACAAACTTATCACAATTTATAACATCACAATTATTAATCATACATCATCATCATCACATAAAATTATCACAATGCACACATCTTTTATTATTACATCACATAAACTCATCTAATCCAACATATGAACCAAATTCATTCGACATCCAATATCACAATAATATCAAATATCACACATTTAACAAAAATAAATCAAATATCACAATAATATCAAATAACACACATTCAACGAAATTAAATCAATCAACACCTTATAAATATTTCTATTCCACATTTTAGTCTCACAATTCCCATATTTGCACATTAATTAATTTATCACTCAAAGGGCTATTGCCGTACGTAGCAAGCCCCGGATGAATCTTTGGGAAATACGGTTTTCCCGTTCATCTCACAATATATTACACTCATCAATTCAAACGCTCTCTCACCCCTTACCTTATTTCGACGCTCTTACACAAGAATAAGATTCCACGAGCAAACAGTCTTTGTTCTTTGACTCTTTGTCCTGCTGCTGTGCGAGCACGATTTCTTCCTCTCCAGACGTCGTTTCGCCGATCCGACCGTTGAAAACGAAGCCCTGAGTGTTGCGAACCTACTGTCCAAATTTCAGCCCGATCCAACGGTTAACGAATGCGTAATCGATGTTTTTCTGAGACTGATTTAACAAAATCGGGAATAGGGTTTATTCTTCTCTTTTCTCTTTTGGTGATTGTCTTTCCTCTCAAAAACATACTGAAATTTGGACGAGAACGGAGAATTTTCTGAAAAAGTTATCGATCACCGGTGCCAAAGGATAGGTTGTTGTTGTATTTCTTTACGGCTGCCCAACTCCTTTCCTTTCCTTTTGTTTTTTTTTTTTGTTTTTATTAACAATTAGGGTTCACACATGGGTCAAACACATTGGTCTCTTTATTTACTTTTTTTTTTCTTTTATTACTATTATTATTTCATAACTAATATATGATAAATTAGAGTAATTAAAATAATTAACCTTTTAAAAAAATACATATTACTAACAATTGAAACTCTCATATTCAAAATAGTCACTATAATTATACTTATTTATCAAAATACTCATATTAAAATACTACAATCATTAGAGAATAGTCAAAATCACAAAATAAATAAATATAACATTGCTACTTTATATTAATTACTAAATCATAATAAATATATATAAAATCACAATGTCACAACAAGTATATAAAAATAAAAGAAATCAAACACAATATTGTTACTATCCCAAGATAACTATTTATAAAATAAATAATTAAAATAAGATATATTTAGAAATAATTAAATATAATTAAGTGCACATACACTTAATATTAGTCAAACACACGAGAAAATATCATATTAATTACCAACTCACATATACACGTAAAATCTCCTAAATTTTATTCTTTAAAATATTTACACTAATATACTATTATTTTTTAGAAAAATATATAAAATAATAAAATATAACATTTATCATTCATATAACATATTTGGTCAAATATGTACAAGATTAACACATCATAGAAAACACACCTATAAAGAAAATTAATTATAAAACTAATCAACATATATTCTAAAATAATTTTAACACAAAATTAATTATCTAAAATCCTATTTAATTAATAAAATAGTTTATTATAAAATTTGGGGTGTTATAGTCTCAACCGACGAGCAGCCCATGCTAATGCGCAACATGTTCGTTCAAGGAGTGAATACCTTGTTTCACAGCTGGTGAACTTTTTGCTCAAATAATAGATAGCATGTTCTTTCTTACCGGATTCATCATGCTGCCCCAATACACAACCCATTGACTCGTCAAGTATTGTTAAGTACATAATAAGCGGTTTCCCAGGAACAGGAGGTACTAAGATTGGAGGTTTTGACAAGTACTGTTTAATCTTTTCAAAAGCTTTTTGACAATTCTCATTCCATTCAACCTTTTGGTCTTTGCGCAACAACTTGAAAATTGGCTCGCATGTAGCGGTGAGATGCGATATGAACCTGGCAATGTAATTCAATCTACCCAAAAAGCCACGAACTTCTTTTTCTGTGCGTGGAGCGGGCATTTCTTGTATTGCTCTTACTTTATCTGGGTCCACTTCTATCCCTTTTTGACTAACGATAAAACCAAGTAACTTGCCTGATCTTACACCAAAAGTGCATTTAGCAGGGTTTAAACGAAGTCTGAACTTCCTTAGTCGCACAAATAACTTTTGAAGGTTAACAACATGGTCTTCTTCGGTCCGAGATTTGGCAATCATATCGTCCACGTAAACCTCTATTTCCTTATGCATCATGTCATGAAACAAAGTCACCATTGCTCTTTGATAGGTTGCCCCAGCATTCTTTAATCCAAATGGCATCACTTTATAACAAAAAGTTCCCCATTGTGTGATGAATGTGGTTTTTTCCATATCTTCGGGAGCCATCTTGATTTGATTATACCCTGAGAAGCCATCCATGAAGGAGAAAAGAGAATATTGAGCAGTGCTATCTACTAGGACATCAATGTGAGGCAAAAGAAAATCATCTTTAGGACTAGCTTTATTTAAATCCCGATAATCAACACACATTCGAACCTTTCCGTCCTTTTTTGGAACTGGGACAATATTAGCAACCCATTGAGGATATTTGGCTACTGCTAAGAAAACAGCATCAAATTGTTTCTTGACCTCTTCTCTAATTTTAAGTGACATATCAGGTCTCATCCTCCTCAATTTTTGTTTAATTGGAGCACATTCAGGCTTGAGTGGTAGCTTGTGTTCGACTATGTTAGTATCTAGCCCAGACATATCTCGGTATGACCACGCAAAGACATCCACATAATCAAATAAAAGTTTAACCAACTTTTCTCGTTCAGTTTCTTTCATAGACATTCCAATTTTAATTTCTTTCTTATCATGCTCAGTCCCTAATTTGATCACCTCAACAGGTTCTTGACAGGGTTGGATTATCCTAGCTTCTTGTTCAATTAAACTTTCTAGTTCTGGGGGAGGCTCACAATCGTCTTCACAATCCTCATCAGCGTGATTAATTGGGCGTTCAAAATTACAAGAATGGGTTCTAGCGCTGCTATTTTCAACATATTCGTTTTCGACTCTGCATTGTTTGAATTAAGAAGAAAAAGAAAAAAGAAAATATGAATAAAGATTGCCAAAAAGAGAAAAGAGAAAAACAAAAGCAGCTGAAGAATTCAAAAATGCATTGTTTAAATTAAGAAGAAAAAGGAAAAAGAAATATGGATAAAGATTGCCAAAAAAGAAAAGAGAAAAACAAAAGCAGTTGAAGAATTCAAAAATGCATTTATTGATAATAAGTACGGAATTGAAATACATGCGCCCTAATTAGTTATCCTTATAGCCTTGGGCAGAGCAAAATGAGTTAAAGTACATAATTACTTTGAACATGAATTAACAAACACGGGAAACTCGATGATCTTCCAATTGTTGAGACTGGTGTTTGGAGGACAAGGGTACACCAATTTGAGGGTATCATCATCAACAAGGTCCTCTTCTTCTGCAGCAGCCACATGGTCAGCATATACTATTCCCGCGCTCTGAAATGTTTGGCGAATGTCACAAATAGAAATCTTCTGTGAATTCAGTGTCTGATTTTCCAAACGAGCCATCCTGCTTTCCCTTTTTTCTTTTACAACCTTTTCTTTGTCAGCTTCAGTAGGTACATATCCCAAACCGTACCTATCGTTCTTTTCGGGTATATCTAACAATTTTCCCAATTTAGCAAAAACTCCTCCTTCCAACATCGATTTGGTAGACTTTAAGGATGTGGTAGGCAACTTTGGTTCTTTTAAAGGAGATCCTTCACCCATGAAGACATCATTGGCGATTTCTAATGCTTGAAAGGAAGTCTCTATGGCTTCCTCCGTGTCCTCAATGTAGCCCGTAGAAGACAGATGACTAACTATCATATCTTCTTCCCCAGATATTATCACCAGCTTATTGTTCACTATAAACTTTAGCTTTTGATGGAGAGTGGATGTTACTGCTCCAGCAGCGTGAATCCATGGTCTCCCTAAAAGGCAACTGTACGCTGGTTTAATATCCATCACTTGGAATGTTATTCCAAAGTTATGGGGTCCGATTTGAATTGGCAGGTCAATCTCACCCACAACTTGTCTTCTGGATCCATCAAACGCTTTCACCACCAAAGCACTCGGCTTCAAACAAGCTCCATCAACAAATAGTTTTGATAGTGTTGATTTCGGCATGACATTCAACGATGAACCATTGTCAACAAGCACTCGTGCAAGAATATAATCATGACACTTCACAGAGATGTGTAGTGCTTTATTATGCTCCGTCCCTTCAGCTGGTAATTCGAAATTGCTAAAACTCAGACAGCTACTAGCGGTGATGTTACCGACAACCCCATCAAATTGGTCGACAGTAATATCATGGGTAACATGGGCCTCATTTAAAACCTTCATCAGTGCCCTTCTATGTGCTTCAGAATTCAATAACAAAGAGAGAACAGATATCTTGGAAGGAGTTTGATTTAATTGATCCACCACTTTATATTCACTTTGCTTGATGAATTTCAAAAATTCATTAGCTTCTTCTTCAGGCACCATCCTTTTGCATGTCTCTGGCCCTTTTACAGCATGATTCGTCACTTCTTTGCCTTTTCCTCCATGGCCCTCCATTTCCTTAGGTTGACTGGGGGCATATACTCGACCACTTCGAGTCATCCCGCTAATCCCTGAAATGTTTGTGACATCAGTACCCTTAGGTTCACAGCTTTCACTCGATTTATGATTGGCCAAGTAGGACGTGGCCTCATAATTCCATGGTACCGCCTTGATATTTTTATAAGGAAAAGGAGTTGGTGCTTGGACAATTATTGCATTGGGCTTGTGAAGAGTTGGTTTGAGATTCTCTTTTCTATAGAGGATTTCCAATGGTCTTGGGAAAGATCTACTATTTTCCATGCACGGCTTCATGGTCAACACACGATCATCTTTTGCACACTCTTCAATGGCATTGACAGAGGTATCCGCATGGCCTGACAAAGGGTTACTCCCTACGTTGGGACCGTCTTCCTTGAAGGTAAGCCATTTTGCATTGATCAGTTCTTGCACTTTAGATTTTAGGGCTTGACAATCTTCAATGGAATGCCCTACGACTCCTGCATGGTATTCACATTTGGCATTTGGGTTGTACCATTTTGGGAATGGTGGTTCCAGAGGTTTCATTGGTCTTAAAACTACCATTGAATTTTGGAGTAGGTGAGGCAACAATTGGCTATATGTGATGGGAATTGGGTCGAAACGGGTTATCTTTTTCTCTCGATTAACTGGTGGTCTGTAGTGATTCGGGGTTGGATTTGGGTTCCATTGGTTTTGTTGCGAAAACGCAGCAGGTGGTGGTTGGACCAAAGGTGGTTGATAATAAGGTGGCCTTGAAGGGTGATATTGCGGGTATGGAATTTGTGAGGTTGCAGCCACATATGGATAAGGAACGTAGGGAATTTGGGGTATCGGAGGCTGAAAATTCGGAGGTCGATAAGAATTCATGGCTGGAGAATAAGAAACCCTTGGGTTTGCCATTACAGCGTTAGCATCCCCCTCTTTCTTCTTTGTGAATCCCATCTGGGGTTTCTTCACACCACTCGTTGCACATGCGATCTTACCACTTCTCATGCCACTTTCAACTCTTTCTCCTATCATGACCATGTCAGAAAAATTTGATGACATACTCCCAATCATCTTATCATAAAAGGGAGACTGAAGAGTATCCATAAACATGCCAACCATTTCCCTTTCAGATAAAGGAGGATCTACTTGCGATGCTAATTCTCTTCACCGTTGTGCATATTCTTTGAATGTTTCATTGTCCTTTTTCGATGAATTTTGCAATTGCATCCTGTCAGGGGCTATATCAATGTTATACCTGTATTGTTTCAGGAAGGCATCAGCCAAATCTTTCCATGAACGGATTTGATTTCGCTCGAGATGCATATACCAATTTAATGATGCCCCACTTAAAATGTCTTGAAAGAAATGGATGAGAAGTTTGTCATTATGAGCATGAGAAGCCATTTTTCTACAATACATGGTCAGATGGTTTTTAGGGCATGTGACACCTCTGTATTTTTCAAACTCAGGTGTTTTGAATTTCGAAGGGATCACCACATCGGGAACCAAGCACATATCAAAAGCTTCGAGACCATAGGCATTACTTCCTTCAATTGCTTTTATTCGTTCTTCTAAAACATGAAATTTTTCTTTCGATTGTGTATCATCACCAACATGAGGTTGTTGCCAATTAGCATCAAAATGGGGTACTTCGGGTGCACTAAATGGAATATTTTCTGAAGGTATAGTGTTTTGGGGTGGCACGTAGCCCTGAGGAGATGGGATTTGCGGTTGGTTTAGGCTTTGAGAGTTGATATTTGAGGGGTTTGGATTATTGTCCATGGGATTGATGACTAAGGGTGGAGTATAACCATGTGGGAGACCATACATAGGAAATTGCATGGTTGGCGCGCGAAATTGTTGGGTAGTTGGGGTAAAGCCTGGTGGGTGAGACGGAGTAGCTCAGTGTTCTTCATTTGTAGTTGGAGGATTCCCATCTGTATTTTCCTTCGTTGTTAAAGCTTGTATAGCCTCTAGGATTCGATCAACCTTGTCCTTCAATTGGCTAACATCCGCTCTCATCTCTTCTTGGTTTTGTTCAAGTTCGTCCATGATCTTGGAGTTTGCGCGAGTCCGATAAGGGTGTCGGGGAAACAGCTTTATTGATTTTTTTTCTGAAAGATCATATGATGCTAGTTAAAAAATGAAGATTGATATGCATGCATGTGGGTATTAGAGAACCATTGACTTCGCAACCTAGGCACAAACATTTTTTTAGAAAACATAAAACAAACTCGTTCATTGATAATTAAAAAGGGTACAAGTGCAACATTTCTCTCTGTATCTGAAATACATTGTTTCTATCGCTCTCGGCGTATTAAACTATTCATTGCTTCTATCAAACTATTACAATGTTGAATGAAAGTAATAATCTCAGCAGGTGTGACAGATGGAACTATGCTTGCTTCTGCTTTCCTTAAGAGTACGGGAACCCTTTCGATGGCTTGGTTGGCTATGGAAGTGAGTTTTCACAACGATCCATCCACATTACCCCTTCTTGCCCCAACATCTCTATTGCTTCTACTTGTTCCATCATTCGGTTTCTTAACATATTTGCTTCCTCTTGTTCCTTCAACCACGCATCTCGGTACATAGCAACAACTTCTTGTTTCTCAATTTTTCTTCTTCTATCCTTGTCTTATATTCTACCACCACTCTCTCCAACTGTTGTTTCAAATCTTCCAATTGTCTATTCGCGCCTGGTCTCTTTCTTGTCTTCTCAAACATAAAGACTCGTCTGATGCCCTTAAATTGCATTGAAGCTTGAGCTTATAATCCTCCTCTACCTTTGCCCTCTTATTTGATCTTTCAAGAGAAATCGTCTTCTGCTCATTTTCCAACAGGGCGAACTCATATGCTCGACGGACTGCCATCAACTCTTCTCGCATATTCTTCTTTTCTTCTTCCACCTCTAGAATTGATGCTTGCAACCTCTCAATTTCTTCACTAACGATAATGGGTTGCATTGGTGTTTTATCGACCACCTCAGAGGTACGGCGAAAAGGCAGCTTAATCTTTTGGACCCTATTCTTGACCCACTGTCGGTAGCAATCATCTGCACCACAACTTCTACTTCCAAGTTCCTTCCCTTTTCTGATTATCGTCTTCCAAGATTGACGTACTCTCCTCAAATCTTCAATGTTTTCTAAACCCATGTCATAAAGAATAAAAGGGGTTATTAATTTTTGCATTGGTTCTCCTATGATAGGATACCCAAGTTGCCTCAAGGCCAATACTGGATTATAATTTACACAACCTCTAGTCCCCATAAGTGGCACATTAGGGAATGTTCCACATTGGTATATTACTTCTTTTACCTCTCGCCATCTCGCATACCATCGAACTGTTTTTTCATTAAGATCTACCAACCTCTGAGCCCATTCTCGATCATCCTTTATGTCAACACAACAGTTCTTGAAAATCATTGATAGGACAATGCTTTTGGCACCCACTATCAAACATGTGATTCACCAACCAGACGTACAAAACCGGTAAAGAACACAAAATTCGTTTGCCTTTTTTTTCATGACAGTAGTTAAGTGTATAGTACACGTCAGCGAGGACGGCTGTTGTAGGATTTTCTCCTCTATTCTTCAAGGCTAGGAAGACATCGATTGATGGTAAATCTATAATTTCTTCATCACTCGGGAATAGAACAACTCCATAGATGGTGAGAGCTAGCACCTCCATAAAAGCACTCCAATCTTGGGCTTTAGCTAAATGATGTGCTCTTTTCTCAAAAAAACTTCTTAGGAAACCAGAAGTCCCTTTCTTCTTTTGGCTAATCAATATTTCCTCTTCAACCCTTAGTATCTCAGCTATTTTGGTTGTGGATGGATAATTCCCCATGTAACGATAAGGTTTCCCTTTTTCTAGGGAGTAGCCTAAAATTGGTCCAAACTCTTCCAAAGTAGGCGCAAGCTGGAAATCTTGAAAAGTGAAGCATCTCAAAGGAGAGTCGTAGAATTGAGACAAAGCGGTAATAGCCCCTATTTGTACATCCACATCCAATAAATCAAGAATCTTTCCATATTTCCTAGTAAATGTTGATCGGTGATTAAGTTCCAACAAGCTACGAAGTTCTTTTAAACTGTCAACCTGAGGCTTTTTGACTTTCACATTCATAGTTTTCCTTAGCATTGGGGTTGCAGTTTCATTGTTGGATCCCATTTTTAATCAAAGATATCTACACCCTAGCTTTGAATTCAATGGTTCTCTAATGGACCTACATAAAAATGAATGATTATGAATAATGTATGGTATGGTGTTGAAAATAATTTTTAATGCATGAAAGGAATGCATGGTACTAAAAAAAAATTTAACTTTAACATTAACGATGAAAGCTAATTGCATTGATGTAAAAAAAAAAAAAATTGAGAGGTATACCAACGTCGGATGGTGGACAAAAAAAAAAAAATTAAAAATTAAAAATTAAAAAAAATCTGTCATTTAAAAGCAAGAAAGCTAGGATATGACTTAGATGCATTCTAACCAAGACTAGAGAAATCTTAAAGTCAATAAGCTTCTAAATTCGTGAATTCTTTCCTGGGCGGGTTCTATAGTCCTAAAATTCATTGGTCTCTAGAGCCAAGTACTCGTATTGAAACATCACTACAAATAGGAAGTACATCCAAAATGTAGGTATTTTCAATAAAGTCATACTCTAGACGAGATGTTCGCAATAACCAAATAGGATGTACATCCAATATGATTACCACTAAATCTCTAACTAAACTTAAGCTTCACTCAGGCCCGAGTATAGGGTCTCACTCATAAATGTGTGTGTAAGTGAATGTGTAGTGTGTGACGAGAATCACAATCCAATAAACGATGTAAAATACTCAACACACATATATAAATATATATATAAAGATAATGACTACAAGAAAATAACTAATAAACAATAAAGGCATAAAGTAAAGAAAATGAAAGGAGAAATAAATATAAAAGAAGTCAAAAAATTTGCACAATTAATTATTTTAGGCTTGACTCTCTAACAGTCCCCAGTGGAGTCGCCAGCTGTCGCGGCCTAAAAGTTCGAGTGTTTCTCGAATTCAATGGAGTCGCCACCAAAGTTTATTTTAAAATAAGGAAAATATTGGAAAAACCCTTAAAAATAAAAAAAATAACAAAAACTAAAAATATGGTCTTTGAAACCAAATTTTGAGTTCGGGAGTCGATTATGCGTAGGGAAGGTATTAGCACCCTACGACATCCGTAAAAAACGGTTACCTATAATTAATTGTGCAAAATTAATATTAACTTAAATATATTTATTTCTCCTTTTTAAAATGCAAATATGATATTGTTATGAAAATAATCTAATGATAAATATACATTTAAAATATAGAGAAAAAAAAGTTTTTTGTTATTATGCTTGACAAGAGTTCGATCTTGCTCCTACGTATCTCCCGGTGCGATGGAGAAATCAAAGCTACGTAGTTCTTTGGTAAAAAATGCGGATGTGTTGATTGTTTTTAAAGAAATTGTGTTTTGTTGTTGATAAAAAGGTTTAAAAAAAAAGAATAGGTTTAATTTGAATAATATTTTAAAATGCAAGTTTTAAGACTAACTAGTCGTACAACTCGTGTCTCAAAAAAATTTAAGGAATAAAAAGATGTCACATCTAATTTAATCCTTTTAAGAATATTTTTATCATTTTTTATTTTAAATGTTAAATTTAAAAAAAAATCAAGTAATATAAATGGTATCTCGAAAAGTTTAAGGAGTAAAAAGATGTCGCATCTAATTTAATCCTTTTAAGAATATTTTTATCATTTTTTATTTTAAATGTTAAGTTTTAATTAAAATCAAGTAAAATAAATGGTATCTCAAAAAGTTTAAGGAATAAATGGTATCTCAAAAAGTTTAAGGAATAAAAAGTTTAAGGAATATTTTTATCATTTTTTATTTTAAATGTTAAGTTTTAAAAATATCAAGTAGTGCAACTTGTGTCTTAATAACTCAAAGATTAAAAGATGTCATATCCAATTAATCTTTAATAAGAATAAAATCAAATATATTTTGAAAAGCATAAGGATTAGTATCTATTAGAAATTGATTGAAATTAGTATATGCTTTGTTAAAATAAAAGGTTGGGTTAAGAGAAAAAAAACAATGTTAGACCTAATAAAAGAAAACAAAACAAAACAAAAATGAAAAATAAAATAAAATGAATAATTGGACTGTATGAAAAAAACTGATGGGCTTAGGGCCCAAATCCTTTTACTTCCAAAACCCTAGTTGGTAAACAGAAAGGATATCTTGAGGGAAAAAAAACAGAACAAATCGAATCAAAGAGAGGGCGGCACAGACAAAACTCTAGCGAATCAAAGAGGGGCGGCACAGAACAAAACCCTAACGAATCAAAGAGGGGCGGCACACGGCTAGGAGGCAACGTGACGCGCGGCTGGCTTGAGGAAATCAGAACCCAGAAAACTCAAAGAAAAAGTAGCGCATAAAAGGGAAACGCAGAGAAACAAAAAGAGAGAATAAAGGACTGAGAAGAAGATCAAGGGGCCAAGCACGGTTGGGATAAAGGGTATGGTCGGCTTTCAGGAGACTTGAAGGTTTGAGTTTTTTTAAACGCCGTTCTAACCTTTTTATATACCTCAGGGATCAAACATGTAACAACAACAAAAAATTTCATTTTTATTCCTAACTCAGTAAGGTATCAGAACAAATTTTTTTTTTTATTCCTAACATACTTCATATAATAATAATGGTTACACATTAAAACCAAAACGAAAAAAAAAATACCTTATTTTTTCTCTGTTTGTATGGACAATGATTGTAAAGTATGTTGCTACTAAGTTGTTGTTTCCTCTGTTTGTTACTAACTTGCTGTTAAGATAGATTTCTGTTTTAGTGTTTTTTTTTGTAACAAATCATTTCCCCCAAAAAAAATCCTCTCCTTTCTGATTTTCGAAATCAAAATTTATAGGCTAAAGTAGTAAATCGTTTTATTCATTAGATAAAATTAAGTTCTGAACTTTACATTGTTTTACAAATTTTAACTGGATTTTCAATTTTTTTGAAACAAATTTGAAGCAATGTACAATTAAGGAAAAAGTATTTTTAACCTTTTCAAGGAGTACACAGATTTTACTAGTTTGTAGCATGTTTGTATTTTGTGATTTTGCTGATATACTGAGATGTGTGTTATTATTCTACAGGAAATGGCTTGATGTGTGTTGGCTTGTTGTGTGTTGTGTGTTGAGTGTAATGAGGAAATGAGAATAAGTTACTATTTTGGCAGTGTTGAAGGGTGTCTCAGTCTCACATGCCTCATATTATGCTCACTGGCATTAGTTGCATTTGATAGAAATTTAGATTATGCTCACTGGCATTGCATTTGAAAGAAATTTGGCTAATAAAATAAAATTGGCATACCAAATGTGGTTAAAAATGAAATAAAAATTTGGCTAATAAAAATAAAAATTGGCAGACCATATAAATAAAAATGAAATAAAATTTGGCTAATAAAATAAAATTGGCATACCAAATGTGGTTAAAATAAAATTTATGATCATTTATTTTTAGATTTTTGATAATTATTGTAAAATAATTATTACCTATATTATTATTTTAGAGTTATTTTAGTTAATAGGACATAGTTAATAGAACAAAATTGAGGTACTACAGATATTATCAAATTAATTTGTATATAGTTTCGTCGTTCAGTATTATTTAATCAACATTTAATATAATGCTGATGTAGATAAATTAGTGATAAATTAATTCAAATTTTTGATTAAAATTTTGATATTACGGAGGACATTATATAGCAGTGACATGATTATAAAGTGGACACCCGTTCATTTAACGCGTAGAGTGCCATTCTAGTAGTGCTTAACAAAATCTAAACGGCTTAGATAATCTTAAAGAAGAACAATCAATTTTTAATTTTCACAAGTACTTTTCAACATCAAATGAAACCAAACACGTCATAGAAAGTTTTTATTATTACATCGTAAGTTTTTCGCGCCACATAAAAAATCATAAAAAAAGTTAAATATAATTTGTTTTTACATTTCAAGTTTACGTAGAATGATATGAGCCCCATGTTGTGGCTGAAGAGTAATTATCATGGCTGGAGCATGAGCATAGGTCGGAGAAAGTTCAAATGAGAAATGTTGTAAAATTAATGCTATTGCCATCTTTGCTTCCAATAGAGAAAAGTTTTGTCCAATGCAAAGTCTCGGACCCCAACCAAATGGAAAAAATGAAATTTTGCCATTTGTTGCTTTTAAAATTCCTTCTGAAAATCTTTCAGGATTGAACACCTTAGCATCATCACTCCATAGTTCACAGTCATGGTGAAGCCAAACTATTGGTAAACCAATTTGAACTCCAGCAGGTAATGTTAGGTTTCCAACTCTTACATTTTTTTGAACAGCTCGAGGAAGCGCAATTAGTGGTGGGTATAACCTTAGAACCTCATACAAAATCATAGTAATCTGTCACAAAAATATATGTTAATTATAAGTAGCATGTTTTATATAATGTTCAATATCAAGACAAAAACTCTATACTTACAATCTTAAGATGACTTAGCCCATCAAAATCTGGTTTTTTGTTGCCAAAAACTTGTAGCACTTCCTCCCTTGCACGTGCTTGCCAATTAGGGTGCCTACTCAATAATATGATTGTCCAAACATGTAAAACTGAAGTGGTTTCTTCTCCGGCAAGGTAAAATAGTTTGCATTCCTTGATTACATCATCAAGATTCATTCCAACATTCTTATTGTTGTTGTTTTCTTTAATTTCTTTATGATTTGACTCCAAAAGAATACCTAATAAGTCATTCTTAGGAGTTTCACCAGCCTTTATTGCACTCTCTCTCTTGTTAATCATATCAGTCAAGGAAGCTATTATATCTCTGTCGATTTCCTTCAATCTTCTGTTTGTAGTAGTAGGTAGAAACCTACAAAATAAACTCAAATTAGAGTTTAATTACTTTGAACCGATCATGTAAACATGTGTTATAGATATGTTCTAACTAGCCTACCAACTTTTTTTTAATAATAGTGAGAATAACAAGTGCTTATATTAAAGGACAAATGGGGTATTATATTTCAATATATCTTACCACACTTATAAAGACATCAACCATGCTGATAAATCATTTGATGAGACAATATTAATTAAGTATATAAAACATTTAAAAGCTTTATCTTTTATTGGTCAACAAGTAGTCAAGTATTGCTTATGAAATGAAATATACACAAAAATAATGATTGAAAAGTTGATTTATCTAATCTTAATTAAGGTAAAATAAATTTAACTTTTCAATTATATTTTTGCTTATATTTCATTTCAGAATAGTACACAGATAATTCTTACCTCCATCCAGGGATGTAAACTTTCATCAAAATTTCCATTGTAATTTCAGCTTGTTCCTTTTGAAGTTGAAATATTCTAATTCCTTCTTCATAACTACTTCCAAAAGCTGTTCGAGCAATAACATCACTGGCCAAATTTTGAATGGAAGGCCATACGTCAATTTCACATGATCCATCTGACGATAACATTCTTTCCCACTTGTTAATCAAATCATTGCAACTTTTGAAGATTATTGGTAACATCATCTGTGGTGTAGTAAAAAGATTGATAATGAAGAGTTAAAATTCCGCACATTCGACTATATGCATTCGGAATTAAAATCATGTTGCTTATAAATTAACCAAACATATGGTGCCTTGCAAAATTATAAAATATTGTAGGAGTAAATAAACACAAGCTTTTCCTATACTAAATATTTTTAGAAGAGTAATTTTCATTAACAAGAAAGAAACTCACATGAACATACACAAAATCCAATTCCAAATATATATCCGACTTCAAGCCTATGCAACATCACATTATTTAAGTACTGTCCACTTTAAATTTTAGGTAAGCCCTCACACTTTTATTTTTCATAAAAGGCATTTTAGTGAGTTGAAGAGTGTGAGTACATATAAATTACTCTTAGCTTCAATTTCCATCAGTTCTCGTGCATGCATGTCTTAGGCCCTTTGTGGGTTCCATTCCCACAAACCGCTTCGATGATGTAACTTTAAGTCCGCAACACCAAATTTTTGAAGTATTGTTAACTTTGGGTTTTGTGTAAAATTTTATGATTTAATCATTTGTAAAAGATATCTTAGTCTCGGTGGATCGAGAAATGTCAGTGTTTATAAACTATCCTTAATCTTGATTCTTAAATAGTGTGAGACTTTTTGAACTAACCTTCAATTTTTCCAAATGGAATGCTGGATTGATTATCTTTCTATGCATGCGCCACTTTTCTTCCTCGTGGGTTATAAGACCAGTAGCGAGTAGCCTAATAAGTGGATTGGAATTAGGTTTTTGAAAATCATAGATCTTGTTGAAAACATCTTTAACCAACTCAGGATCCGTTAGAATCACCCTTGGTGTTGGTCCAATCCAAATAAATGAATTCTTTCCTGTATACATAACATTAGATAGATATTTTGTAAAAAATAAAACTTAAATTCAAAATAATATTGAGTAGGGTGGGTAACTAAAATAATTTGAAATAAAAGTTAAAGAATTGGAGGATCTAAGTTCAAATTCAGGTGGAAGAGAAGAATTGAAAATAATATAATTAAGAAAATAATTAGAACTATAGCCTCATATAGTACTCCAAAGAAATATATGTAGGAAAAACACTATATCATTGAATATAGCTAATTCATGGTCAAATAAAAAAACACTTTATTGTCTATACGTCGATTTGGAGAAATGGATCATCTAATGTGACATGAGATTAGTTCATTGAAATTTTCACCCTTTATTGGAATAGAGAGAGAAAACTTAAATTCAAAATAATATTGAGTAGGGTGGGTAACTAAAATAATTTGAAATAAAAGTTAAAGAATTGGAGGATCTAAGTTCAAATTCAGGTGGAAGAGAAGAATTGAAAATAATATAATTAAGAAAATAATTAGAACTATAGCCTCATATAGTACTTCAAAGAAATATATGTAGGAAAAACACTATATCATTGAATATAGCTAATTCATGGTCAAATAAAAAAACACTTTATTGTCTATACGTCGATTTGGAGAAATGGATCATCTAATGTGACATGAGATTAGTTCATTGAAATTTTCACCCTTTATTGGAATAGAGAGAGAAAGAGGGTAAAGAAAAAGTGAATTTTAAAGGTAATAATTAAAATATATGAGGAAATATGAGACGAAAAATTGAGAGGGGCCGTCTAAAATGGTCCTGCAATACAAGATGATAACTAATCAATTTTTTTGAGAATTAAGATGTTTTCACCTTTGCATGGTGCTTGCAAAGTTGCAAATATAATTCCTCATTTTCTAACAAACTTATGGAATGTAAAAATTAAGAAGCATTTATAGGAAAAGGAAAATAGATGAATAATACAATAAAAAATAAACAAGTACATAGGAAAATAAAGATCAATTGCAAAATGTAATGTTAATAATATACAAGCATACCATGTTTTGTAACAGTTTGTTGACCGTAGGGAAAAACACGAGACACTATATCATCAGAAAGATTCATCGGTTTGGATCTAGCTTTCTTTTCCGATTTGAAAAACTCCTTCATATCCCCAACTAAAAGCCTATATGGATTCCCTTTAAGGCCTTGTTCCCTTAACAACTTTTCTAACTTCTTTGGCCTCAACCATAACCAATGTAGCATTTTCCATGCCCAAACAAGCATTATCAATAGAATTATGCATCCAAATATTGCACATGTTGCTTCCATCTCTCTCACTCTCTATGTATGATTGGAGACCCAAATACAATGAGATAATGATAAAATCAAAGCCTTACTATACAATTTTTACAATCGATAAAAAAAATTACAATGTTTACAATGAACACGATTCTCAACTAGTAGTATATATGTACTTTATGGTACTTTAATTAGAAAAATATTTAAAAGTCAAAATGATTATTTTCTATATATGAAAATTTTAAAATTGGTAAGTTTAACTACTACTTAATTGATTGATGATCGTTTATAAATATTTTATTATTTTTATATTATTTGACTGAAAATAGTTTAAGGAAATTAATAATTTTCTATGAGATGATAACTATTAAAAAGGTTGCCTTTTATAGTCAACAATACTAATTAAACAGATAATTAATATTGATTTATTATGGTCAATACTTAATATTGATTTTATTTAACACAACAGTGTTTTTTACTCTTAAGGATTCGTGATTTCTTAAGATGGAGAGGAACTAGTCACGGGTACCAAAGACATATTTAAATTTATATTTTATTATGATGCAATGCTGTATTATTTTTTGCAAACTAATGTACAAAAATTTATAATATAAAATACTATTTCATATTTTAAATTATTTAAACCTCTTTCATTGGCATACAAAGTTGTAGGAAATATAAAATGTTTGAATGAAATATAAAATAGTTGAATGTGTATCATTTTGAGACTCATTAACTTATGAGGATTAATTTATGGTTGTAAAGTAGCTCTCGATGTTAAAAAAATATTTATCTCCAAGTTACTTAAAATTTTCCATTGAATGCTCCCAATGTTTGATCTCTCTAGAAGCTTCGATCGTGACTTCAACTGTTAGTCTCATTCAATTGTACTTCTCCAATACTAGATCAAAATTCCTCACATTGTTAAATCATGTATTCAACACTAGATAAAATACCCTCACAATTACCTTTCTTCTTCTTTCATCCTAAGCCACTCCTTATATAAAATGAGACCAACATCGCTAAATCATGTATGCAAGACTGGGTAAAATACCCTCACAATTACCTTTCACTTTTCATATAATGCATCATATCACAATACACATATCGGTCACATAACATCAATAAGAACATATATATTCACAATAATCAACACAAGTCATCACAACAGTTTATCACATAGTACAATCATATTGTTAGTATTCAGGGATGAAACTTGAAGGGGACCAACAAATTCTATTCTCTCCAAACTTTTATAAATTTATTTAATATTAGTGTGTTATTATAATTTTTTATCTCTATATTTCTATTTTTGTGAACTTTATATGAAATTTTATAATGGGTTTTTTTTTTGACTCAACATATTGGCCCTTAAATACATTTTAATCAAATCAAATATAAAATAAACTTTTAATAGAAACCTAATTTGTTTTTTTTTTTTGCAGCACTTAAATTATATCTTATAATTTCTTATATATGTTGTATACTTAAAAATTTACTTTTCTTTATTAAATTATAATTTTAAACTCGGTCCCCCTATGTTTAATTTCTGACTCCGACCCTGTGCGCATTAGTTAATAACAACCATTCAATTTGAAAGATATCACACATCATAATTAGGGGTGTGCATAGTTCAAAAACCAAACTGAATTGCACCACATTAATAGTGCAGTTCAGTTTTTAAAAACCACTTTAAAAAAAACCAGTTATTTTTTGAACCAGTTACAGTTCAATTCTAAACCGGTTTATAATAATAAACCAGTTTAGTATGTTTGAACCGGTTTGAAACTGGTTTTTATTAAAACCAATTCGAACTGATTTTTAATTATTGAATTGTTTAAAATCGGTTTTTCAGTGAATTTTTTAAAAGATTGATTTTAAAATTAGTTTTAAGTGTTTTTTTTTTTAAAAATTGGTTCTAAAACCAGTTTAATTGTATTATTTGTAACAAAAACTTATTTTTAAGTGATTTTGAGTCAATAACTTATTTTTAAAAGTCAATTTTGTAGAGGTAAATTAACGACCAATCTAAATTATAAGATGATATCGAATTTATTTAAAATTAATTGGGATATCCGTTATCAGTAAAAATGGCAATATGAATATGAGTTTTGGATAAATATCCGTAAAATTAAGCATAAATACATGTATAGAAACTTTAACACACATCAATCCACACCCCATAAATACATGTATAAATACATGCATAAATACGTTTAGTTTGCGCCAGAATGATAAGATTATGTTATGCGTTAAGGCTTGGACGGAATGTGAGCACACCACACTCTCACCAATATTTTATATATATATATATATATATATATATATA
>JBBPBP010000002.1:41785624-41803590 GCA_037974735.1 Cicer chorassanicum | reverse complement strand
TTTTATATTTTTGGATGTTTTTATTTGATTAAATATTATCATTTATAATATTTTATGAGATGATTTACAAATAATTTTATGATATTGAATACAAAAAGGTTTGAAAGTGGTTCAAACTGGTTTTTTATAAAAAGTTTAGTTAACTGGACTTTTTAAAATTTATGGTGCAGTTCATAAACCATTTAATTGGTTTGAGCTTTTCTAATGCAGTGCAATTCAATTTATGAATGCAGTCCAATTAATTATATTTTTTGCACACCCCTAATCATAATATCATGTTTCGATCACATTTAAGTCACCCTTACTTGGATAATTTAAGAAAATTTGAACATAAAAGATCTGCGTTTCAAACATGGTGCATAAAGATTTACTGGTCCGCTTCAATTCTTTCAAAATAAAAGAATAAGGTTCAGTGTGGTGTTTATTAAACCAAAAATAATTCAATTGCGGAAACATTCAATAAACAAATAAAAAATAAAAATGAAACATATTGATTGTCAAAGAAACACGTACGAAAATATCATATCAAAATTCTGATCTTGAACTCTATTTATTGAGTTACATATTGAGTTATTTGAATGGAGATACAACACATTTACACATAAAAATGTGCATTAAACACGTCATTAACTGATTTTTTTTTTGCATGAAGAAAATGTTAATTTGTACGAAAAATGATATATTTACGAGCATGTCGCACAACGAGACATTTATTGTACGACAATGCGAGCCTTATTGCTGATAGATATTTGGTTAGTGTAGCAAATTTTTCAAGTAATAACGGTGATAAGAAAGATTGTCTCCACATGGTTTGTGTTTAATTTAAATACGTAACAAGGTTAATAACACTAAAGTGAGTAAAATGTTTAATGATTGGTTGTTTGAGTAAAAATGAGTTAAAATTAACGAGATATAAATTATGAGAAAGAATGATTAGAATTTCGATTCACGCCTTTTTCACTATGCAAATATTGACTCACTATTTTCACAATCAAATCATTATAGTTATATCAAATTAGCTTATTAGATTAAAACAAATTCCTTGCCTCAAAATATTTTTGTTATAACAATGAACCCTAATTCCTTAGGTGATTTAGTTTGTTACTCAAAGCACGAAAGTTCACCAATTTATCCAACACATGTTAAAACTTTATATTCCTATAGCATATATTGACAGCATAGATTTTTCTCTTGTTGTTTTTTGTTGTTCTTGCTTCTTTCTTGGTGACAATCACAAATCATTTTATAGAGGAGCTTTTAGTCCATTAGGATTTTTTACTGTTGTTGTGATTGCAAGAAATCAACATGTGAAATAATAACTCGTATAAAATATTTAGAGATCTTGAATTAGCATTAAAAACTTGTCCAAATTCGTCTTCATAACTGATTTAGTGTATCTTGATAGAAATGACAGAAAGACCAGAGGATGACACAATCAGAGGATGTCATGCGCTCTTCAGTCAAAGGATTATTCTATTATGATGAGCAGATGAAGTTTGAATGTTGACTTTATCAGAGTGTTAACTTTATCAGACAGTCAATTTGTATGCCAAGGTTCTTAGACGCATAATCATCAGAGTGAACTTGTATTAACATATTCAACAGAGGTACATTTGAAAACGCATTTATCAGAGTCAGTTACAACTTAATATATATTTCAAAGCATTGTCTTGATTTCTTTGTTTATCTTATATTTTCATCAAATGATGTAGCATAAAGACTTTAAAGTTCACGACAATGATCTGCACACTTAAATAAATTTATTAGCGCATTAATTTTTTTACACAAAGTACTTTTTGTTATCATCAAAACAATTACGGATCATTGTTCTTCAAACCAACTTGGTTCTAAAAGAGTCATCATATAATATAGGTCCTTCAGTAGGGGTTATAAAATTTTTGGCCAAGACATCAAGGGTAAGAGTGATGGAAATTTCCTTGATGATGTAAATAAGAAGGTTCTTGTATGCAAAGACTTTTGATCTGATGTAAAAGCTTTGAATGAATTTTGGGTAATAAACTTCTTAAATTTCAAATAAATTTTGTCCATCCCAATGGATTTGTGCACTACATTAGATCAATCCCATTGAGAAGAAGATTGTCAAAGTTGAAGTATCGGCCTATTTCAATAGGTCTATCAATGTATTTTTTCCTTGAAGATGAGATCATAGCCAGTATCTAAAAGAGATGATTATTGGTTTATGTTTTTGAAATTGTAGTTTTTGGAAAGGTAATGATTGGTTTGGTTGAAGATGATTGGTTTTTGAAGTGGTTTTCATTGGTTTGTCAAGGATTGGTTCATAAATTTTGTAGGGTAGGTTTGGATTTTGTTTTTGAAGGTATTTTAGTGGACACGGAAAGAGGTAATTTTGGTTTGGCTTGAGATTTGGTAGATGATGGTTTTTGTGATGGCTTAGGATAAGGTTTAGATAAAGGTGAAATTGGTTTTTAATGAGAAAGTTTGGGAGAAGGATATTTTGGTGGAGAAGGAGTTGTTTTAGAGTTACTATAATGGATGACGTGTACAGTGATGTCTTTGTCAATGTTCTTCTGGTACCAATTTCAGCTTGAATGTGTGAAGATCTTATGATTTTTCCTAGATCATCAGATTTGGTCTTTTTGGGTTTAACTAAGATCGGATGAGTGATTGTAATGTATGGAGTTGAGGTTGTAGGATTGGGAGGAGGAGCCATATCCAATGGTTCCATTTCAACAATGTGATAAGGTGTAGGACTTTTAGAAGAAGAACGTGAGATTGGTGAGAGAGAAAATAGGGGAGATGGCGAGCTCGGAGGAGGACGATCATAAAAATAAGAGAAACATGAAAAAAGATGGAAGAATGAGCTGATGTGTTTTGAGTTTAAAGATTGATTTTTAGTGCAAGTACAAATGAATACTATAGTTGTTGGAAATCTAAAAAGTTAAGCTAAGATGTAATACTTCCTTAATTGCGTTAGTCTTTTGAGCCTAGTAAGAATGCTCCATAACGGTTAAAATGATCAC
This sequence comes from Cicer chorassanicum, assembly GCA_037974735.1. Classification (NCBI taxonomy): domain Eukaryota; kingdom Viridiplantae; phylum Streptophyta; class Magnoliopsida; order Fabales; family Fabaceae; genus Cicer; species Cicer chorassanicum. The sequence continues at coordinate 41,800,588 of JBBPBP010000002.1, read as the reverse complement.
CCAATCTATTTTAACATTTAAAGTTGGAAAACTTGATTTGTAAAAAGAAACGTGTAAGATGATTCGTATTCCCCAAGAAGAGAACGTTCTCTTCTTTGAGAAGAACATTTTGAATGTTAAAAATCAAGGATTTTACTCAATCAATGTTGAACATGATTTTTCACAATTTTCAACTTTTCCTTGATAAATTCAAAACGATCATCAACAAGAGATTTTGTGAAAATATTAGCCAATTGGTTTTCAGCATTCCTTTTGTTCACATGATCGCGAATAAAATGATGTTTAATCTCAATATGTTTTGATCTTGAATGCTGAATTGAGTTTTTTGATAAATCAATAACACTTGTATTATCACAAGAAATTGGAATATTTGTGTACCTTAAAGAGAAATCCTTTAGTTGTTGAGAGTACAATAGGTTTATGCTTTCTACAACATCAAGTCACAAGAGCTTTTCCAAGTACTTTACAAGCACACTTGTGTTTATTTTTATTTATTTATTTATTTATTTATTTATTTATTTATTTTTCCAGTTGTGTCACAAATTTAATCAACATCGCAGTAGGCAACAAGATCAACATAAGAACCTTTGTTGTACCAAAATCCAAGATCATTAGTACTTGTTAAATATCTGAAAATTCTTTTAACAACAATTATGTGTCATTCTCTAGGGGATGTTTGAAATCTTGCACATAAGTCAAATGCAAAAACTATGTCAGGTCTATTCGCAGTCAGATAAATAAATGATCCAATAATTCCTCTATGTTCTTTTCCAAAAATAGATTTTCCTTTTTCATGTTTATCCAAATTTGGTTATGGATGCATAAGAGTTATCATGATTTTGGCTACATTCATTTTATATTATTTAAAAAGGTCTTTGATGTGTTTTTCTTGACGAATAAAAGTGTCATCATTTTGTTGCTTGATTTGCTAGCCAAGAAAAAATTTGAGTTTCTCCCATCATGCTCATCTCAAATTCACTTTGCATGAGATTTGAAAAATTCTCACACATTTTCTCATTTGTGGCACCAAAGATGATGTCATCAACATACACTTGGACAATTAATTAATATGATTTATTAATTTTCCTAAAAAGTGAAGTGTCAATATTTCCTCTTGAAAAATCATTCTTGATTAGGAAAGCGATTAATCTTTCATTCCAACATCTAGGTGCTTGTTTTAAACCATGTAAAGTTTTGGTAAGTTTGAAAAATTATATGGATTTCTTTGATTTTCAAAACCAGGAGGTTGATGAACATAAACTTCGTCATTCAAAATCCATTTAAAAAAAACACTTTTGACATGCATTTGGAAAAGTTTAATGTCTTTATGAGATGGATATGCAAGAAGAATTCTATTTGCCTTTAACCTTGAAATTGGTGCACAGGTCCCATCATAGTCAATACCTTCTTGTTGATTGGCCTTAAGCTACATGTCTTGCTTTATTTCTAATTACTTTACTTCTACATCAAGTTTTTTTCTAAATATCCTTTTTGTTCCAATGATAGAATGATTTTGAGGTTTTGGAACTAAGGTCCAAACTTTATTCTTCTCAAATTAAGAAAATTCTTCTTTCACGGCGTCAACCAAACGATTATCTATAATTTCTTCATTTATGGATTTGGGTTCAATTTGAGATATCATTTCCGTATTAGAATCATTATCTCTAAAGGATAAGCTAGTTCTAATTCAATATGTGGTTCTTCCAATAATTTGATTTTGAGGATGATGATCAATCAATTTCCCAATGCTTGTTGGAGTTTGTGTGGTGGAAGCTTGATCATTCCTATCTTTTTGTTTTTTAGTTTGTTGTTGTTGTTATTGCTGTTTGTCTCCAGCTTCAACTTCCTTATCATCATTTTTATTTTGATCAGGTAACTTATCAAATTCATAGAAAGCAATATGCATAGTTTCTTCCATAACTCGAGTTTTTATATTGTACACTCTATATCCTTTGGAGGATGTAGAATGTCCTAAGAAAATTCCTTTGGCTGACTTAGAGTCAATTTTTCCCATGTTATCTTTTATTTTTTAAAAATAGAAATAACAACTAAAGATGTGGAAATAAGAAATATTTGGCGTTTTGCAATTGCAAAGTTCGTACGGAGTTTTGTCAAGGATTTTTCTAATTGCAACATGATTTAAAATGTTTCAAAAGAAGGAACTTTTAAATTCTACTCCATGATCACTTCTAACTGAGACAATGTTTGTATCTTTCTCATTTTGAACCTTCTTACAAAAGTTTTTGAAAGCTTCAAAATAATCATCCTTTTGTGTTAAAATAAAACTTATGTGAACCTTGAATAGTCATCTACTATGACAAAGCCATATTTCTTTCATCCAAGACTTGCAATTTTGACAGGTCCAAACAAATTAATTTGAAGTGGTTCAAGAGGTCTTTTAGTTGAAATTGTGTTTATAGAGTGAAAACTACCCATCACTTGTTTACCGCTAACACAAGCTTCACAAATTATGTTAGTCAAAATTAATCTTTGGATGACCTCTAACTAAGTCATGTTTTGATAATCTTGAAATGGTTTCCATAATTGCATGACCAACTCTTTTGTGCCAAATCCATTTGCCGTTTTCAATAGTTAAAAAACAAGATTCAACTGGTAACTCATCTAAGTATAAGACATACAAGTTCTTTTTTCTTGACTTAGAGGAATGAGTTTTCCGAGATAAAGGTTGTTTTACTTCACATAAATTACAATTAAGAACAACTAAGTTATGCTTCAAACCTTCCACATATTGAACATATTCAATTTTTGCAGAGTTCTTTTTACCTATGATACTTTTATCTTTTATTTGAGCTTTGCCATTGTTTCACAATGTAACTGACCCTTCATTTTTTTTTCTCAAATGAGAGAAAATAGTGAAAATTGCAAATGTAACTGAGCCTCCATTATTTGAGATTTGTCATTTTTTCCAAATGTAACCGACCCTTCATTCATTGTCTATATCCACTGATATGTTTGAAGGATCCACTGTCCAAGTACCAAGACTTTCGCTTCTTGGTTATGAGACATTCTTGCAAGTGAAGTTAACAACATCTTAGGTACCCCTAATGACTTGGGATTTTGTCATTTTTTCGTAAGGTGTCTTCTTATGAAAACATTTGGATTCTAAATGACCATATCTCCTACAAAAAGAACATTTCTTTTTAAAAGTTTTTTTTATTAAGAGAACATTGTTCTTTGTTGAAAGAATATTCACTTCTTTCTTTGCCAGCTTTCTTTCTAAAACAAAATGATTCAAGATGAGCACTTTTGTTATAGTAAGAGCATTTGTAATTTTCAATCTTATTTTCTTCGTTATTAGTAGTAAAGAAACTTTAAAACATTTTTTGATTTTGATATTGTTTAATCCGAATCCTGCTTTGTCAAAAACTCCTACTTGAGAACCCTTGTTTTTTTGGTAAGTATTAGTAGATTTGACAAAGTTGTTTATGTCACTTATCAGTAAATCAACTTTCGTTTTAACAAAATGTTTTCTTCTTGAATCTCTGGAAGATGAAATTTCTCATTTCAAGGCCTTTTGAATAGTTTTATAAAGTCGTTTATTCAAGTTTTGTAACTTCTTATTTTCTTCTTTTAACTTATTGTAGTTGTTGTTTATATGAGCCACATTTTTGAACTAATAGGTTTGAATCATAAAGAAGATTATCACATCTGTTTATGAGTTGATCATCATGCACATGTTGACTTCTTCTTCTTCTTATTCCGATTCATCAGAATCATCCCAAGCTGCCGTCATGGATTTCTTTTTGAAGGGAAATATTTTTGGCTTTCTTTTGATCATAGGACATTCAATTTTGTAATGTCCCATCTTGTTGCATCCATAGCAAGTGACTTGACTCTTGTCCACTTCAGATTTGGAACCATGTTTTCTTATTGGGAATGAATTTTTGATTTGATCTCTTATTTTCATCAGTCTCTTTATTTTTCTTGAGATGAGAGCTTACTCTGTTTCAGCTTCCTCTTGACACATCTCAATTTCTTCATCATCTTCTTTTGGAATTTCTTCCTTTAAAGAAGAGGAACTTTCATGTTCACTTTGAGATGTTTTAAAAGCTATCATTTTTTATTTCTTTACAGATCTATCATCCTAAAGTATTGTTTCATTAGCTCTTAAAGGACCCAATTAGATTATCCAAATTCATTTTTGTGAGATCTCTAACCTAAATGATAGCAGTAACCATAGGTCTCTATGTTTTAGGGAGACTTCCTAAAAAATTTCTCACACTATTATGAGTTGGTTATATTTTTCCAAGATATCGTAGTTCATTGGTTAAATCTATGAATCTTGAAAATATTTCATCTATGTTTTCACTTTCATTCATTTCAAACATTTCAAATTTTCTCACACACATATCTATTCTTGTTTCATTTACAAGATTGGTTCCTTCATGATGAGTTTGTAAAACTTATCATCTTTCTTTGGCAGTTTCCTTTTTTTCTATTCTATCATATTTACTCCTACAGAAAGCACATTTTAGAAATAATTGAGCTTTAGAATTTAAAAGTACATTTGCTTTTTCATCTGTTGTCCACAAGTTTTCTTCTTTTGTGGCTGATGCTGGATCATTTTGATAAACTTTACAAATTTATCTTGGTTTTCCCTTAACCAATGGCTACGTCCAGTCCACACACTTTGTGAGATTTCCACTATTTTGTTGAAGAGAACGTTTTTCCATCACACTTGTGCAATATTTTCTTTAGATCACAACTTGATTTAATACAGTTTGTGTTATCAAAGCCTCAAAAGGCTTACAAATTGTATTATTACAACTTCAACACGCTTACAAATTCTGTCTAAAGAGACTCAATACAACCTCACTCTCAATAATCACAAAAGAAAGACTTTGAGAGATTTTACAAGTATATAAATAAGTGTATAGGTTATTTGTTTATGAAAACTCAAAGACAAATTTGAGAATCAAAGGAAATGTATTAGCACACAGAGATATGTAGCTTGAATTTGTAGATTTGAAACTCCAATGTTAATGAGAAACAAAGAGACTTGAAATTAACATCGGAATAAAACAAGTGATTAATGATTTATAGCTTAGACTTATTCTCTTTATGTTTAACATCCATTCTTATTTATACACGATGAGAGCTTTAGTTTGCTGAAGGAAAAAAGAGTTGTTGGACACGAGAATCCTTAAAGAAATTTTCTTGATAAGGCGTCTTCATGTTTTAGTGCAGTTCTAGAGAAGAACATTCTTCTTCTTTTTGTGACCAAAACACATCTTTGAAATATAAGCAAGGGAACACTGCAAGTTGTATTTCTGATGCAACATAGGGAAGGGGAAAGGCTGCAGTTGTCACTTGTACTTGCATGTACTTGGTTTTTGTCTTTTGTGCTTGCAAGTGGTAGAACAAAGAAATTGTTCTTTTAAAAAATCTTGGGCCAATAGGTGCATGTCAAAGTATGAGTTTGCTTCCTCATATTGGTCTAAATGAGAACTGATAACAACGTTGGAACTGAAGATAGATCAACCAAAGCGTTTATGAATATATTCCTTTGTTTGATTCCTTAAAGAATGCTCTTTCAGTATTCCTCATTTGTGCTTGTTTATGCAATATATCTTAAATAGGTTATTCTTGAAATGACTTCAACTACAAAGTTGATCCTTTTCCATTATTGAGTGGGCTTAAAACCTTTTAAGATAAGGCATCTTGCTTGAATCTGAGAAAGAAAATTCTATCATAAAACCTCTTAAAGAGAACATTTGAGAATTCATCATCATATGCATGTTTTACATTGTTTTTAGTCCTGCTTGCACTAGAGCGCACTACACATTGCAGAATGCAAAATAATGTGTTTGTCCTCACTTTTTAGGGATCTTTTTGGCTATTTTGATGTTTGGAGTTTTTTTCCCTAGTAGACAAACTTAGAGGAAACTGGTTCTCACACCATTGAAGGAGATTTATCAGTGATCATTCATGAATAATTCTTGTAATTCTTCTTTAATCTCTATCTTTTGTTCCTTTGTTATGTAACTAAACCCTCTTTGTTAGGGATGTGTAGAACTTGATGAAACCCTTAAATATGTGATTTGATTTCTAATTATTTGAATGAATTTATTGAATTATTTTTCTCATCATCTGTGCTTAATCTTTTTTTTTGTTTGATCACCTTGAAACTGTTATATGATTCTTATTTTGATACGGATGTGGACTTTACAAATACTTGAGATGAGAAATTGATAACTTTGCAATCTAAGAATAGATGTAGACGCGAGAAACCAATTGAGAGATTTGCAAAGGCAAAGACTAATACAAGAATTCTTGAACATTTAAGGTGAATTCTAATATTAAATCCACTAATTAAAGGTTTTGTCACTAAGGAATTAGGGCAAGAATAGTAAATATTTTCTTCAAAAACATTTGACCATATCTTCTTTTCAACTTGGTCAAAGATTTTCTTCAATCATAAATCTGAATCAAATCTTATTTTAGATTTTCTTCAAAAATATTTGACCATATCTTCTTTTCAACTTAGTCAAAAATTTTCTTACATCATAAATCTAAATAAAATCTTATTTTAGATTTTCTTCAAAAACATGAATATTCTTTCATACTCTGTGAAGTCAAATATATTTTTCTCATAAAATGTTTTTGTTAACATCAAAACTCTAAGTATAAAACATACTTGATTCCAACAATCCCCCTAAGTCTAAGTATTATGTTATGCCCACTTTATCAAATATATTTCTCCCCCTTTTATCATCAGACAAAAATATGTCAGCTCATTAGTGTTCAATGTCTACTTAATGTTTAGTACCTTTTTTTGAACAAAGTTCCTAATGAAGTGATGTTTGATTTCTATGTGTTTAGCTCTAGAATGAAGTATAAGGTTTTTGGTTAGGCAAATGACAGAAGTGTTGTCACAATAAATATGAATGTTGGTTTCTAGGATATTGTAGTCTTCTAGTTGATGTTTCATCCAAAGTAGTTGAGAACTACAACCAGCTGTTGGAATGTTCTTAACTTCTGCTGTTGACATGACAATTGTGCTATGTCTCTTACTTGACCAAGAGATTAAGTTGTCACCTAGAAATGTGCAGTTTCCACTTGTACTTTTTCTATCAAATTTATCTCCAACATCATCAGAATCATAATACCCACTTAGTTTGTACTTAGAAGATTTCTTGTAGAACAATGTAATGTTGGTAGTGCCTTTTAGATATCTAAAGATTCTCTTAACAACAGTTAAATGTGATTCACTACACTACGCCAAAAATTGCATTTTATAGCTCTCCTTTTATAGCGCTTATTAAATAAAAGCGTTGTTGTATAATATTTTAAAATTAACGGAGTATACAACAACGCTTTTTTGACAAGCGCTTTAAAAAAAGCGCTGTTGTAGGGTCATATAGGGTCACATAACGCTTGCACATAATGTTTACGACCCTTTTACAGAGCTTCTGATAAGCGCTGTAAAATACAAGTGCTGTAAAATACAAGCGCTTTCACATAATAAAAGGACCTATTAGAGCGCTTTTTATACAAGCGCTATAAAATCACTATTACATAGGGTCTTTTAAAGCGTTTTTTATAAAAGCGCTGTAATAGGGTCTAAAAAATTTAGGGCCTTTTAAAGCGCTTTTTAAAAAAGCGCTGTCATATGGTATTTCTAATTTTTTAAGTATATACACACGTAAATGGTTTTCTTTGCTTTTTTTTTTTTTCTTTTAAAACTTAGGATTTTCTAAATCATTATTTCCACACAAAATTTTTCCTTTCTCTCTAGGGTTTTCTAAATCTGAAAACCTCTTCTTCTCCACCAACAATTCCATCACTCCATCCCTCATTTCTCTTCCATCTCCAACAACAACAACAACTTTGAAGAAGATTATTCCATCACAACGAATAGGGTTATTGAAGACGACAACAACGACCTTGAAGAAGATTCTTCCGCCACGACGAAGACAATTCTTTCGCCATTTCCAAACCCCACACCACCGCCATCGTCCATCAACCTCACCCCCTCGAGAATTCTTCGACCTTCTGGTTCGATAACCCTTCCGCCAAATCCAAACAAGCTGATTGGAGTAGTTCTATTCGACCTATCTACACTTTCGCCACTGTTGAAGAGTTTTGGAGGTAAAATTTCAATCTTTTTATTTTAGGGTTCCATTAAAAAAACGCTTTTTTTTTTATTGTTTCTTGAATATTTCTTGTTTGTGAAATTTTATTCTTTGTTAATTTTGAATCTGGTGGTGGAAATCATTTTTGTTAATTTTGAAACCATTTTTGTTAATTTTTTGTTTTTTGAAACCATTTTTGTTAATTTTGAATACTTCTTGTCATTAAAAAAAACCCTAAATGGGAGGACCCCATTTGTTCTAATGGTGGAAAGTGGACTGTGAATTTTTCGAAGGGAAAGTCTGATACTACTTGGTTGTATACTGTATGATTTTGAATTAGTTATGAGATTATTGAATTTGGATTATTCTCTTTGTTATATAAAAAAAATTGATTTTTGTGTGTTTGTGTTCTTGATGTATTAAGCTGTTGGCAATGATTGGAGAACAATTTGATCATGGAGATGAAATATGTGGAGTAGTTGTGAATGTTAGGAATAGGCAGGAGAAAATTTCTATTTGGACTAAGAATGCTTCCAATGAAGCTGCTCAGGTAATTTTTTTTATCCTATATTCTTTCAATTTTTTGGTTTCTCAATTCTTATATAGGTATTTTTTATGTAAACTAGAATAATCATAACAATAAAGATAAACTAAAAAAAAAGTCTATAATAATCATTCACTAATACTTACTTGCAGAAGATCTCCTATGTTGACAACAAGAGCTTCATGGACAGGAGGAACATTAAACCATTTATTCTCATGAATAACTTGAAGACCACCAATTTGCTCCTGTTAAAGATAGCATAACATCCTTTTAGTATCTCTGAACTTGATACACAATGGCAAGACCAAATAAAAGCCTTTGTATTAGTACTGATTTGATAAAACTGTTCTATGAAAACCAACACTTTATCATCTATCTTCTAGTATTATTTGTACCTGTGGTTTTATTGGTTCTATTCTTGTAAGGATTGTTTCAATCTTAGCTTAATAGCTTGTTATGTGTGTGATTAGTTCTCTATTAACAGCACCCATATAGCATTTTAAAATATTAATTAATTTTCTTGTGAAAAAAAACATATTAGACAATTTCTTTATCTAATATAGGTATAAAAATTATTTTATTATAATATTTAATTTATGTCTCTTATGTTAGTTATTTTATAAATCGATTAACAAAAAACACATTTCATGACTAAAAATTCCATTAAAAAATGTCAATCCGGTTTACAGCGCTTTTTATTAAAACTAGTATAAAAATGAACCTATTACAGTGCTTTTTTGAAAAAACGCTGTAAAACTAGTAAGAATGCATCTATTACAACGCTTTTTTAAAAAAGCGCTGTAAAACATGTATAAGACTGCACCTATTACAGCGTTTCTTTGAAAAAGCGCTGTAAAATATGTATAAGACTGCACCTATTACAGCGCTTTTTAAAAAAGCGCTGTAAAACGAGTATAACAAGCGCACAATATATCCACCTATATTACAACGCTTTTTTATTTTAAAGAGCGCCGTTGTATCTTTTTACAGTGTTAGATACTACAGCGCTTATTTTTTTGAAAAAACGCTATAAATGGCTTAAAAAAAGCGCTGTAAAATGCTATTTTTCGCGTAGTGCTAGGGTCAGCTTGAAATATTGCACATACACATACACTAAACATGATGTCAGGTATGAAAACGGTAAGGTAAAGTAGGGATCCTATCATTCCTATAACACCCCAAATTTTATAATAAACTATTTTATTAATTAAATAGGATTTTAAATAATAAGTTTGATGTTAAAATTATTTTAGAATATATGTTCATAAATTGTGACTAATTATTTTCGAATATATGGATGTTTTCTATGATGTGCTAGTTTGGTACATATTAGATTCAATGAGTGATATAAATAATAAATATAATATTTTATTATTTTATATATTTTTCTAAAAATAATAGTATTTTAGTGTAATATTTTAAAGAATAAGATTTTATGCGATTTTACGTGTATATAAGTGTACTCATTTTATGGCGTTTGACTGATGTTAAGTACGCACGTAGTTATATTTCAATTATTTAAAACTATTTTCTATTTTAAGTTATTTATTTTGTAAATAATTATCTTGAGATATTAGTAATACTATTGATTTCCTTTACTTTTATATATTGCCGACGACATGATGATTTTATAAATATTTAGTGTGATCTAGTAATTAATAAAAAATTGTTGATGTTATATTTATTTATTTTATAGTTTTGAGTATTCTATAAAGATGGTAGTATTTTTATGTGTTTATTTTGAAAAATATTATAGTAATAATTATAGTTATTATTTTGAATGAGATATTTTTGTTTATTAATGTATTTTTAAAAAATTAATTACTTTGTTTTATAAAATATTAGTTTTGATATATTAGTAAGGTTTCAATAATGATACTGTGTTTCCAAAAGTGTTAACAAAAACTAGTTTTGATAATTGTTGATTTTATTTAAAAAAATAAATAAAATAAATAAAAAAAGGAGTAAAATGTATTTGGTGGGTTAGACCCAAATGGTAGAGTAAAACCTAATTAATTATATTATTAAAAATAAAACACATAATTGTTTCTTTAAAATAAATAGATAAATAAATAATAATAATAATAGATTAAAATATATAGGACACACTAACTTGTAGAAGCTGATCGGAATATGTAGACATGGTATGATAACTAATCTACATATATATAGATAAGCTTATTAGGTTTTATTAGGTTTTGCTGTTTGCTTTCCTATCTGCCGCTTGCCAAAACAAATATTCTTGTTCCCAGATAACTATAATATAGTAATCGTCTAAAGTAATAAGAACATCTTGCCGCATCCACAAAATTAAATCCATCATTCTCATTTTTAATAGACTCCGATTTTAAAAGGAGCTAGAGAGCAAGCACAATGCTTAACTCGATCTATAAGACCCGAATATCGACGAAAATATGACACATGTTCAATAAACTGCTTGGGTTTGTTGTGTGAAAGCTTAAATCTAAGTAAGGGGTGAGAGAATATTTGAATTCATGAGTATAATGTATTGTGAGATGAACAGAAAAACTAAATTTCCCGACGATTCATCCGAAGCTCGCTACGTACGGCAGTAGCCTTTTGAGAGATAAATTAATTAATGTTAAAATATGATGATTGTGAGATTAAAATGTTAAACAGAAATATTTATAAGGTGGTTATTGATTTAATTTCGATAAATGTGTGGTATTTGATATTATTTTGATATTTGATTTCAAATATGTTTGACTAGCTGAGTTCATGTGAAGTGATAATAAAATATGGATGCAGTGTGTGATGTGAGTTTATTTGATGATGATGATGTGTGATTTATGATGTTATAAATTTGTGATAAGTTTATGTGATAATGATGATTTACGATTGATAGTAGTGATGTTATAAATTTGTGATGAGAATTTTGAAGTAACCCCATAGTTGATGGAATAGTTATGATTCCAATTTGTACTAAAGATAATGCTTTTGATGGAGTAATCTAGGCAAATGAGGGGAGAAAATAGATGTGGATAATTTTTAAAGTGGAGATTATTTTGTCATCATATAAGTAGGGCTTGACAAGGCTAGTGATTTTGGGGAAGCACAACTGAATGAGCCTGGTCGTCGCGGTTTGTTGTTGAGCCTTAAGGCAAAATTGTTAGACCTTGGAGGTATTTGGGTGGGGAATTCCTAGGTGACTTGGAGGTAGCACTCCAAATTTCGGAGATTACCGTGCAACACATGTTTACCTCGACTATCGCGTATATGTGTCTCAGGTTGAGTTGAGGGGATCTATGAGGACACGACCAAATTTGAATTGTTCGTCCACTCGAGTTGTGGCATAACATCAAGCCTCCTAACCAATTGAGTTCTCCTAGATGATTTGATGTTATAGTGAATTGAATTGATTTTCCTTGAGTGATTTTGACTTTAAAATGTGATGTTTTTCCTGGAAGAATGTGTATAACGATATGATTCATTTATGATCAATTGCGTGTTTTTCTTATATTATACTATCAACATGATTTTAAAACTCACTTCCTTTATTGTTTGTGTTTGACTGGCTTGGCCATGCGTTTGTGAAATCGTAGTTATTACAGGTTAATGAGTCTTGATGTTCAAGTTTGGGAGAAACTCTTCTTTGACAGGTGATATCGAGAATTAAGAGTTGTAACTTATATTTTACTTATGTAATTCCAAATGACTTTTTATATGAAAACTTTTACTAGTAAGTTTGGGAATTAAAATAAGAATTTATAGTTAAATCAAGTTCATTGAGATTAAATTGTTTTAATTGAGAAATAAAGTTTTAACTGTGCCATGTGCACTTTGAGAAACGTGATATCCTAAATTAGTTACACAAGTTTTTATTTCTTTGTAAACAGATTTTCTTTATCCGTTGTGAATTTTACTAAAAAAATCTAATATATATATATATATATATATATATATATATATTATTTTGGGGTTTAGAGTGTCACAATTCCTCAATCTGTTTTTTGGTCAACTTTTTGGCCTGAATAATCTTTTTTAAGTGAACAAATAGGGTGCATTGATGTAGCCATAGATTTGAAATCATTCATTTTAAACTTCTTGAAAACCTGTTTTGTATATTTAGTTTGATTATTGTATATACTTTTTTGACTTTGCTGAATTTGTATCCCTAACAAGAATTTAAGTTCTCCCATCATACTCATTTAAAGTTCAAGTTGCATCAATTTAGAAAACTCTTGGCAAAGAGTGCTATTTGTATATCCAAAAATAATGTCATCAACATAAATTTGTATAATGTCATCTCTTATTGATTTTTTTTTAAAATGTATTATCTATTTGTCCTCTTTCAAAGTTATTTTTAAGAAAGAAGTTACAAAGTCTTTATATCATGCCCCAGGTGCTTGTTTTAGACCATACGGAGATTTCTTAAGTTTAAAAACATGATTTGGAAATTCAGAACTTTCAAAACCTGGGGGTTGTTTAACGTAGACTTCTTCACATATATAACCATTTAGAAAAACACTTTTAACATCTATTTGAAAAGCACTTTGTGATCAAAGGCTCAATCGTTGACTTATATTTCCTTTGTCTTTAACACATTGACTCAGATAGTAGATTATCAGATGTTTGTTGCAATGCTTCTTATTACTTTAATATGACTTACTCTATTAGTAAACAAAATGTTCATTAGGTGATAATATTGTTTGTGTTAAAAATACTTAGATTATTACCTCTAATTTACTCATATGCTACCTTAAAATAGATAATCCTTTATATAAATCTTTGTCTTCCGACTTAGAAAATAGTTAGGGGATAATTGTTCTTATTTTTTTTTATTTTGTTAGTATCAAAATATCAACAAGAGGATTGTAGCTAAAACCACTTATGCAGTAACATTTTCCTATAAGGTTTTTGAAACATTATCCTTCAGAGTCTGATTTTCCCTTTTTATGTTTTCAAAATATTTTTAAAGGGAATCATACTTTTCTGTTAAGATGGAATGAGCTTTTATGAGATTCTTTATTTTGAAGCTACGTTGTGATTTTTGTCCAAAAACTCATTTAACATATTTATAAACTCATTACGAGGTAGAAAAGATAATATCTCAACAACAGATTCATTGTCAGGATTAGATTCACAGTGAACGTCTGTCATAAGAGCTATGTTTACTTTTTTCTTCGTCTTCATCAGAGTCATCTCATGTAGCCATCATACCCTTTTTCTTTCCAATAAAGTCTTTCATTTGAGAGTTTCCTTCACAAACTTAGCACACTCTGATTTGAAATGTTATGGTTCTTTTCACTCATAGTACATGATTTTCTTCTTTTCTTTTATGGGAAACTAGAATATGACCCGACGCTTTGCGCGGGTTTAATTTTAATTTTTTTTATAAGGTGATATATATATATATATATATATATATATATATATATATATAATATTAATCTTGTTAATTTTTATAGTTATAAAAAAATGCGTTAAAAAATATTGTAGAGTGTGTAATTAAATGAGTATTTTTATTCTTAAAAAAACAATGTCTTGCAAAAGTTTAATCATAAAAAAAATTAATAATTTTACAACCATTTCAAGTTAAATTTGAACTCTGTTTACAATATCAAATTTGTACAATTTGGCTGACATTTGATGGTCTATGGACATAAAATATTAACCATTATTTTAAAGATAAATTATATAATTAATAATTGTAAATTCTATTTTTATAAAAGTATATAAGTTATGTAGGAATTTTTTAAATTTTAACATTTTTTCCTACACATTAAATTATTTTCGAAATAATGCTCTCGGTAATATATGCATTGATAACTAATAAGATAAACAAAACACAATTTTTTTTATTAGATTGACTAATTGTTATTTGTTATGGTAAATATATGTGAGGACACAATAATTAAAAAAATAAAAAAGTTGTATATTGACTATTTTTAATGTCTAAATAAATATTTAAAAGTATTTGAACATTTTATCAACTATATTGCTAACATTTATTAAAATATTGTGTATCAATATTTACTTATTTAATTTGGTTTACACCAGATTTCACGATTTCTACTTTTTATACACCTCAACGTATTATTTTATCAAAATACTAAGATTTTACGATTTTGTCCTTAGAAAAAATGTATTGGGTTGAAGCGTACATATATTGTTTATAAATTACAATTTTTGGTATATCAAAATGGGTTTCATATAATGTAAACAATGCTTAAAAAGTATTTGTTTGAGATAATTTTTTTTTTCTAGTAATGAAACAGTTTAATACTTGAAAAAAAGTTAAAAATATATTTTAGTATATAACCATACATAACAATTTCAATATTTCAGAAAATATATAAATTT
>JBBPBP010000002.1:41759827-41772548 GCA_037974735.1 Cicer chorassanicum | reverse complement strand
GTAATAATGTGTTTCATTTCCTTATTTTTATATATTTGTTATGCCATGGTGATGTTTTATATATTTATTATGATTTAGTAATTAATATAAAGTATTGATATTAAATTTATTTATTTTGTAGTTTTGACTATTTTCTAATGATGGTAGTATTTTAATGTGAGTATTTTAAAAAATAAGTATAATTATAATGATAATTTTGAATATGAGAGTTTTAATTATTAGTAATATATTTTTTTTTAAATTATTTATTTTAATTACTTTAATTTATAATATAATAGTTCTGAAATATTAGTTATGTTTTCAAAATTAAATGGTATTTGGAGAAGTATTAAAAATGAGATTAAATAATTACTAATTTTGTTTTAACCAAATAAAAATAAAAATAGTAGTAAAATATAAAATAAATAAGGAGACCAATGGGTTTGACTGATGTGTTTGAAGGGATTTAAATCTCTAATTGTAATAATAAAAAAATAAAATAAAAAATAAGAAAGGGAGCTAGAGAAGTAGCCGAGGAGGAGGAAACAGAAAGTAGGGTTTTCGTTTGACATCATTGATCTATAAATGTTCTAGAAAACTTTCTCCATTTTTGTCCAAATTTTAGTATGTTGTTTCACTCATTTAGTTAGTCAATTAAATACACTTTCTTAGATTTTTAACCACCCTAATCTCTCTATAAAATACCCAGTTTCTACAAAATTCGTTATTTTGCGCCGTTCTTTTTCATCGTAAGTTCGATTTGAGTGAAATCAATGCCAAAACAACCGTGTGAATTGTGGTTATATTATCCACTTATTAGTTTCCTATTTAGGGTAATTTAACTTTACTCAATTTCAAAATTGATCCTTTTAGAGTGTATTTTCATACTTTATATTTGACGGTTATCCATAATTGTCGAGTTAGATCAATTGAAGAAAAAGGAGTCAAATAACAAAGGCTTTTTGCATGTGGACTCGTATTCGCGTGTAAAAGCGTCGAAATAAGGTAAGGAGTGAGATACTGTTTGAATTCATGAGTATAACATTGTGAGATAAACGGGAAACCTGTATTTCCCAACGATTCATCTAGGGCTCACTACGTATGGCAATAGCCCTTTGAAAGATAAATTAACTAAAGTGTAAATATGGAAATTGTGAGATTAAAATGTGGAAGAGAAACATTTATAAGGTTTTTATAGTTTTAATTTTGTTGAATGTGTGTTATTTAATATTATTGTGATATTGGATGTCGAATGAATTTTGTGCATATGTTTAATTAGACGAGTTTATGTGATGTGATAATAAAAGATGGATCCATTGAATGATACAAAATTTATGTGATGTGAGAATAAAAGATGGATGCATTGTATAGTATAAGTTTATGTGATGATGATGATGATGTATGATTGGTGATAGTGATGTTATAAATTTGTGAAGTGATGATAAACTTTGAAGAATGTATTGTGTGACATAATAATATATAATGATGATGATGATGGTGACTAATGATTGAGATGTTATGAAATTGTGATGAGTATGTTGATGTCACCCCATAGTTGATGAAATAGTGGTGATTCCAACTTGTGCTAAAGATAATGCTCTTAATGGAGTAGTTTAGGCCAACAAGGGGAGAAAATAGATATTAGGTATTTTTGAAGTTGATGGAAATTTTTGAAGTGGAAATTATTTTTTCATCATATAGGTAGGGCCTAACAAGCCAAGTGATGTTGGGGAAGTCTGAATGACTCTAATCGTGGCGGTCTACTATTGAGTCTTAAGGCAAGATTGTTAGATCTTTGGGGTATTATGGCAAGAAATTCATAGGCGCCTTGGAGGTAGCCCTCCAAATGTTATAAGCTACCATGCAACACACGTTTACCTCGATTGTCGCGTATATGTGTTTCAAGTTGAGTTGAGGGGATCTATGAGGACAGAGCCAATTCGAATTGTCCAGCCACTTGCTTGGTGGCATAATACCAAGCCTCCTTACCAAGTACTGAAGAAGTAGAGTCTAAGCTGATGCATAACATTGCATTTTCTTGTGATTATTTTGTTGTGATTAATGTGTTTCAAAAGTGATAATAGTTCCTCTTAGATAATTTGATGCATATTATAATGAGGTAATTATTTTACTTGAGTGATTTTTATGTTATAATATGGTATTCATTCCTTGAATATTTGGATATATCATCATGTGTTATGATATAGTCTATTGTGATTATTTGCGTGTTCCTCTTACTTATATATATTACCAACATGATTTCGAAACTCCTCCTTCGTTGTTTGTGTTTGATTGGTTTACCCTGCATTTGCAAAATCACAATTATTCCATGTTGATGAGTCTTGAAGTTCAAGTTTGGGAGAAGTCTCGTTCTGATAGGTGATACTAGAAATGAGAGTCATAAGTTGCATTTTACTTATTTAATTAGAAACGACTTTTTGTATGAAAATCTTATAAGTACTAGTAAGTTTTTGGAATTAAATTAAGAAATTATAGTTAAATCAAGTTTATAGAGATTACACTATTTTATAGAAGGAAAAAAGTTTAAAGTGTTCCATTTATATTTTTAGAAATGTGATATCTTAAATAACTCGTAAAAGTTTTCTTTTCCTCTAAAAGAGTTTTTATTTACCTATTGTAAATATTTATAAAAATATCGTATAAATTATTATATATATTATTTTGAGATTTAGGGTGTCAAATTAGTAGCCTAAAGAAATTAATAATTTTAATTGTTCTACGGATTATTCGTGAGAATATGCAAGTAGAGTTTTGTTTAGTAATTTCTTTTTTTGTTAGAAGGTTTTTGTATTGAGTTAAAAAAATATTTATGTGAAATAACTCCTCATTCTCACATAACTAAAAAACTCACTCATTCTCACTTGTCCCAATAGAACCCTAAACCCTTCTTCTTCCAACCTCCTCCAGATTGCAACATTCTCCAACTGGATTGCCGCCGCTCTGTCTACTCAGACCGCTCCGTTTGCCGCCTTGACGTTCTCTCTGTCTCTCTCTCTCTCTGTGTCTCTCTGTCTCTCTGTCTCTCTCTCTCTCTCTCGTTCACAAGTTCTCTCTCTCTCTCTCTCTCTCTCTCTCGTTTGCTCTATCTAATTTATTCTATTTTCATGATTATTTGTTGAATAAAGGAAAAAAGAAATGATTTATTAATTGATTTGCAAACCCTAACTCGTTCTCCCGTTTTGTTTTGACACAACTCACTGAAATCCCTAATATTTCAAATCCATTATTTTACAAGTAAGAACTTGAAAATCCCTAACTCTTGTAGTTGATTTGTGTTACAACAATGTGCATTATTATTATTATTATTATTATTATTATTATTATTATTATTATTATTATTATTATTATTATTATTATTATTATTATTATTATTATTATTATTATTATCACCATAGTGTTCTTATTTATTTTGACATATATATAAAGTAAAATTAAAAATAAAATCGGTCAATACATAAATATTCTTTTTGGGGTAAAAATATATCAATAAATAGTTTGTATACAATTAATTAGAGATGAACCGTTTTAACGTACGATGTAGGGTGATAATACTTTCCCTACTCGTAATCGACTCCCAAAATCGAATTTTTAGTTCAAAATCATCATGTTAGGTTTTATCCAATTTTTCCTTTAATAAACTAAAATTGGTGGCGATTCCATTTTCACAGACGAACCAGACGTGACAGCTGACGACTCCGTTGGAGACTTTCGAGAGTCAAGCCCAAATTAATTGTATGTAATTATTTATTTTTATTACCCCCTCTTGTTTTTATTTGTTTTAATTATTTTATTGTGAATATAATTGTGGTCTCTTTGATTTTATTTATTTCTAGTAATTTATACGTATTTATGATAATTTATGTCTTGATTATATGTATTCATGTTAAGTTATTCTAAATATGATAACTCATTTATTTCTATTTATTTCTCCACACACTACACTAACACCATTCACACACTTATGAGTGAATTCTATGCCCGGATTGAGTGCAATCTAAGATAAGTTAGAGATTGTGTAATGATTATCTTCTAGATGTACATCTTGTTTGTTTCTCATGAAAGTCTTGTCTAGAGTTGACATTTTCTAAAATATTTCCATTTAATAGTTTACTTATTAATTGATTTAATATTTTAGAATTGAGTTGTGTGCTCTAGGAACTGATTTAAGAACTATAGAGCCACCATAGAACAATCAAATAAGAAAAAAAAACCATGTAGGTCACATGCATATTGAACAAAAAACTACATACCCTATACCATATTCACTTTTACCCTACAGTACTCATGCATTTATTTTATTTTTCATTCTCCTCATTTTTCATTTTT
The DNA here is from genome assembly GCA_037974735.1 of Cicer chorassanicum. NCBI lineage: Eukaryota > Viridiplantae > Streptophyta > Magnoliopsida > Fabales > Fabaceae > Cicer > Cicer chorassanicum. The sequence goes on along the minus strand of JBBPBP010000002.1, from coordinate 41,768,222 downwards.
CTACATATTCTTTATCATAATCACCTTTGAAAAAAATCATTACCACATCATTTTCAGAATCATAAAATTTAAGACTCGTTGTGAATATCTTTAACTATAGGAAATGTAATACCCTTAATTTTAAAATGTACTTTTTGTATTTTTGGGTGCTTTCATGTTGAATTATGAGGCTTTTTAGCCAGTTTTATTGGTATTTTGGATGTTAAAATGCCATAAATATTTTGAGGGTCTCGTTTTAAATTATTTGGCGAGAAATAATTTAATTACGTTGCGGAAAATTTATTACCGGGTAGTTTTGTTAAAAATATCTCTAGTTGCTGAAAATATTATCTGTCAAATGAGTTGCAACGAGAGTAAATATTTTTATCAAAATAGTTGTGATGTGAGTGAGGTGATGTGTGTAAGAGTATTCAGATATTTGTTGGTTTGGTTTATATATATATCTATATATTTGTTGGTGAGTTAGTAATATTTATATATAGTTAGTAAGTTAGTATGTATATATATATGTGAGAGAAATGATTAGAAACAGAGAAGCAAAAATTACTCCCTGCCTCGCGTTCACCTTTTCTTTCTTTCTTTCCTTGCTTCGCGACAAAGTGTTGGTGGTTTCCAAAACCGCCAAACACAAAACCTCACATATCACCTAGATCCAAGCATTATCTCGCGATGCGACTGAAGAGAAAGTTGATCGTGATCACGTTGCGGTTCTTGGGAACTAATTTTCGCAGCTCTGTGCGAAGCGGGAATTTTACCGGAATTTTATTGCGGTGCCGTAATCGGCCGTTCGAGCTACCGTCGAGGTAAGGGCTCCTTCCAATTTTTAGCTTGCATATAGGACTCTATATGTGTATTTGTGGGATTTGTTTTGATGGAGGTTATGTGTGAATTTGGGGGAAAAGGAATTTAATGGGATTTATGTGAGTTGTGGAAAAGAAATCTGGTGGTTTATGTTTAACAGTTTTGAGTTTTGATTTGGAGTGTTATGATTGAAAAGTTTGGAAAATAAATTTGATGGGTTAAGGTGTATTGTTGTGAGAAATGAAGTTAATGCATTTTGTGGGTAAATGGTGAAATTGAATTTAATGAGTTTTGATGTGTGGGTAATGGTGATTTTTACTTAGTATGATTGATGTGTTTATGGGTAACTTTATGAATGTGGATATTTGCTTTATGTTCCAAAATGCGGGAATTTGAATAAATGCAAATTATGTGTGTATTTTGATTTGGTATGAATTGATGAGATTGTGTATGTGGTGATTTGAATTCAATATGATTTGTGAATTCAATTTCATGTGATTTGAGGATTGTATGCATTGAGTATGCTCTGTGTTAAATTTGAGAATCATTAGTGTTAAATGAGCTTTAAAAATGGGGAATCTTTTAATAGCTGCATTTACTTAATGATTGTGTTGTCGAGAGTCAGAGTATGCTCATGCATTTCATAGTAGTGATAGTGGTGACCGGATGGGCCACGAGATGATTCCACGTGATTGGATGGTTCATCTTATCCTTACGGGGATTATCGCGTCGGTGATAGTGGTGACCGGATGGGCCACGGGATGATTCCACGTGATTGGATGGTTCATCTTATCCGTATGGGGGATGATTCCACGTGATTGGATGGTTCATCTTACCCTTACATGGATTATCGCGTCGTGCTAACCTGTGAGAGGTTGCACATTAGTAAATCGTGCTAGCATGTGAGAGACTGCACCTTGGTAATTAGTACTAGTCTGTGAGAGGCTGTACAATTATGATTTACGCCCCCTTCGAGGAGGGTTTTGTTGATATTCCGGAATCATGTGCATTGGCATATACGCATTGCATTAGGGTGCTTGGCACGTGAGTCATATTTGACATGTGATGATGTTTGTATATGCGTACTTGATCGTGATGAGTGATTTGTGTTGTGTTGGTGTTTGGGATTGATTGAATTGGTGTTGAAAGTGTTGGAATGAATTTGGAAGTGTTGGAATGTTTTTGAAAGGGTTAAAAACTGATTTTCTGCTGTTTTGACAGGTGTATTCGACTACACATGTGTTGTAGTCGAATACAGATGATTAAATTAGCTACTGACTTGATTTTTTTGAAGTGTATTCGACTACACAAGGTGCTGTATTCGAATACAGTTGAATGGAATGCTGTATTCGAATACAGACAGGCTGTATTTGAATACAGTAGTGCTGTCAGTGCTGTTTTTGCTGTTTTCTGCTGTTTTCGCAAGTGTATTCGACTACACATAGGGTGTATTCGAATACAACAGTGCTGTTTGGTCCAAAACTTCATTTTTCAACCTTGTTTATGCATGTTTAACATATGCAAACCCTTTCTAGATGCATGCTTAGTTGAAAGGTGATTTTGTGCATTTAAAATTGAATGCTACGTGGTATTTGTTAATTTCGGATTGGTGACCCTTTACAATTGTGGAAATCTGGGCTTTGCCCTCAGATGAGTACCAGGGTCGATCTAAGGCGTGGCACAGTGATGGGTTGGTTGTGTGATCGAAAGCAGGGGGCTTGATGCCGCTCGTGGATTATCAGTACCCAGTCACCCTCAGATAGATTAATGATCAGCTTAGGGTTCTATTTAAGAATGTTATTTATTTCCCTTTCTTATTTCAACTTTTTGTAGAAAAAGGAACTTGTGTATTTGAAACAGATTATTTTAGTCGATGTATTTTATACTTGGATTATCAATTCAAAAACCTTTTTAATTTGTTGTAATTAAGAGGAAATAAATTATGAATTTTGTCGTTTGAGTTAGGACTTGGTAATTTGTATTACGACTTAAATGTTTGTCCAAAAGTATTTTCTTCATTTATAGAGTTAACCTGGTGTTTTTATCCATTTATTTTGAAAAAAAAAAAATACACTCGCGCTATTAAAAATCGGGGTGTTACAGGAAACATGGGATCAAATGGGGGCTCAAATAATACTCTCTTAAGAAAGATCGTGCCACTAAGGATTCTCAAACCTGATGTTAGCAATCTTAAAAATCTTGCTAGAAAGTTGAAAAAGGTGCAACGTGTGATAATTACAGAGAAATTCAGGAGAATTCTGGATTTGCTTGAAGTTTATGTGCAAGTGGACGCCCTTACAGCGTTGGCCTAATTCCATGACCCTTCCTTCAAGTGTTTCACCTTTAGGGACTTTCAATTGGCCCTAACGTTGAAGGAGTTTGAAAAAAATTGGGGCATCCGATGAAGGGGAGTAAACCTTACTAGTACATGGAGTACTACCCCTCGCTGAAAACAATTGTTAAGACACTTGATATTCCTATAAAAGAGATAGAGGAAAATAGAATCGACAAAGACAATTTGATTGGATTCCCAATAAAATGTCTTGAAGAGAATGCAGTAAACTTAGCGAGAGATGGAAAATGGGATACTTTCATGGATACACTCGCCTTAATTATATATGGAGTTGTCTTATTCCCAAACATTAAAAACTTCATGGATTTTATGGCAAAAGACGTTTTTTAGCATATAAACATAGAAGGGAAAATCCAGTACCAGCAATTCTGGCTGACATTTATTGCACTCTTAATTGCCGTCATGAGAAAAGAGGAGGTCTAATCCGTACCAGCAATTTGGTTTTGGTTCGTGTTCTGATTTTTTTTTTTTTATAAAACTCGTATTTCAGTTTTTCTTAATGAATTAAATTTGACCCTACTTTTGATCTCATAGCTCTACCTTAGTTATTGGTTAAGATATTCACAAACAAGCGACAAATGGTTCTTCAACATCCAAGCATATTTGCATTTTCATACATTGAGTCGCATAGTCATGCATATTACATCCTTTTTATTTTCATTTTATGACTTTTTTTTTCTTCTCTCGTTTTTTTTTAAAAAAATCATTGCATAGTAGGAGGTAGTAAATTTCTTTTAGCTAATTACGTAAATCATTGCATTCACTTCTTTTTACATTCTCATAACATTTTCCTTCAAAAAAAAAAAGGAATAAAAAAAAACAAAATATGAGTATCACGACACATTTACCGAACATGTTCCCGAGCTAAAATCATGGATGAATTGAAGCATATAAAGATGATATTAACCAACTGAAAGACCCTATGGCCAAAAGCTTGGAAATCTTACAAATCATCGATACTTGAAATCATGGGAATCCTTCATGAAAAAAAGTATATCAGGAACTCATTTTTACCCCTTGATTTCTTAAGTCTAACAATTTTCATCTTTTGGTCTATTTTTTTGTTATACTCTACCTCATGTCACTTGTCCACGATATTTAAACTTGATACTAATGAAATTCGTCTTCATCATCCACCCCCTACCTCTAGGTCATGAACATACTCTCTTGGCCTTTCGCCATAAGTAAACCTCTAGAAGTTAGGTCGTCGATGTTGAACTTTCATCACTACCGCTTATCACTTTGATGTCACAGAAAAATTCATCAGTCTAAAGAAAAATGTCAAATCTTGTATGAACCTTTGAGGATAATTGAAAAAAAAAACCTCCACTAAACATTATGTTGAATACATTGACAATGTTGCATATAGCTTTTGAGTTTATCCAAGGGAAAAAGTCAACAATGAAGATATTATCAAGTTCTCTCGTGAATTTTAATTTGATTATGAAGCATTGATGATATTGCTAAGTATAAAGTCTTACGATACTTTATTGTAGAATGGACACACTTTTGATTCCTTAATATTATGTGTAACATCCTAAATTTTATAATAAACTATTTTATTAATTAAATAGGATTTTAAATAATTAATTTGATGTTAAAATTATTTTAGAATATATGTTGATAAATTTTGTGACTAATTTTTGTTATATGGATGTTTTCTATGATGTGCTAGTTTGATACATATTATATTAAATGAGCAATATAAATAATAAATAATTTATTATTTATATATATATATATATTTTAAAATAATAGTATTTTAGTGTAATATTTTAAATAAAAAAATTTTATGCGATTTTACATGTATATACACGTACTCAATTAATGTAATATTTTTCTTTGCGTTTGACTACGTAGTGATATTTCAATTATTTAAAACTATTTTCTATTTTTAGTTATTTATTTTATAAATAATTATCTTGGGATAGTAGGAATATTGTGTTTGATTTCCTTTATTTTTATATAGTTGTTATGGTATGATGATTTTATACGTATTTATTATGATTTAGTAATTAATATAAAGTGTTGATATTTATTTATTTATTTATTTTATCCTTTCGACTATTCTATAAAGATGATGTATTTTTATGTAATTATTTTGAAAATTTTTATAGTAATACTTATAGTTATTATTTTGAATAAAAAATAGATTTATCTATGTTAAGCATAAATAATATTATGTTAAAACGAGTATTTTGGAGAAAAAGACTAGAAAATGAATTTTAGATCATATGACTGTTTAACTCTCTTATTTTTTACTTCTGCATATTAATTTGGGCTATTATTGGTTGAACTTATTTTTCTTACACATGCGAATTGCTCATTACACCCCTATTTCTGCTTCAGATTTGACTACCCTGTATTGGGTGTTATAGTTTTACTCTTGTACTTGTACATCTGCTATATGCACCCCTCCTTCTGCAAATACAAAAATAAAAAACGAAAATCAACTAATGGTAGGCAAATCGCACCAAACCATTTTTCTCAAAAATTCGCTCCCACCAATTCTTTGCCGTTTGAATCGATCCCAACCTCTATCCCACACAAAATCGGCAATTGAATCCATTTTTGGCATCAATTTTATCGATCGTGACTCTGTTTGATAAAAAACAGCTGTGTTTCTTTTCTTGGACGAGCTGTTTTTCACCGATTCCGATCACCACGTTTGTCGTCTAAAAAACCGGCATCATTTTTGGATTCCTCTCGCCGAAACATTCAAGAAACACTAGTCATTTGTATTTTTGAGTGAAGTTGGCGTCAGACCCTTCCGGCGCTCCGACGAGTCGGTGAGACCTTTTCTAAAGTTTTTTCTTGTTGTTTTGACTCCATTGTTATTCCTAAAATTATTGTTAATTATTTAACATTTATTTTAATGCTCCACATAATTTATCATTCGCGTCTCTGCGATTTTGTGAACTCGCCGTTTATTCAGATTCGCTCGCTATACGTTGTCGATTTGCAGCTGCGGTTGAAAACTTCCATTGATTTCTGTGTTTGAGATAGCGTCTAAATAAGGTAAGGGGTGAAAGAACATTTGAATTCAATAGTATAGTATATTTTGAGATGAACGGGAAAACCGTATTTCCCAACGATTCATTTGGAGCTCGTTACGTACAGTAGTAGCCCTTTGAGAGATAAATTAATGTACAAATATGGAAATTATGAGAATAAAATGTGGAATAGAAATATTTATAAGGTGTTGATTGATTTAATTTCGTTAAATGTGTGTTATATGATATTTTTGTGACATTGAGTGTCGAATGAATTGTATGTATATGTTTGATTAGACGGATTTATGTGATGTGATAATAAAAGGTGAATTCATTTTGATAAGCTTATGTGATTATGATGATGTATAATTACTAATAGTGACTTTATAAATTTGTGATGAGTTTATGTGATGAGATATGATTAATGATAGTGATGTTGTGAATTCTGATGAGAATACTGAAGTAACCCATAGTTGGTGAAATAGTTGTGATTCCAATTTGTGTTTGGGATAACGGTCTTAAATATTTAGAATTTGTGAAGTGGAGATTATTTTGGCATCATATAGGTACAACTGAATGAGCCTGATTGTGGCGGTCTGCTGTTGAGCCTTAAGGCAAGATTGTTAGACCTTGGAGGTATTCGGGTGGGGAAATCCTAGGTGACTTGGAGGTAGAACTCCAAATGTTGGGAGCTACCATGCAACACGTGTTTACCTGGACTGTCGCGTATATGTGTGTCGGGTTGAGTTTGAAGGTGCGAACACGAGAAGGGGGGGTTGAATTGTGTTTGCACAAAGTTGATACCTTTTTAATAATTTATAAATAATTAAAAATTAGTTTGAATTTGGTTACTTACTTGGAGTAGAAGCAATCGAATTTAGAAGCAGCAATCAATGAAAGCATAAATAATTTGACGCGTAGAATTATCCTGGTTCACCACTAACTTGGCTACATCCAGTCCCCTCATTCAGAAGGCTTTAATCCACTAATTCAAAAACCTTGAATTACAAAGCACCTGACCCTCCAAGCCAGTCTTCCCAAATAGCCTGACAACCCCAGACTTTTGAGGAACTAACCACCTTGACCCTACAAGCCAAGTCTTCTCCTAACAACCTGACGACCCCAGATTGAAGAAGGAACTAAACCACTATCGGGTTGGATACAAGAGATTGAAACTTGAGTAGCTGCTTCTAACAAAGCTGATAATAACAATAACTCTCACACTTGAAGAAAAGAACACTCAAAAAATATTTCTAGCCTGAACAAGTGTTTCTCTCTTTGAACTCTAAGATGAATTTGGAATCTTGAGCTTGAGTTCTTCTACTTTTTGATGCTTTTCTCCTTCAGCCTTGAGTGTCTATTTATAGTGAAAAATTGGGCTTCAACTTAGTCCTTATTTAATTCTGAATTGTATCTTGTTTAGATTGAGTTTGCAAATTCTTCAAATTGATTATGTTCCTATTTTGTGTAGATTGACTTTGTAAATTCTTCAGAATGATTCTGTTCCAATTTTGTGTAGATTGACTTTGTAAATTCTTCATATCAAATATTCTTCAAATCTTCATTAAATTTTGATCAAATATTCTTCAAATCTTCATTAAATGTTAATCAAATCTTCTTCAAATCTTCACTAAATCTTCTTCAAATCTTCATCAAATCTTCTTCAAATATTTTTCAAATCTTCTTCAAATCTTCTTCAAATCTTCTTCAAATCTTCTTCAAATATTTTTCAAATCTTCTTCAAATATTCTTCAAATTTTCTTCAAATATTCTTCAAATCTTCTTCAAATATAAATATGAATCAAATCTTATTTTAGATTTTTCATCCATTATAAATTTGAATCAAATCTTATTTTTGATTTTCTTCAATTATAAATTTGAATCAAATCTTATTTAAGATTTTTCTTCAATTATAAATTTGAATCAAATCTTATTTTAGATTTTCTTCAAAAACATTAATCTTCTTTCATACTCTTTGAAGTCAAATATATTGTTCTCATAAAATACTTTTGTTAACATCAAAACTCTAAATGTAAAACCAACTTGGTTCCAACAATCTCCCCCTTTTTGATGATGACAAAACTTGTATTTTTGATAACAACTTTTCCTTATATTTCTTTGACTCCCCCTAACTTAGGGCTCCCCCTAAATCTTAGTATCATTTTATCTCCACTTTATCAAATATATTTCTCCCCCTTTTGTCATCAGACAAAAAGAATTGAATGTGAGACTCTGCTTTTTTTTTTTT
>JBBPBP010000002.1:41699147-41759622 GCA_037974735.1 Cicer chorassanicum | reverse complement strand
TTTTTTTTCTCTCTTTTTTTTTTAATAAAATAAATATAACATAATATAAGAAAATATAATAACTAGTGTAAAACTAAAATACTTTGAAGTGATCACAACATCAGTCAGGTATGAATGTAAGGTTTAGGTTTTTCTTGATGAAGTCAAACCTATCTTCAGGTAGTGGTTTGGTGAATATGTCAGCCCATTGGTGTTCAGTGTCTATAAATTGAATGGTTAGTACCCCTTTTTGAACAAAGTCCCTAATGAAGTGGTGTTTGATCTCTATGTGTTTAGCTCTAGAATGTAAGATAGGATTTTTGGCTAGACAAATGGCAGAAGTGTTATCGCAATAGATGGGAATGTTGGATTCTAGGATGTTGTAGTCTTCAAGTTGATGTTTCATCTAGGATGTTGTAGCCTCTGATATTAAATTGTTTCATCTAGGATGTTCTAGGGTGTTTTGTCTCTTACTTGACCATGATATTAAATTGTTACCTAAAAATGTGCAGTTGCCACTGGTGCTCTTTCTCTCAAGTTTATCTCCAGCATAATCAGAATCACAGTATCCACTAAGTTTTTTTTTTTTTTTTGCCTGAATCATCTTTTTCAAGTGAACAAGTAGGGTGCATTGGTGTAGCCATAGGTCTGCAATTACTCATCTTAAACTTCCTAAGAAGCTCTTTTGTATATTTAGTTTGATGAATGTATATACCTTTTGACTTGTTGAATTTGTATCCCTAAGAAGAACTTAAGTTCTCCCATCATATTGAATTGAAATTCAAGCTGCATCAATTTAGAAAATTCTTGACAAAGAGTGCCATTAGTAGATCCAAATATAATGTCATCAACATAAATTTGAATAATAAGAATGTTATCTAAAGAGTGTATTTTCAACTTGTCATCTTTCAAAGTTATTTTTAAATAAGAAGTTACTAAGTCTATCATACCACGCCCTATGTGCTTGTTTTAGACCATACAAGGATTTCCTAAGTTTAAAAACATGATTTGGAAATTCAGAACTTTCAAAACCTGGGTGTTGTTTAACATAAACTTCTTCACTTATATAATAATTTAGAAAATCACTTTTAACATCCATTTGAAATAATGTAATGTTATTATTTGCAGCAAAAGAAAGTAGAATACGAATAGCTTCTAACCTGACCACTGGAGCAAATGTCTCAGTGTAATCAATGCCCTCTTGCTGATTGTAGCCTTGTGCGACAAGTCTTGCCTTATTTCTGATCACTTCACCTTTTTCATTTAGCTTGTTTCTGAAAACCCACTTGGTTCCAATAATGTTCTTCGCTGGTCTAAGTACTAGATCCTAAACATCATTCCTCTTAAATTCTTGAGAACCTGCATAATACTTATCTAGCTTTGATTTTTATGATCAAGCTTCTTGTTATCACATTAACATAATATCAGAAAATAATTAAATTTAAAGAAAGATATCACCTGTATGTTAACAGTTTCAGTTTCACTATGAAAACCATGTTCTTCTTTTGTGGTTTTCAGATTCTGAGTTAGCATATTCTCTGATTAGAGAGTCTGGATGAAGGGATTTGAATTCCCATACAGGTTTGTAGTCTTCATGAATTTGATTGGAGTGTTCAAAGAAGTCTCCTGATTCTGACTTTTAATCTGCCACTTCTGTTTCTGCTGATGTATCGGGTTTCTCTTATGGTAATTCTGATTCTTATGGTAGTTCCAGTTATGTTGATATGTGTGATTTCTCTGCCAGTTTCGAGTCTCTTGATACTCCAGATATTTCTGATATTTCTGATTCATCATCTGGTTCTGGTTCTGATAAGTATTGTGTTGACCATTCCTTCTTCCAATAGAGTCAGTTGGCTTCTGTTTGGTAGAGCTTGGAACATAGACCTTTTTGCCTTCATATATTGCAAGCATCCATTGACCAGGCACCATGACTGGTGTTTCAATTTGATTGCTTAGAACATCTGCAACATAAACAATTTTATCTTTTGGTACCCAAATTTGGTTGGGTCCTGGTTTGTTAGATCTTAAAGATTTCTTGTCTTTCCATGTGGTTAGCATAGGACAAGATATTTTATTGTGACCTTTCTTATAGCAAATAATACATAAATCATCAGACGGAATAAACTTAGATTCAATTACTTTTTCTTGAAATCGTATTCCTCTTTTACCATTCCTACTAACCCCATAAATCATAGATGCATACTTGCTTCTTTCCATACCATTATCAATAAAATCTTGAAATACTTCTTCATGCTTATCAGAGTTACATGTGGTATTTTCAATTGATGTTGAACTATAATTACTTTTCAGAGTTAGATTTTCAGCCTTATGTTCAACAATATCAGTTTTCAGATTTGAATGTTCTGTTTTAAGTTCAATAATATCAGTTTTCAAAGTTGCATTATTTGTCTTAAGTTCAGTAATATCAGTTTTCAGATTTGCATTCTCTATATTAAGTTCAGTAATATCAGTTTTTAAATTTGTATTTTCTATTTTAAATTCAGTACTTTGATTCTTTAAAACATTAACATTTTCAATTAGATTGATATTTTCTTTCCTAAGTGTTTTTAGTTTTAGAGACAATTTGTGATTAATATTTAAAAAATCGTTTATAGCAATAATTAAATCAGATCGAGTAAATTCAGAAAATACCTCACTTTCTTCATCTGTTGATTCATCTTCAGAGTCAGAATCTGTGTTGGATCTAGAGGTAGAGTTGGTATGAGCCATCATACCCAAATCTACTTGTTCATCATCAGAGGATTCCTCAGAATCATCCCATGTAGCCATCAAACTCTTCTTCTTGGGTCTGGAATCTTTCCTTTTTCCTTTCTCCATATTTGGACATTCTGACTTGATATGTTCAGGTTCATTGCATCCATAGCAGATAATGCTTTTATCATCATTTCCTTTGTTGGATTGCTTGAAATATCGTTGGGGAAATTTCTTCTTTCTGTTGTGCCACATCTTTCGAACTTTTCTGGTTATGAAAGCAATCTCCTCTTCCTCTGAGTTCAGATTCTGATTATCTGAATCACTATCCTCTGAATCTGATGTTGCCTTTAGAACCTTCTTCTGCTTAGATTTCAAGGCCAGAGTCTTGTTCTTCTTCTTGGGCTCATCTTCTTCAAGCTCAATTTCATGTGATCTGAGAGAGCTGATTAATTCTTCCAGCTTTAGAGTATTCAGATCTTTTGCTTCCTGAATGGCAGTGATCTTAGGTCTCCACTTACTTGTCAGACTCCTAAGAATTTTCTTCACATGATCAGCAGTAGTATAACTCTTCTCAAGTACCTTTAATCCTGATACCAGGATCTGGAATCTGGAAAACATTGTTTCAATGTCTTCATCTTCTTCCATCTTGAACAACTCATACTTTTTTACTAAGAGGTTGGCCTTTGCTTCTTGAACTTGCTTGCTTCCTTCATAGGTTAGAATCAGACTATCATAACTACTCTTTGCTGTCTCTTTGTTGGTGCACTTGTCAAACTCCTTGAAGGTGATTGCATTTATCATGAATGTTCTGGACTTATGATGCATCTTGTACATCTTCTTCTGATCCGCATTCATCTCCTTTCTTGGAATTTCAATACCATCTTTATTCTTCGGAGCAATATAACCATCTTCCACCAAGTCCCAAAGTTCAGGATCTTGTGAAATATAGAAACTTCTCAGCCTGTCTTTCCAATACTCAAAACGTTCTCCATCAAACAGAGGTGGTCTATTGATATTTCCTCCAGCAGCTTCTTCACTGAATCCAGACATATTGAACCCTTGGATCTTTTCTCAAACACTGTAAAGTGCTCAGCCTAGAGACCGAGCTCTGATGCCAATTGAAGGTGCGAACACGAGAAGGGGGGTTGAATTGTGTTTGCACAAAGTTGATACCTTTTTAATAATTTATAAATAATTAAAAATTAGTTTGAATTTGGTTACTTACTTGGAGTAGAAGCAATCGAATTTAGAAGCAGCAATCAATGAAAGCATAAATAATTTGACGCGTAGAATTATCCTGGTTCACCACTAACTTGGCTACATCCAGTCCCCTCATTCAGAAGGCTTTAATCCACTAATTCAAAAACCTTGAATTACAAAGCACCTGACCCTCCAAGCCAGTCTTCCCAAACAGCCTGACAACCCCAGACTTTTGAGGAACTAACCACCTTGACCCTACAAGCCAAGTCTTCTCCTAACAACCTGACGACCCCAGATTGAAGAAGGAACTAAACCACTATCGGGTTGGATACAAGAGATTGAAACTTGAGTAGCTGCTTCTAACAAAGCTGATAATAACAATAACTCTCACACTTTAAGAAAAGAACACTCAAAAAATATTTCTAGCCTGAACAAGTGTTTCTCTCTTTGAACTCTAAGATGAATTTGGAATCTTGAGCTTGAGTTCTTCTACTTTTTGATGCTTTTCTCCTTCAGCCTTGAGTGTCTATTTATAGTAAAAATTTGGGCTTCAACTTAGTCCTTATTTGATTCTGAATTGTATCTTGTTTAGATTGAGTTTGCAAATTCTTCAAATTGATTCTGTTCCTATTTTGTGTAGATTGACTTTGTAAATTCTTCAGAATGATTCTGTTCCAATTTTGTGTAGATTGACTTTGTAAATTCTTCATATCAAATATTCTTCAAATCTTCTTCAAATCTTCATTAAATGTTGATCAAATATTCTTCAAATCTTCATTAAATGTTAATCAAATCTTCTTCAAATCTTCACTAAATCTTCTTCAAATCTTAATCAAATCTTCTTCAAATATTTTTCAAATCTTCTTCAAATCTTCTTCAAATATTCTTCAAATATTTTTCAAATCTTCTTCAAATCTTCTTCAAATATTCTTCAAATCTTCTTCAAATATTCTTCAAATCTTCTTCAAATATTTTTCAAATCTTCTTCAAATATAAATATGAATCAAATCTTATTTTAGATTTTTCATCCATTATAAATTTGAATCAAATCTTATTTTAGATTTTCTTCAATTATAAATTTGAATCAAATCTTATTTAAGATTTTCTTCAATCATAAATTTGAATCAAATCTTATTTTAGATTTTCATCAATTATAATTTTGAATCAAATCTTATTTAAGATTTTTCTTCAATTATAAATTTGAATCAAATCTTATTTTAGATTTTCTTCAAAAACATTAATCTTCTTTCATACTCTTTGAAGTCAAATATATTGTTCTCATAAAATACTTTTGTTAACATCAAAACTCTAAATGTAAAACCAACTTGGTTCCAACAGAATAAGCTTAGGGAGGACGAAAATGACCTAAATGTTCATCCAATGACACAAAATCACTTATTGGATGCACAAGATTGGTTAAAAACCCTAATGGATTAGAATAAGCTTAGGGAGGACGAAAATGACCTAAATGTTCAACCAATGACACAAAATCACTTATTGGATGCACAAGATTGGTTAAAAACCCTAATTGGATTAGAATAAGCCTAGGGAGGACGAAAATGACGTAAATGTGCAACCAATGACACAAAATCACATATTGGATGCACAAGATTGGTTAAAAACCCTAATTGGATTAGAATAAGCTTAGGGAGTACGAAAATGACTTAAATCTTCATCCAATGACACAAAATCACTTATTGGATGCACAAGATTGGTTAAAAACCCTAATTGGATTAGAATAAGCTTAGGAAGGACGAAAATGACCTAAATATTCAACCAATGATACAAAATCACTTATTGGATGCACAAGATTGGTTAAAAACCCTAATAGGATTAGAATAAGCCTAGGGAGGACGAAAATGACCTAAATGTGCAACCAATAACACAAAATCACATATTGGATGCACAAGATTAGTTAAAAACCCTAATTGGATTAGAATACGCCTAGGGAGGACGAAAATGACCTAAATGTTCAACCAATGACACAAAATCACATATTGGATGCACAAGATTGGTTAAAAACCCTAATTGGATTAGAATAAGCCTAGGGAGGACGAAAATGACCTAAATGTTCATCCAATGACACAAAATCACTTATTGGATGCACAAGATTGGTTAAAAACCCTAATTGGAAGAGAATAAGCCTAGGGAGGACGAAAATGACCTAAATGTTCAACCAATGACACAAAATCACTTATTGGATGCACAAGATTGGTTAAAAACCCTAATTGGACGAGAATAACCCTAGGGAGGACGAAAATGACCTAAATGTTCAACCAATGACACAAAATCACTTATTGGATGCACAAGATTGGTTAAAAACCCTAATTGGACGAGAATAAGCCTAAGGAGGACGAAAATGACCTAAATGTTCAACCAATGACACAAATGTACTTATTGGATGCACAAGATTGGTTAAAAACCCTAATTCGACGAGAATAAGCCTAGGGAGGACGAAAATGACCTAAATGTTCTACCAATGACACAAAATCACTTATTGGATGCACAAGATTGGTTAAAAACCCTAATTGGACGAGAATAAGCCTTGGGAGGACGAAAATGACCTAAATGTTCAACCAATGACACAAAGGTACTTATTGGATGCACAAGATTGGTTAAAAACCCTAATTGGACGAGAATAAGCCTAGGGAGGACGAAAATGACCTAAATGTTCTACCAATGACACAAAATCACTTATTGGATGCACAAGATTGGTTAAAAACCCTAATTGGACGAGAATAAGCCTTGGGAGGACGAAAATGACCTAAATGTTCAACCAATGACACAAATGTACTAATTGGATGCACAAGATTGGTTAAAAACCCTAATTGGACGAGAATAAGCCTAGGGAGGACGAAAATGACCTAAATGATCAACCAATGACACAAATGTACTTATTGGATGCACAAGATTGGTTAAAAACCCTAATTGGACGAGAATAAGACTAGGGAGGATGAAAATGACCTAAATGTTCAACCAATGACACAAATGTACTTATTGGATGCACAAGATTGGTTAAAAACCCTAATTGGACGAGAATAAGCCTATGGGAGGACGAAAATGACCTAAATGTTCAACCAATGACACAAAATCACTTATTGGATGCACAAGATTGGTTAAAAACCCTAATTGGACGCGAATAAGCCTTAAGAGGATGAAAATGACCTAAATGTTCAACCAATGACAAAAATGTACCTATTGGATGCAAATGATTGGTTAAAAACCCTAATTGGACGTGAATAAGCCTTGAGAGGATGAAAAATGACCTAAATGTTCAACCAATGACACAAATGTACTTATTGGATGCATAAGATAGGTTAAAAATCCTAATTGGACGAGAATAAGCCTTGGGAGGACGAAAATGACCTAAATGTTCAACCAATGACACAAAATCACTTATTGGATGCACAAGATTGGTTAAAAACCCTAATTGGACGAGAATAAGCCTTGGGAGGACGAAAATGACCTAAATGTTCAACCAATGACACAAAATCACTTATTGGATGCACAAGATTGGTTAAAAACCCTAATTGGACGAGAAAAAGAGTAGGGAGGACAAAAATGACCCAAATATTCAACCAATGACACAAATGTACTAATTGGATGCACAAGATTGGTTAAAAACCCTAATTGGACGAGAATAAGCCTAGGGAGGACGAAAATGACCTAAATGTTCAACCAATGACACAAAATCACTTATTGGATGCACAAGATTGGTTAAAAACCCTAATTGGTTAAGAATAAGCCTTGGGAGGACGAAAATGACCTAAATGTTCAACCAATGACACAAAATCACTTATTGGATGCACAAGATTGGTTAAAAACCCTAATTGAACGAGAATAAGCCTTGGGAGGACGAAAATGACCTAAATGTTCAACCAATGACACAAATGTACTTATTGGATGCAAAAGATTGGTTTAAAACCCTAATTGGACGAGAATAAGCCTTGGGAGGACGAAAATGACCTAAATGTTCAACCAATGACACAAATGTACTTATTGAAGGTGCGAACACGAGAAGGGGGGGTTGAATTGTGTTTGCACAAAGTTGATACCTTTTTAATAATTTATAAATAATTAAAAATTAGTTTGAATTTGGTTACTTACTTGGAGTAGAAGCAATCGAATTTAGAAGCAGCAATCAATGAAAGCATAAATAATTTGACGCGTAGAATTATCCTGGTTCACCACTAACTTGGCTACATCCAGTCCCCTCATTCAGAAGGCTTTAATCCACTAATTCAAAAACCTTGAATTACAAAGCACCTGACCCTCCAAGCCAGTCTTCCCAAACAGCCTGACAACCCCAGACTTTTGAGGAACTAACCACCTTGACCCTACAAGCCAAGTCTTCTCCTAACAACCTGACGACCCCAGATTGAAGAAGGAACTAAACCATTATCGGGTTGGATACAAGAGATTGAAACTTGAGTAGCTGCTTCTAACAAAGCTGATAATAACAATAACTCTCACACTTTAAGAAAAGAACACTCAAAAAATATTTCTAGCCTGAACAAGTGTTTCTCTCTTTGAACTCTAAGATGAATTTGGAATCTTGAGCTTGAGTTCTTCTACTTTTTGATGCTTTTCTCCTTCAGCCTTGAGTGTCTATTTATAGTGAAAAATTGGGCTTCAACTTAGTCCTTATTTAATTCTGAATTGTATCTTGTTTAGATTGAGTTTGCAAATTCTTCAAATTGATTTTGTTCCTATTTTGTGTAGATTGACTTTGTAAATTCTTCAGAATGATTCTGTTCCAATTTTGTGTAGATTGACTTTGTAAATTCTTCATATCAAATATTCTTCAAATCTTCATTAAATTTTGATCAAATATTCTTCAAATCTTCATTAAATGTTAATCAAATCTTCTTCAAATCTTCACTAAATCTTCTTCAAATCTTAATCAAATCTTCTTCAAATATTTTTCAAATCTTCTTCAAATCTTCTTCAAATCTTCTTCAAATATTCTTCAAATCTTCTTCAAATATTTTTCAAATCTTCTTCAAATATTCTTCAAATTTTCTTCAAATATTCTTCAAATCTTCTTCAAATATAAATATGAATCAAATCTTGTTTTAGATTTTTCATCCATTATAAATTTGAATCAAATCTTATTTTTGATTTTCTTCAATTATAAATTTGAATCAAATCTTATTTAAGATTTTTCTTCAATTATAAATTTGAATCAAATCTTATTTTAGATTTTCTTCAAAAACATTAATCTTCTTTCATACTCTTTGAAGTCAAATATATTGTTCTCATAAAATACTTTTGTTAACATCAAAACTCTAAATGTAAAACCAACTTGGTTCCAACAGAGTTGAGGGGATCTATGAGGACAGAGCCAATTTGAATTATCCGTCCACTGGAATGGTGGCATAGTATCAAGTCTCCTAACCAAGTACTTCAGAGTTAGAATGGTACCACATTGTGAAGTAGAGTCTAATCTCATACATAGCATTGATTTTTCTTGTGATTGTTTTGCTGTGATTAATAGGTATCGTGTTCGATAATAATTTCTCGTAGATGATTTGATGTTATAGTGAAATGTATTGATTTTCCTTTAGTGATTTTGACTTTATAATGTGTTGTTTTTCCTTGAAGAATGTTTGTGTAATGATACGTTTTATTTATGATTAATTGCGTGTTCTTCTTACTTATATTATACTATCAACATGATTTCGAAACTCATGTCTTTCGTTGTTTGTAACTGACTTGACCCTGCGTTTGCAAAATCGCAGTTATTACAGGTTAATGAGTCTTGAAGTTTAAATTTGGAAGAAACTCCGCTCTGATAGGTGATACCGAGAATTAAGAGTTGTAATTTTTAATTTGCATTTTACTTATTTAATTTGAAATGACTTTTTGTATGAAAACCTTATAAGTACTAGTAAGTTTTTAGAATTAAATTAAGTAATTATACTTAAATCTAGCTTACTGATATTGCACTATTTTATAGAAAGAGAAAAGTTTAAATTGTTTCTATTGTATTCTGAGAAAGGTGATATTCTAAATAACCCACATAAGTTTCTTTTTCCTTTGGAAGAATTTTATTTATCCGCTGCAAAATTTATAGAAGTATGATATAAATTATTATATATATATATTATTTTGGGGTTTAGGGTGTCACATTATGAATATCAATAAATGCATTTTGTTTTCTCTTTTTCCTTTCTACCCCTCATATATTTAACCATTTCTTACCCAACATTATATGTCATTCTCTTATTCTAACAATGAAACCATGTACCATGCATATTTGAAAGTAGTTCGTTCACAAATAAGTTTGCTAAGATATCATTACATGATTTCAATCATGCTATTTAATTCCACTAAAGTGGATGAGAAGGATAAAAATAAAATTCATTATTTGGATGAACCTCAATATGTTGGGACATGCAGTTAACGCCATGTTAATTCCCTAGAAATGTCGTTATCATTGCTCAATTATGCTTCAAATATACCAATTACATGGGGGAATTTGAAATTTTGTACCATGGGTATTCTATCCGTCTACGAATCGAAAGTGAAAATGTTGACAAGTATACGAGACCTGAATGTAATCCTCAATCAGCTAAATCAAGAACGGAAAAACTGGGATAAGAAAATGATCATTTATATGGACACATTAGACAGATGTCTAACTCAATTTGAAGTCATTTTCCATCATGCTCTTCGACAATATAATCAATTAGCTGACATTCTAGCTACTTCATCTTCAATGTTCAAAATAAGTCATGATCAAGAATAGTGATTCACATGAATGAAAGTCACGACTATTGTACTTACTATCAAATGTATAAGAAAAGCTAGATGGAAAATTCTCGTACCAAATATTGCCTCGTAATTGTGAAATACCTTCCCAGAGTATCAGACTATAATCGGGGCACCCCTTTATTTTTTATAAAATAGAGGCAGTGTAATCCATTCGAACAAAAATCCCCTTATCAAAAGTAATGATCCGTTTTCAATTCAAGAAAAATGTTGAATGTCTCATGTCATGGACAATCATTTCAAAAGATCTAAAAAAAAGAACATATGAACTATGGAGCTTCAAAAGAAAGAATTAGCGATCAAGAAGATTTCACATATCTAAAAGGACTAGCATGACAAGTGGACTCCCAACTATATGAGTCCATATACGCTAGGTTGGAAACCCGAAAGGGCAGCCTAGGCAAAAATTAGGGTATAAAAATGAGTGAACGCCTGCTAGGTCGAAAATCCAAAACGACGACCTAGACAAAAATTAGGGTATAAAAATGAATAAAAAAACCGAAAGGGCAGCCCAGGCAAAAATTAAGGTACAAAGTTGAATAAATACCCGTTAGGTCACAAACACGAAAGGGAGACCTAGGCAAAATCATGGTATAAAAATGAATAAAAGCCCGTTAGATTGAAAACCTGAAAGGGCAATCTAAGAAAAAATTATAGCCACAAAAAACATAGAATGACAGAAGATCACTAGTCTAAGAATCTAAAAAAGATGAACAAAGAATACAATTTACGTACACACAGACCAAAGTCGAAACATAATATATTTCGAAAGTTGTGAAGATAGATTGGGGCAAAACTTATCTTTCAAAGTGGGTTAAAAACATGATTGAAATTGTGGCATGAGTTATTAGCACACTTCTTTTATGAAAAACTATTAACAAATTGGGTCATTTGCCCATATGAGATCACCTTATCTTCTTTTCTTTTTATGAATCCTTCGTTTTTTTTGTACTATAGATTTTCTCATTAAATATTATTGTCTGAACCTTCTTTCACTAATTCTTTTGTGATGAATTTTTGTTGTTGTCAAAATGCAATTTTTATGATAATCATATGTCGGGGGCACAAAATATGTGAATGTTAAGAGGCTAGGACTAGTATGGTGTCTTTACATGTAAGGCAAGGGCAACTAGAGAACAAGTCAAAGATGTAACAAAAAATATCTTTAAAGATCAAAAGGACTATCACCATTATTTATTCAAAGTGGTGCACATATTTCATCCATAAATCCAAGGACTATGTTCATAAGGAGGTGAAATAAATAAATAAAATAAAAAATAAAAAAGGGTTGAAAACAAGTTGATTGAAAAAATAAAAAAAGAAGAGATGAAAATGAAGGAAAATGTTCATTCATTAAATGCATTCATGACATTTCACATTTTCGATAGTGCATAAATTTAATTTTGGGACACTGACCCGCACTCTATGATTTGAAAAGACGGGACAGTGACCTGCACTCCTATGATTTAAAAAGACGGGACACTGACCCGCACCGTAAGATTTTAAAGACGGGACACTGACCCACATCCTCTGATTTAAAAGTCAGGATAACTAACCCGCAACCTCTAACTTAAGAGCCAAGGTAAGTGATCCGCATCCTTTATTTTTCTTTTTGAAGTCGGGATTTTTAACCCGCACCCTTTGCTTTTTTCCTTTGAAGTCAGGATTTCTAATTTGCACCTTTACTTTTTCCTTTCAAGCCGAGAAAACGACTAACACCCACGAAGCCGAGAAAGACTTTTACTATTTTTTACTTTTACAAACTGTAAAAGACAAAAAGCCAAGATCCAAAAGAATGAAATCCCTTTTTTTGTGTAAAAAAAAACAAAAAAGAAGCTGAACAGTACTACAGAAGATGGTGGAAAAGTATTGCACAGTCACGAAGGCGTCCGCATATTCGTGAGTCAGAGGCGCATATTTGGTGCAGACTGGCGGCGGTAATAACAAAAGAAAAAAAACCATCTATAACAATAACGATATCAAAAAATAGATGAGGAGAAAAAGAAAAAAATGTTTACAACACTGGAGAAGTTTCTTATTAGCTCTTATTTCCAATCCCTCTTCTTTACTTTTCTCTCCTCTATTAAGTTTTCTTTTCCTCTTATTTATCGGTAGAAATTAGGTTTAAATTTTTTAGAAGACAATAATTCTCATTAGTGCTCATTAAGGTAATTTTTAGCATTTTCAAAAACCTACCATAATCACTTGAGGTGTGATTTTTTAACCCTTTATAAGAAACAATAAATTAAACTAGAATCCTAATAATTGATTTTTTTTAATTTAATTTAATTTTATTTTAAGAAAGGTCCAAAATGTCTTTAATGCTTATAATTATATTTTTTTGCAAATAAAAAAGAAGAACGAACAAAATTATGTGTCCACAGCTGCCCCTCTTTGCTTGGATTTTACTAGAGAGTAAAAGATAAGTAAAGATGACGACACTAACTTTGTCCAGAAAGGATAGGGTTGTTGGAGGACAATGTAAGTCATTTTTCCGACTTGGGTGTGATTCGTTTTCTCGACTTTGGGGGTGTAAGTCGTTTTCCCGGCTTAAGATGCGGGTCGTTTTCTCGGCTTTTGGGGTGCGAGTCGTTTTCTCGGCTTGGGGTGTGAGTCGTTTTCCCGGCTTAAGATGCTCAATCCAAGAATGCAATCATATTCATAAATGGCAGTATGAAGTAATTTGAATGTGGTTTTTAAAGAAACCCTGGCTGATGCATATAAAACTATCAATATATTGTAGGATAATAATGTGGAAAAGCAACAAAGAGAATAATAATGATGATGTGCAAAAAATTCAGTGCTTACAAGACCAAACAAACTGCATTCATAGAATTCTACTAACATACAAAAACCAGAACTGATACAAATATTTTGATTAATTACATCAAAAGAGGATTTTTAGTCATAAAAAACATGCAATGCAAAAGCCTAGACTAAACAAAACTACAATCATGCACATACATTTCAAGAACTTGGTACATTCATTCGAATAACACACTTATCCAAATTTTGAGGGCAATGACAAACAAACACTACAAAAATATATATGCAAAAAAACATTCTACAAATAATATTTTACACTCAAGGAAAATTTATCCCTTTTTCAGCATCAAGATGTTCTAATTGACCAGTTTTTAAAACAGTTAAACTCTTGTTAAATCACAATATTTCGCTAATTTCTAGATGCAAATGAACAATTTCATACTTGTTCAAGAGCAAGGAAATTATCATCACCACTTTTGGCAAGATTCAGTAGCGAAAACTCTTAAGTTCATTGAATAGTAGAAAACACTATCCATTCGAATTCAGAGAGTAAAACAGAAATTGTTGATCTACAGACACACAAAGCAATCCTTGATTCAAGCCAAGTTTAACAAGAAACATGAATCTCTCGAAGGCAAACGAAAGACTCATCGTTGAAAAGGGCACAGTGGCAAAATCAAATTTCACTTTGTCGCGTCCGATTTGTCTGCGAAAAAGGAGTTGCCACCAAAAATTAAAATAATGATTTTGAACCAAAAATTTGGATTCGAGAGTTGATTACGAGTAGGAAAGTATTACCACCCTACAATGTCCGTTAAAACGGCTACCATATAATTAATTGTATACAAATTATTTATTTATTTATTTTTATCCCAAAAATAATAATATAAAAAGAAAATAAGTTATTTACATTAATAAAAGAAGGAAAAAATATTTTTTATTAATTTGGTTTGACAAGGGAAAGATCTTGCTCCTACGTATCCCTAGGTGCAATAGGAAAATCAAAACAAACATAGTTCTTAGGTAGAAAATATTTATATGTTGACCTAGTAGTAGTAGTAAGTACTAGTAGTAGTTATAATGCTTATATGAATACGTGAATATAATTGCATTCTTGGATTGAGATACTTATGATTTAATGAGTGAATACATAGTAAGTTATAATGCTTGATATTAATTGAGTACACTTGTTAACAAGACTTTCAATCATTCGAATAAAAGTTTATACCTACAAACAACTAAAATTGCCTCTAGCAGTCACTAACGATGACATTCCTCTTTTTAATATGTTGTTAAGTTTTTGCTTTGTAATGTTGCAGTAGCTAAGATAAGGAATATGTTAAGGAGATTTTGCCATATTGGATTGTATTAAAGAGGTATTTTTCTTGCATTACTATTAAGTTCATGTTAACTAAATAGCATTTAGTTAGTGTGGTTCTTTCAAGATCTCAACTAGTGTTGCTATTTTAGTGAATGTAACAAATTTTATGTATTTGGAACCATTGACTTACATTTGTGAGTTGGAGTGCATACTTATACTTTTCAATTAATTTTTTAGGTGACTCAACACTAGTTACCTCTCTGTTTGATTGCTTTGGTTGGTGCACTTGGGATATACCTCTCTATTTGATTGCTTTGGTTGATGCACTTGTGAGTTACCTCTTTGTTTGATTTTGATTGGTTCACTAGGGATGCTTTGTAGGTGACCTAACAGTAGTTACCTCTCTGTTTGATTACTTGTTCTAATGTTGATATAGAAATGATTGATCAAATTTGTCATTTCATGTTTATTATTGGATTTGATATTTATTTTTGTTAAAAGATACTTTGTAACCAAATACTTGGTGTGATATCAATTATATCAATATATCTTATGAAGTGGTATAAATCTAATAATTTATATTGTAGTATTTTGTAATAGATATAGTGTTGGTTTGTATGTGTGATTAATTGAAATGAACTTGTGATATTAAATTATGAATATTACAAATAGTATCCAAGAGATCAATTGTGATAGTGGATCACTTTGCACTTTTTTTTTCCTGACTTCACTTTATATAATGCTATTTTGTATTTATGAATTATATATTATTTAATCACTACGCCAAAAATGACATTTTATAGCGCGTCTTTTACAGCGCTTATTAAATACAAGCGCTGTAATATAAATTTTTAAAAATAACGGAGGCTACAACAGCGCTTTTTTTACAAGCGCTGTAAAAAAAGCGCTGTTGTAGGATCATATAGGGTCAGAAAGCGCTATCACATAGCCTTTTACAACGCTTCTTCAGAAAGCGCTGTAAATCAAGCGCTATTGCATAGCCTTTTACAGCGCTTTGTGAGCGCTTTAAAAAAAAGCGCTGTAAAAAGTAGCACTCCCATCTTATGTTACATAGCTTTTAAAGCGCTTCTTGTGTAAGCGCTGTAAAAGCCTTGCGCTTTGTGTCATTGGTTGACCTATTACAGCGCTTTTTATACAAGCGCTGTAATAGGCTTGCCCATTCACATTTTTATAGGACCTATTAGAGCGCTTTTTTAACAAGCGCTGTAAAATCATTCATTTCAAATAAGAAGCGTTCACTTTAAGTAAATAAAAACAAATTTAAAACAAATTTAATACGTTGTCAAAACCCTACGAAATCTCATCTCCCCTCCCCTGCGAACCCCTCGTGTGCGCCCATCTACAAATTGATTTACTTCTTCCTCCTTTAAAACAAATTGATCATCAACGTTGTCTCAGGTACTTTATTTTATTTATTTGTTGTTGTCACTAATTCAAACTGATAAATTGTTACATGATATAATTTGAAATTGTTACATGATATAATTTGTAAAAAAAGCGCTGTTGTACCACTAATTTATATATCAAAACTTGAAATAATGTTTATTGTTACTGATATAATTTGTTACTGATAAATTTTATTTATAATATATCAGATTGATATAGGTCATAATATATCAGAATTGAAATCATGCTTACTGATATAAATTGTTACATGATATAATAGGGTTTCTGATAAATTTTATTTATATGTGTATTATCAATACATATATATAGGTCATAATATATCAGACTTGAAATCATGCTTATTGTGTAACTGCATTTATATATATAGGTCATATAAATGGACCGTAAATGGATGTCTGCCAATCGATTGACAAAAGAGTATGAAAATGGAGTGAAGGAGTTTATTGAGTTTGCAGTGATGAATGCAAAAGATCCAAATAGTGTCGTTTGTCCTTGTTTAAAATGTTGTTTTGGAAAACGCATTAGAGCAGATGAATTGGAAGGACATTTAGTATGGTATGGAATTGATCAAAGCTATACATGTTGGATAAGAAATGGTGAGAAAATCAATGATAATACTCGCACAGATACATATGTTTCACTGATTTCGACACAGATACATATGAGCCAGACCGAGTTGAGGAGATTGCAAAAGCAATTGAAGAAGATCTTCGTGATTGTCCTAAAATGTTTGAGAGCTTGTTGAGTGATGCAGAGAAACCATTATAGCGCTTTAAAAGGCTTATGAAAAAGCGCTGTAATAGGCTTTTAAAAATAAAATGATGAGACCTATTACAGCGCTTGTTTAAAAAAGCGCTGTAAAAGGGTCATATATATAATAACAAACCTCTTCAGTTTCATGTTCATTACGTAAATTTTTCAGTTTCCTATGCGCGTTCTCTTTCTCCTTGCGAACCCTACGAGAGTTTCAGTTTTCCTTGTTTCTTCCTCATTACTTACTCTCATCCTAGACCTACGATCGTACGTAAACATCATAATCCTCAAGTTACCCGTTTTCATCCTCGTTTTCGTCTGCGAACCCCGTAACCCTACCATCTTTCGTAACCGTTCGTCCTCGTTTTCATCGTCTTCTGCGTCGTTCGTCTGTGAACCCGTAACCCTAAGCATTTTACAAGGACTATTTCAAGTATTGTAGTTATTATTTTTTTGTTTCACTAAAATGCATGTTAACTTTTTGTTGCTACGTACTTAGACTGAACTGAACTGCATTTTGATGTGCTGAACTGAACTGCATATATGTTGATGTTGAACTGCATGTTGTAGTTAAATGGATACCAACAAGGGGTTAGATTGTCAAAATGAAGAAGTTGGCAACACTAAGACTTACAAAAATGAAGTCAAACGTGGTGCAACAATAATGCAAAATGTTATAAAAGCAAGAAGTACTGGGCAAAAATTTGAGGTATATTTGTTGTTTTCTGTATCTGCTGTTTGCTGTTAATATATTATACCTTGTTTGCTGTTAATACATTGAGTTACTTACTATTTATTTGGTTGGATGGAATGAGAGTGGTCAACCAATTGACCCCAACAGTTCCATGTTTGTTAGTTATATTGGAGATGTTGTTCGTCAAAATATACCAATCACAATAGATGATTGGAGAGATAAGGCATTGAAGGATGCCAAAGATGTGTTGTGGGCTGATATACAAGTAATTTTTTTACTCCACCCTATTATTTATAAATTTTACAATATACTGCTTTGAAGTATTTTACTCAAACTACATATTTATTTGGTTTGCAGTCAACTTTTGTTCTTGATGAGGTGAGAAAGAGCTATGTGCTCAGAGTTGCCGGGAAAATACACCGGGGCTTTAGATCTCACCTCTCTAATTGTTATTTAAAAGACCGTGAAGGAAATACGATTGCGGAAGCTCCAAAAATATATAAACATTATATATCAAATGAGGAATGGAGCGCATTCGTATCAAAACGTTCCGACCCCGCATTTGATGTAAGTGATTAATTTATTAGCATTTGTTTTTTATTATTCATATTCATAGCGTATTTTAAATTTTTACTAGATTGTTATTTTTTTTATTTAGAATATTAGTAAGGCAAATCGCGAGAGGTCAAAAATTATTCCCCACCCATACGATAAATCTCGTATGGGATATGCTCGTCTAGAGCAAAAACTTGTAAGTATACTATCTAACTAATGTGGTATATTTAATTAATGTGGTATATTATAAACTATACTATCTAACTAATATTTTGTTTATGATCTTAACGATAATAGCTACAAGACACCCAATCTGATCAACCGTTGGGTCGTCATATATTATGGAAGGAAGCTCGTGTAAATAAAGATGGAGTGGTTGATAACGAAAATGTACAAAAAGTAATAGAACTTTGTGTAAGTATATTTATCACTTTAATATTTTTTAATATTGTATTTTAAAATGTTTTTGAACTTATCTTTTTAATCCTATGTGTATTTTAGGCGAATCTTGAATCGGAAAATCAAGAGGACAACAAGGGAAGTTGCAGGGACATATTTGGTAAAGTGTTTAATGTTCCTGAATATTGCGGCCGCGTGAGGGGGAAAGGATTTGGCGTAACTCCTAGAAGTTATTTTTCACAAGAGAAGCGCCAACGTGAAGACAAATAACGGAGCAAGTGGCCCTCTTGGTGAAGACAAATAAAGACAAGCAACTTGCGGACCAGCCCCAACGTGAAATTCACATTGAGAGTGAAAACGCAAGTTGCAACGTTGGTCTCAACAGTATTCCTGAGGTAATTAAATTTGCGGACCAGCCCCAACGTGAAATTCATTAAATTTTCTTGTTTCACATATACTTATGTATTAATTAACCATTGATTTTAGGGGGTCACTCCATGCTTTCTATACTTATCCTCCCCTACTCATCGGAAGGTCGGAAAGGGAACATTGTGCAATGCTCCGGGCGAAGTATTGCACAACACACCAGTTCCTGCGGGCCATGTCAAAGTATCGCTAGTTATTGCTTTGGAACCAAATGCACCGTTGCCTGTACCGGACAACGATGCAGATTTGAATTATTTGGGCGAAGCAATTGGCAGCTACGTGGCATGGCCCAAACATCTTGTCTCCCTTGACAAGGTATGTTTAATTGCTGATTATATTTAATTGCTGAATTTTTTACAATGTTAACTTTAATTTCACATTTATTTAGATTCACATCGCCCGAAAAGGTTTGTAACTTATTCTGTAAGGTTTGTCATTTTTTCTGATTCAATAAACTAACAATTTATTAACCTCATTTTTTTAGATTGAAACTAATAAACCACCCGCACAGCAAGCCAGCAAGCCAGCTGCCGCACCACGACTGGATGTTCGTGGCAAAAATAAAGCCGGCAAACCTCAAAAATTGGAGGGTAATAAAACTGGCAAACTGCAAAAACTGGAGGGTAATAAAGCAGCCAAAATTGTTGCTGCTAAATAACTGGTTCGTATAAAATCAGTTGCTGCTCCTGCTCCTAAAATAAGTCAGCCACGACTTGCTCCATATGGGTCGTCTCTTGACATACAGGCAAAAAAAAAATATGGGCAGCGACGATTCACGAATAATAAGCATGGATAAAGATCTATTCGGTGACGCGTATGAAGAATATTTTGAAGAAGAGCACATATACGAAATTCTCGACCATAAGGAGTTGAGTGCTATTGTTATGAGCATTTACATGAGGTAAAAATTACTTTTCATCTCATTTATTTGTAATTAATTTAATTTATTGGTAATTAATCTAATTTGAAATTTTTATTGAAGGTTTTTGTATGAGAAGTTCGTGTGCGCGCGCAGATTGTCGAATAGATTTTCATTCTTGTCTCCGAATAAGATTTCGATGCTTAAACACGATCCAGCGAATGTAAATAAATACGTTTTAGATATACTATTAGGAAATAAAGAGAAGCATAAGTTATTCCTTGCACCATATAATTCAACGTACGTAATTATATATTCTATATTTATATCTTTTTTAATTTATGAGATCTTAATTTATTAGTTGTTAAACTAAATTTTTGTTGTTGTAGGGCACATTGGGTGCTAATTGCAATCAATGCGACCTCTGAAGTTATATACTACCTAGATCCCTTGCACGGCCATTACAACAATCGCCCCGAGTTAAAGACTTTGTTCGACACTTAAGTAATATTCATTTATTTTTTGCATATATATATATATATATATATATATATATATATATATTAAGATCACATTGATTTATAATCACATTTATTTATTCGATAGTGCTTTACAAGTTTTTCGAGCTCAAAGAGATGCGACAGTGTCGAAGGTAAAGTCAAATAACATCACATGGATTCCAATAAAGGTTTGAAATATATGCTTTTAAATTTCACTTACAATCAATACACAATTAAATAATTATTGACTTATATGTTTTATTTTATAGTGCCCTCGTCAAACTAACAACATCTTCTGTGGGTACTATGTATTGCGATTCATGAAGGAGATTGTTGATAACAATCAAATTTCAATCCCAGAAACGGTACGATATTTTAATTATTTGATTTTCATATATAAACTATGTTTATATTTGATTCTAACTTATTTTTGTTCAATTTTTATATCAGTACTTTGACAATTCCGGTCCATCGTATTCTGAAGAAGAACTAACAGAGATAAAGGAAGACTGGTGTCAGTATGTGCTTCAAATGAATATTATTTGATTTGCTGGGAAATGGCAAGCTGCAAGGGATATGGTAGTTATGTGCTGTTTGTGTATATATTAGGTTGTGAATATGAGTAGTTGTATGAAAATAGTGCTGTAATTATACTAGGTTGTGAATATGAGTAGTTGTATGAAAATATGTGTTGTTTGTGTATATACTAGGTTGTGAATACGATAGTTATGTGCTGTAATTATGAACTGATTGTTGTGAATATTTGTGCATTTGAAAATATAGTGAATCTGTTGTTGTGTACTGATTCTTGTGTGTTTTAGTGTTGTTTTGTTGTTGTGTACTACTGATTCTGGATTGTGAAATGATTCTAGGTGAAAATGATTTTGGAATAAAATTTGTGAAGTGATTCTGGATTAAAAGACAGCGCTTTTAAAAAAAGCGCTTCTAAAATTTACAACATATTATTTAATAAAACTAAAAAAAAAAACACCTTTTACAGCGCTTTCTCATAAAAGCGCTGTAATAGGTGCATTGTTATGCACCTTTTACAGCGCTTTTTTGAAAAAGCGCTGTAAAAGGTGCAAAATAGTGCATAATAATGCATATATTGAGTGCACCTACTACAACGCTTTTTGGAAAAGCGCTGTAATAGGTGCATAACAATGCATCTGGATAAGTGCACCTTTTACAGCGCTTTTTTGAAAATGCGCTGTAAAAGGTGCATAACAATGCATCTGGATAAGTGCACCTTTTACAGCGCTTTTTGGAAAAAGCGCTGTAATAGGTGCATAACAATGCATCTGGATAAGTGCACCTTTTACAGCGCTTTTTTGAAAAAGCGCTGTAATAGGTGCATAACAATGCATCTGGATAAGTGCACCTTTTACAGCGCTTCTTCAAAAAGCGCTGTAAAAGGCGTATAACAAGCGCGCAATATATCCACCTTTTTTACAACGCTTTTTTTTTAAAACAAGCGATGTTATATCCTTTACAGCGCTCGTAACTACAGCGCTTTTTTTTTTAACAAAAGCGCTGTAATAGGCTTAAAAAAAGCGCTGTAAAAGTTGTTTTTTCGCGTAGTGAATTGATAAACTGTTTATATTTTTATATTTGTTTAGTTTTCTATTTAAAATTATTGAAAAATATATCGATGATAGTGGTAGTTATTGAAAATAGAAAAAAAAATTGTTACTCACGGTATTTATGTGAGTAAACTTATCTATAGCAAATAATATTATTCACGGAAATGTCATGGATACGCTACTGACAGAAAAGCTATGAGTCATTTATCCACGGAAATATCATAGGTAAACTTAACCCAAAGCATTTCCATTGGTAATATATAACCTAGCAATTATCTACGAAGCAATGTTAGTGGGTATTCCATAGGTAATTTATAAATACTTACGAACGTTCCGTGAGTAAAGTCAAATCTGTCGTAGGTAATAATATATTTTCTTGTAGTGATTTTGAAAATTTATGCATTTTTGTAAAAACATAAGATATCGTAAGAAGAAGATAGGAAGTCAATCAAGTGATCCACTACGCAAAAAAGCGCATTTTACAAAGTTTTTTTAAGCCATTTACAGCGCTTTTTCAAAAAAATAAGCGCTGTAAAATAGGTGGATATATTGCGCACTTGTTATACTCGTTTTACAGCGCTTTTTTGAAAAGCGCTGTAAATCCCTTCTAAAAACACGCTGCTTGTTTTATTAGTTTTACAGCGCTTTTTCAAAAAAGCACTGTAATAGGTGCATTCTTATGCATGTTTACAGCGCTTTTTTTAAATAAAAAAAACGTTGTAATAGATGCATTATTATGCACATTTTATAGCGCTTTTTCAAAAAAACACTGTAATAGATGCATTATTATGCACATTTTACAGCGTTTTTTTGAAAAAGCGTTGTAATAGGTGCATTCTTATTCTAGTTTTATTAAAAAACGTTGTAAATGAAATTTTTAAAATAATGCTTGTTTGAGGTTTTTTATGGCATTTTTTTTAAGAAAGCGTTGTCTTTTAATCTTTTTCCAAAATCATTTTCATCCATAATGAGTTCACAATCAGTTCACAATCATTTACATATTGACACAATCAGTTCACAACAACAAAATTATATAACTTGCAAAATTTACAACAATCAACACAAAATTTACATTTACATATTTATATAACTTGCCGAATTTACAACAATCAGCACAGAATCAACAATCAGTTCACAACAACAGAATTTACATTTACATATTTACATATTGACACAATCAGCACAAAACTATATACATTTACATATTCACAACCTTGCAGCATGCCAATTTCCCAACAAATCAAATAATTTTCATTTCGATCACATACTGACACTAGTCTTCCTGTATTTCAGTTAGATCTCTTTCAATGTATGTTGGACTGAAATTGTCAAAGTATTGTGCGATATAAAATTTAAACATAAATAAGTTAGAATCAAATATATATACATAGTTTATATATGAAAATCAAAATATAATGAAAATACCGTACCGTTTCTGGGATTATAGTTTGATTCATATCAATAATCTCTCTCATGAATCGCAATATATAGTAACCACAGTCTATGTTGTTAGTTTGACGAGGGCACTATAAAATAAAACATATAAGTCAATAAATATTTGTACATTGATTGTAAATGAAATTTTAAAGGCATATACTTCAAACCTGGATTGGAATCCATGTGATGTTATTTGACTTTTGCTTCGACACTGTAGCACCCCTTTGAGCTCGGAAAACTTGTAAAGCACTATCAAAATAAATGTGATTATTATAGCATTAACAAACACATTATTTATATATATATGTAAGAAATAAATGAATATTACTTACGTGTCGAAGATAGTCTTTATATCCGAGTGATTGTTGTAATGGTCGTGCAAGGGATCTAAATAGTATATAACTTCAGAGGTCGCATTGATTGCAAATAGCACCCAATGTGCCCTACAACAACAAAAATTTGGTTGGCAATTTTGTTTGCACAACTAATAAATTAAGATCTCATAAATTAAAATAGATATAAATAAAGAATATATAATTACCCTGAATTATATGGCGCAAGGAACAACTTATCCTTCTCTTTATTTCCCAATAGAATATCTACAACATATTTCTTTTCATTAACTGGATCAAGTTTAAACATTGAAAGCTTATGCGGAGACAAAAATGAAAATCTATCTGACAATTTGCGTGTGCACACCAACTTCTCATACAAAAACCTTCAATGAAAATTTCAAATTAGATTAATTACCAATAAATGCAATTAAAAGTAATTTTTACCTAATGTATAAGCTGATGATAGTAGTACTCAACTCCTTATGATTGAGAAGTTCATATGTGTGCTCTTTTTCAAGTAGTTCTTCATACTAATCTCCAAAAATAGCTTTGTCCATGCTTATGATGCGTGAATTGTTGTTGTCCATATTCGTTTTTGCTTGTATGTCAAGACACGACCCAAATCGAGCAAGGCGTGGATGACTTATTTTAGGAGCAGCAACTAATTTTCCCCGATCCAGTTTTTGAACTTTGGCAGCTTTATTACCCTCCAGTTTTTGAAGTTTGTCAGCTTTATTACCCTCCAATTTTTGAAGTTTGCCAGCTTTATTTTTACCACGAACATCCAGCTGTTGTGCAGCTTTATTCTGGCAGCTGGTTTGCTGTGCGGGGTGGTTTTGATTGAATTTGAACAAATGAGGTTAATCAGTTTGTTAGTTAATTGAATTTGAAAAAATGACAAATCTGCTAGAATAAATGTGACAAACCTTTTCTGGTGACCTGACTGACTCGTTGCGGGGAATCTTCTTGTCATTCCCTTTAGACTTTGTTTGAATCTAAATAAATGTAAAATTAAAGTTAACAGCTGAAAAAATCAGCAATTACATATAATCAAATTAACCATATATCGTGCAATTAAATATACATATCAATTAAACATACTTTATCGAGGGCAACAAGATGTTTGGGCCATGCCACGTAACTACCTATTTCTTCTCCCAAATACTTCATATCTCCATCGTTGTCCGGTATACGAAACAGTGCATTTGGTTCCAAAGCAATCACGGGTGGTACTTTGACATGGCTGGCAGGTATTGGAATGTTGTGCAATACTTCTCCCAAAGTATTGTACAATGTTCCTTTTCCAACCATGCGATGAGTAGGGGAGGATAAATACAGCACACAAGGAGAGACACCCTAAATCAATGGTTAATACATAAGTATGTGAAACAATTAGGTTGAATGAATTTCTTATTTTATTAAGTAATTAATTACCTCGGGAAGACTTTTTAAGACCAATGTTGCAACTAACGTTTTCACTTGCTCTGTTAGGACTTCGAGCTTCTCTAATACTTCCTCATTAGATGGATTTGGGCGCTTCTCTTGTGAAAAATAACTTTTTGGAGTTACACCAAATCCTTTCCCCCTCACGCGGCTGGAATATTCAGGAACATTAAATACTTTACCGAGTATGTCCTTGCAACTAACTTTGTTGTCCTCATGATTTTCCGAACTTTGTTCTAGATTCTCCTAAAATACACGTAGGATTACAAAGATAAGTTCAATATCATTTTTAAAATACCATATTAAAAAATATTAAAGTGATAATATACTTACACAAAGTTCAATATCATTTTGAACATTTTCATTATCAACAACTCCATCTTTATTTACACGAGCCTCCTTCCACAAAATATGATGACCCAATGGTTGATCGGATTGGGTCTCTTGTAGCTATTCGTTAAGATCATAAACAAAATATTAGTTAGAAACTATAGTTTATAATGTACCACATTATATAAAAGTGATGTTTAATTACTTACAAGTTTTTGCTCTAAACGTGCATATCCCATACGAGATTTTTTGTATGGATACGTTGGATTTTTGGCCCTCTCGCGATTTGTCGTACTTATACTCTATATAAAAAAAATAACAATCGTGTAAAAATTTAAAATACGCTATGAATATGAATAATAAAACACAAATGCTAATAAATTAATCACTTACCACAAACGCGAGGTCTGAATGTTTAGCTACAAATGCGCTCCATTCGTCATTTGATATACAATGTTTATATATTTTTGGAGCTTCAACATTCATATTTCCATCACGAACTCTTATATAGCAGTTTGGCAGATGAAATCTAAATCCCCGGTGTATTTTTCCGGCAACTCTAAGCACGTAAGTTTTTCTCACCTCATCAACATCAAAAGTAGTCTGTAAACCAAATAAAGATATAGTTTGAGTAAAGTATTTCAATGGAAAAAATGATAAGTAACAAAAAAGTGGAGTAAAAAAGTTACTTGTATATCAGTCCACAGTATATCTTTTGCATCTTTCAACGCCTTATCTCTCCAATCGTCAATTGTAATGGGGATATTCTGACGAACAACAGCACCAATATAACTTACAAACATGGAACTGTTGGGCTCAATTGGCTGGCCACTTTCATTCCATCTCACCTAATAAACTCATATAGTAAGTACATGCTTTCAAAAAAGATAAAAAATAAACAGCAAACAAAGTATAATATACCTCAAATTTTATGCCATTACTTCTTGCTTTTATGAAATTTTGCATAATGGTTGCACCACGTTTAACTTCATTTTCATAAGTCTTAGTTTTGACAACTTCCTCATTTTGACGATCCAAATCCTTGTTGGAATCCATTTATCTACAACAAGTTCAACATGCAGTTCAGTATAACTTCAACAAGTTCAACATGCAGTAGTCTAAGTACGTAGCAGTATAAGTTCAACATGCATTTTAGTGACAACAAAAAATTAATAAATACAATACCAGAAGAGTGTGAAGA
The DNA here is from genome assembly GCA_037974735.1 of Cicer chorassanicum. Lineage (NCBI taxonomy): Eukaryota > Viridiplantae > Streptophyta > Magnoliopsida > Fabales > Fabaceae > Cicer > Cicer chorassanicum. The sequence continues at coordinate 41,732,924 of JBBPBP010000002.1, read as the reverse complement.
AATACGTAGGGTTCGTAGGGTTACGACTTCGTTTAAGAAGGAACAACGAGAGGAGTGGGAAGAAATACGAACGGTTCGTAGTACAGAGCAGGGTTCGCAGAAATACGTAATGAGGGTTACGTATTTCAATGAGAAGGTTCGTAGGGATAGTAACAAAGATGAAGATGGTTGGCAATATGGTTCGTATGGTTAGTAGGATTCGCAATGAGAAGGACAATGAAGAGGAGGAGGAAACTGAAGCGTAGAAAGTTTACGTAATGAAGAGGAAACGGGAGCGGTTTACTGTTATATATAAAACCCTATTACAGCACTTTTTTGAAAAAGCGGTGTAAAAGACCTCCTTATTTTATTTTTTAAAAAGCCTTTTATAGCGCTTTTCCAAAAAGCGCTTTACATTACCTCCTTATTTTTTATTTATTAAAAGCCTTTTACAGCGCTTTTTCAACAAGCGCTTTAAAAGACCTCTTTGTTTTATTATGTGCAAGCTATGTGACCATTTTACAGCGCTTATAGAACAAGTGCTTTAAAAGACCACCTTATATTTTTTGATTAAACGCCTTTTACAGCGCTTTTTCAACAGCAGTTTAAAAGACCTCTTTGTTTTATTATGTGCAAGCTATGTGACCATTTTACTGCGCTTATAGAACCAGCGCTTTAAAAGACCTCTTTTTTTTTAAAAAAAAAAAAAGCCTTTTACAGCATTTTCTCAACAAGCGCTTTAAAAGCCTCTTTGTTTTATTATGTGCAAGTGTTATGTGACCTCCTTATTTTTTGTTTAAAGGCTTTTTATAGCTCTTATTGACAAAAGTGCTATAAAATTACAAGCGTTAATACCAAGCATCTAGAATTTGGCATTATAATTCATACATTTCAATAATGTAGAGGCAAGTAAGAAAAGGTAATTAACAAGAATCAAATTTAGACAATTGAACTACATATAGAATTATAGTTTACAATTGTTTGAAACTGATTCATAAGATACAATGAATTAACCAAGTCTCTGAATTTAACTTTTACATAAACTTTGACTACATCAAGCCTTACTACATTGTGACAAAACAAACAAAAAAACAAAAAAAAAGAAATAAATTACTTCTCCAACCTCAAGCTGCTCCCTAACTACCCCCAGCTGCTAAAATTTTTAAAATAAATGGGGTGAGAAATAAATCCCAGTGACTTCAAAAATAGGGGAAATGCAATAAAAATATCCTTCTCAAGGAGGCTTAGAAAACATGAAATTATATGCTCTTTATGCAATAAAACACTTTCATAAAACTGTGTCAATTGACACCTAGTTCTAAATTAAAAATCACTGAAATGCATGACTGGAACTTTTCCTTAGAGTATGGAAAAGTTGTCCAATTGTTTTGATATGAATCACCAAAATAATTGGACCTGAATGGTAAAGTTGGCTTGGCCACAGCCCCAACCAGCGTCCTGATTGTTCTTCCTTTACCTATTGTCTCATGCCTGAAACAACCCCATCAATATCCCACCAGGATTTGAACCATGAATGCCATGAATTTTATGAATGAGATGCATTATGAAATGTTATGTCATGCATACATTATACTTACAAATAGCTTAAGAAACCATAATTAATTCATATAAAAATAAATCCTAAGTCTCAGATTCAAAAACTGAAACCAAAGGCAAAACTAATACGTCGATTATCAAAGGCTACAATAATTAGAAATTAAGGGCGATCACCAGAGGCAAAATGTTGAAGACATTTTACTAGAGGCAAAACTAGTGGCAGCAGCAGTAATGACCATAAATAGTGTTTGACAAACGTATTAACCTTAAAACAAGGTCTGCACATCTAACTAAACTTTCTTAACATATAAATCAGTTCTAAAACATTACACTATCAGAGTTTACAGACATGCATGATCATCAAATACCTTTTATATGCAATTTTCGAAAATTCCCTATATGCTTAATCTTTTCTTTTCCTCAATCATTCCAACTCTTTTCCCTAATCCCCTTTTTCCCAAAATAATTTCAGAACAAGAAGAAAAGATTTAAATCAGTTTAACCCCCAATCTCTCATGATAAAATAGATTAATGTAAAGAACTCACTGTTTGTGTTAAAGGGGAAGTTGAATTTCTGATTAATTCTGTTGAACTGTAGCTTTGGCTCAAATTCTCCAATTTCGGGTCATTCTGCCTTGATTAATTTCTAATAGGGTAGGGACAAATTTGGACATGCAAGGTTTAAAAACGGTTGAAAAGAACTTTAAGAAGATTTTGGGTGTAAAGGATTTGGAAAAATTAAGAAAAATGAGAGGTTTGGAGGTTGGGATGATGGTGGGGTTTGTTCACAGTAATGGGAAGAAGAAATACGAAATGTGATTTACAGAAGAGACAAAAAAAAAAAAAAAAAAAAAAAAAAGGAATTTCTTGGTTTTGTTTGTGGGTACAGTTTTTAGAATAATGAAATTATCCATTTGCCCTTCCTTTAACCAATTTTTTTACAATAGTGCCCTTCCTGAATTAATAATAATAAAAAATATTATTATTATTATTATTTTTAAATTAGCATATTGATTAATTAACTTTTAAACTTAATAAATAAATAAATAAAAGATAGGTTATTACATCCTCCCCCTCTTAAAAAAAAATTTTGCCCTTAAAATTCAGAGAATTACCTATTGGAAAAGGTAAGGATACTTCCTTTGCATGTCTGTCTCTGCCTCCCATGTTGCTTCTTCTACAGAAGATCCTTCCCAGACAACCTTCACTTGGGGAATTTCTTTGCTTCTCAATACTTTTACACTTCTATCTAAAATCTGAACTGGCATTGGATCATAAGTAAGGTTTGACTTCAGTTGGATGGACTCATGACCCAAAATTTGATGAGGGTTAGGAATGTATTTCTTTAACTGAGAGACATGAAAAACATTGTGTAGATTGGATATATTGGGTGGCAAAGCTATTCTGTACGCAGAGGGACCTATCATCTGCAATATTTGAAAGGGTCCAACAAAACGAGGGCTTAGCTTCTTGACCTTTAGCACTCTTCCAATGCCAATAGTGGGGGTAACTCTCAAAAACATATGATCCCCCTCCTCAAACTCCAAAGGCCTTCTCCTGATGTCAGCATAGCTCTTTTGCCTGCTTTGGGCTACCCTTAACTCATCCTTTATGACCTTGATCTTTTCAGTGGTCTCTTGGATAACTTCAGGACCTAAGATCCCCTTATCCCCTACTTCCGACCAACATAAAGGTGTTCTACATTTTCTTCCATACAAAGCCTCATAAGGTGCCATGCCAATGCTGGCATGATAGCTGTTGTTGTAGGCAAATTCTACCAGAGGCAAGTGTGTGTCCCAGTTTCCCCCTTCCTCTAAAATGCAGGCTCTTAACATATCCTCCGGTGTCTGAATGGTCCTTTCAGTTTGACCATCAGTCTGGGGATGGTAGGCAGTACTAAGGTGCAGTTTAGTTCCTAAAGACTATTGAAAGGCCTTCTAAAACATGGAGGTAAACTTAGGGTCCCTATCTGATATGATACTAAGAGGCACCCCATGCAACCTCACTATTTCCTTAATGAATAACTTGGCTAGTTTGAGAGTGTTGTAGTTTGACTTTACTGGTAAGAAATGGGCTGACTTAGTTAATCTGTCCACAATTACCCAAATGGAATCACAACCAGTGTGGGTATGTGGCAAACCTACAACAAAATCCATGGAAATTGAGTCCCATTTCCATTCAGGTATTTCCAGAGGCTGTAGCAATCCTGCTGGCCTATGATGTTCTATTTTCACCTTTTGGCACGTCAAGCATTGGCCCACAAAAGTAGCCACGTCAACCTTCATACCTGGCCACCAATAATTTTTCTTAAGGTCTTGGTACATCTTGGTAGATCCAGGATGGACTGTCAGGTTACTTTTGTGGGCTTTCTCTAGGATCAGTTTCTTTAATTTTGAATCGTTAGGTACACAAATTCTGCCCTGAAATAGAATTGTTCCATCTCTTGCCCTTGTAAATCTTTCTTGGTCTTTTCTAAGTTGCAACTCCTCATCCATCTCTTGAGATTGCCTAATTTGGTCTCTAAGGTCATTAGTTATTTCTAGTTTATTTAAAAGAATACCCCCTTAGAGGATCGTCATACTTAGGTTCGAGTCCCTAAGGCTTTCCAACAATGCCAGTTCTTGGATCATCAAATGAGACATATGTAGGGACTTTCTACTCAATGCATCGGCCACTACATTGGCCTTGCCTGGGTGGTATTTCAGTTCGAATTCATAATCTTTCAAGAACTCTACCCACCTTCTTTGCCTCATGTTAAGTTCGCTTTGGTCAAAGAGATAGTTTAGGCTTTTGTGATCACTGAAAACAACAAATTGTGCTCCATACAGATGATGCCTCCATATCTTCAAGGCAAACACTATGGCAGCCAATTCTAGGTCATGAGTGGGATAGTTCCCCTCATGAGGCTTCAGTTGCCTTGAAGCATAAGCCACTACTTGGTTGTTTTGCATCAATACACAGCCTAAACCTTTCGAGGATGCATCACAATACACTTCAAATCTTAAGGTTGGATCTGGTATGGCCAACACAGGGGCAATGGTTAACTTGGTTCTTAAGAGTCTGAAAACTCTTTTCACATTTTTGAGCCCACACAAAGGGTTGGTCTTTCCTAGTCAGTCTGGTAAGAGGCGGGGCAATTTGGGAGAATTTCCTAATGAATCTCCTATAGTACCCTGCCAATCCTAAGAAACTCCTAACCTCTGTTACATTCCTAGGATGTTCCCATTTTAGCACTGCCTCTACTTTGGAGGGATCCACTGCCACTCCTTCCTTACTGATCACATGGCCTAGAAACTTTACTTCTGACATCCAAAACTCACATTTGCTTGGTTTGGCATAAAATTTTCTATCCCTAAGTACTTGCAACACTATTTGAAGTTGACTTGCATATTCCTCCAGGGTCTTAGAGTATATTAGTATGTCATCTATAAATACTATCACAAACTTATCTAAGTATGGCCTAAAAATTCTATTCATGTAATCCATGAACGCAGCCGGGGCATTGGTTACCCCAAAAGGCATAACCAAAAATTCATAGTGCCCATACCGAGTTCTAAAGGCTGTTTTTGGTACATCCTCTGATTTTATCCTAATTTGGTGATATCCTGATCTCAAGTCAATTTTGGAGAACACGGTAGCTCCTCCTAATTGGTCTAAAAGGTCATCAATTCTGGGCAGAGGGTACTTATTCTTGATGGTCACTTTATTCAATTTTCTATAATCTATGCATAACCTCATACTGCCATCCTTTTTCTTTACTAAGAGCACAGGGGCTCCCCAAGGAGACACACTTGGTATGATAAACTGCTTGGTTATCAGGTCCTCTAATTGGTTTTTCAACTCACTTATTCTAATGGGGACATTCTGTAAGGGGCAATGGAGATTGGCCCTGTTCCAGGAACCAAGTCTATTGAGAACTCTATTTCTCTTTTAGGAGGCAATGATGTCACATCCTCTTGAAAGACATCCTCGAACTCACTGACTACAGGAATATTAGATAAGTCCATTTCAGACCCTGAGTTAGAGGATAGTAATAATAGTACACCTTGAACCCCACTTGTCAGACATTGGAAGAATAGAGAACTGTTGGTCAAACTTATTTTGCTCCCTTTTTTGTTGCCATTTTGATTGCCTTTCATCATGGGTCTTCTTCAGATTTTCCTCCACAATAAAACATTTATGCACCAAAGTAGAATAGTTGGTCAATTCCAGGTGACCAATACTCCCTCTGATTTCTGGCCTCAGTCCCCACTCAAACTGATTTATTTTCCACTCATCAGTTGGGGCATATTGAGCATGCGGGGAAAATCTTGCCAATTCCTCAAACTTGGCCACATATTCAGCAATGGACAATTCCTTTTGTTGCAGATGTACAAACTCCAGTTTTTTCAACCTCCTAGCACTTTTTGGATAATACTTTTCCAAGAAAGCCAACTCAAACTGGTCCCAACGTGCAGGGGTTTCTTGTACTTGGAGGTAGTCTCTTGCACTTCTCCACCAATGCTCAGCCTCACCCTTCAGTTGGTGGGCAGCAAAAGACACCTTATGTTCTTCTGTACAAGGTACCACTTCGAAGATCTTCTTCATTTCATCAATCCAGGTTTGAGCCTCAGTTGGATCATGACTGCCTTTGAATGTTGGGGGCTGAAGCTTGAGGAAATCATAGAAAGCTCTATTTGGGTTCTGGTTCCCACCTCCTTGTCCAATCATTTGTTGCACCAGGTTATGGGTGGCAGTGGCTTGCATCTGAATTGCCTCCATGACCCTTTCCCAGGGTTCAGCAACATGGGGTGGAGTTCTACTAGTCTCTGATGTTGGAGGAGTCCAACTGGTCTCAGGGGTGGCCTCTCTCCTTGGTCTTCCTCTTCTCCTTGGTCCTTCTGCCATATCTCTGCATATCATACATCAAATATTAAGCTGATCAAACTTAATATTGGGTGAAATGACATTCAGAATATATAGTAAAAGTAAATGATTTTTTATTTTTATTATTATTATTATTTTAACCCAAAGTCCTAATGGTTCGACCTGCTCTAATACCAAAATGTAAAACCTAATACCAAGCATCTAGAATTTCGCATTATAATTCATACATTTCAATAATGTAGAGGCAAGTAAGAAAAGGTAATTAACAAGAATCAAATTTAGACAATTGAACTACATATAGAAATATAGTTTACAAATGTTTGAAACTGATTCATAAGATACAGTGAATTAACCAAGTCTCTGACTTTAACTTTTACATAAACTATGACTACATCAAGCCTTACTACATTGTGACAAAACAAAAAAAAAACAAAAAAAAAAAACTAAATTACTTCTCCAACCTCAAGCTGCTCCCTAACTACCCCCAGCTGCTAAACTTTTTAAAATAAATGAGGTGAGAAATGAATCCCAGTGAGTTCAAAAATAGGGGAAAGGCAATAAAAATATCCTTCTCAAGGAGGCTTAGAAAACATGAAATTATATGCTCTTTATGCAATAAAACACTTTCATAAAACTGTATCAATTGACACCTAGTTCTAAATTAAAAATCACTGAAATGCATGACTGGAACTTTTCCTTATAGTATGGAAAAGTTGTCCAATTGTTTTGATATGAATCACCAAAATAATTGGACCTGAATGGTAAAGTTGGCTTGGCCACAGCCCCAACCAGCGTCCTGATTGTTCTTCATTTACCTATTGTCTCATGCCTGAAACAACCCCATCAATATCCCACCATGATTTGAACCATGAATGCCATGAATTTTATGAATGAGATGCATTATGAAATGTTATGTCATGCATACATTATACTTACAAATAGCTTAAGAAACCATAATTAATTCATATAAAAATAAATCCTAAGTCTCAGATTCAAAAACTGAAACCAAAGGCAAAACTAATACGTCGATTATCAAAGGCTACAATTATTAGAAATTAAGGGCGATCACCAGAGGCAAAATGTTGAAGACATTTTACTAGAGGCAAAACTAGTGGCAGCAGCAGTAATGACCATAAATAGTGTTCGACAAACGTATTAACCTTAAAACAAGGTCTGCTCATCTAACTAAGCTTTCTTAACATATAAATCAGTTCTAAAACATCACACTATTAGAGTTTACAGACATGCATGATCATCAAATACCTTTTATATGCAATTTTCGAAAATTCCCTATCTACAATAATTAGAAATTAAGGGCGATCACCAGAGGCAAAATGTTGAAGACATTTTACTAGAAGCAAAACTAATGGCAACAGCAGTAATGACCATAAATAGTGTTCGACAAACGTATTAACCTTAAAACAAGGTCTGCTCATCTAACTAAACTTTCTTAACATATAAATCAATTCTAAAACATCACACTATCAGAGTTTACAAACATGCATGATCATCAAATACCTTTTATATGCAATTTTCGAAAATTCCCTATATGCTTAATCTTTTCTTTTCCTCAACCATTCCAACTCTTTTCCCTAATCCCCTTTTTCCCAAAATAATTTCAGAACAAGAAAAAAAGATTTAAATCAGTTTAACCCCCAATCTCTCATGATAAATAGATTAATGTAAAGAACTCACCGTTTGTGTTAAAAGGGAAGATGAATTTCTGATTAATTCTATTGAACTGCAGCTTCGGCTCAAATTCTCCAATTTTGGGTCATTCTGCCTTGATTGATTTCTAAGAGGGTAGGGACAAATTTGGACATGGAAGGTTTAAAAACGGTTGAAAAGAACTTTAAGAAGATTTTGGGTGTAAAGGATTTGGAAAAATTAAGAAAAATCAGAGGTTTGGAGGTTGGGATGATGGTGGGGTTTGTTCACGGTAATGGGAAGAAGAAGAAATACGAAATGTGATTTTCATAAGAGGAAAAAAAAAAAAAAGGAATTTCTTGTTTTTGTTTGTGGGTACAGTTTTTTTTTAGAATAATGAAATTATCCCTTTTCCCTTCCTTTAACCAACTTTTTTACAATAGTGCCCTTCCTGAATTAATAATAATAATAAAATTATTATTATTATTATTATTTTTAAATTAACATATTCATTAATTAACTTTTAAACTTAATAAATAAATAAATAAAAGATAGGTTATTACATAAACTCGGACCATTTGCTAGCCACCTCAATCTCTGTGAAATTGATCCGGAGTCTATATCAAACTTTGACTTTATGTGATTTTTTAACCATGTTATAAAACTTCGATTTTGCTCTCGAGTTATCCAATTTTTATTCCTATTCATGTTCAAACTTGATAACTGATCCATGTGCAGTGTAACATACGGTTGAACCTCATCATCATTGTGCGGAACATACAATTGTGCATGCTCCCATTTTGTCCTTGATATAGTCATTAGTCTCTTTTCAATTATCCCTTCTCCTGATATTCTTCCCGAATAACGACACATGGGAAGCCCTATGGATTCAACATTGGACATATGTTCAGTACAAAACTCAGCAGCTTCTTCGACATGTACCGTTCCGCAATACGACCTTCTGGTCGACTTCTAATTTTTACGTACCCTTTTAATATTTTCATATATCGTTCTATCGGATGCATCCATCTCATATAAGTTGGCCCACAAAGTTGTGTCTCCTTAACAAGATGAATAGTAAGGTGAACCATTATATCAAAAAACGAGGGTGGGAAATACATTTCAAGCTCACACAAAATAACAACAATTTCCCTCTGTAATGTCGGTAATTTCTGAGGATCGATCACTTTACTACAAATTTCCCTGAAGAAGAAACATAATTTAGTTATAGCTCGTCGAACTTTTTCAGCTAAAATGGAGCGTATACCTATTGGTAGCAAATGCTCCATGAGAATATGACAATCATGGGTCTTCAAACCTATTAACTTGAGGTCTTTCATACAAACTAAATTTTTAATGTTTGAAGAGTATCCTTCAGGAACTTTAACTTCGTGTAGAAATTTACACAAAACAATTTTTTCATTTCTAGATAAAGTATGAGCGGCTGGAGGTAGATATGTGCGATTTCCTTTCTTTACGGGTTCCAATTCATTTCTTATTCCCATATCGACCAAGTCCAATCTTGCATTGATGTCATCCTTAGAATTTCCTGGAATATTGAGTAATGTACCAATAACACTATCAAATACATTTTTTTCAATATGCATCACATCAAGGAAATGTCCTATATACAATGACTTCCAATATGGCAATTCAAAGAAAATTGACTTTTTCTTCCACCCAGTTTTGACCAGCTCTCCCGCAAAAAGGTTTGCCAAATTTATTGGTCAAACCTTGTACTTTTTCAAAAATTTGATATCCAGTCGGGGCTAAAGGAGCTTTATCTTCCTCTGATTTTCCATTGAATGCATTTCTCCACACACGATACTGATGACTATAAGGTAAAAATCTACGATGTCCAAGAAATACATTCTTCTTACAATGTTTCAACCGCATCCAATTTGTACTCTCTTCACATATAGGACATGCACACTAACCTTTAATGTTATATCCTGATAAATTACCATATGCTGGAAAATCATTAATTGTGTCGAACAACATATCCCTCAAATTGAAACATTCTTTCTTATACCATCATAAACTTCCACACCTGTCTCCCATATAATTTTTAAATCTTCAATTAAAAGAGCCAAGTATACGTCGATCTGATTGTTTAGGTCCAGAAATTAACAGAGACAACATCTTAAACTTACGCTTCATACATAACCATGGAGGTAGGTTATAAATCAACAAAATCACATGCCACATGTTGTGTGAGATACTTTGAAGACCATGTGGATTCATTCCATCAGTAGAAAGTGCAAGTCGTAGATTTCTTGACTCTATCCCGAATTCAGGATACTCGTGATCAATTTTTGCCCATTGTGGAGAATCTGCAGGGTGTCGAAACTTTCCATCTCTAATTCTTTCATCTGCATGCCATGTCAAGTGTTTTGAATCTTCTTCACTGCGATACATGCGCCCAAATCTTGGTATTATAGGAAAATATCACACGACTTTTGCTGGAGTAGATTTTTTCTTCTTATATCGAGAGACATTGCATTTCGGACACGCCTTTAGTAATTCATATTCGTTTTGAAATAAAATTCAATTGTTAGGACACGCATGAATCCTTTCGTAACTCATGCCAATAGAGCACAAAATTCGTTTAGCCTCATAGGTTCGACTGGGAAGTTCATTATCATCTAGCAACATATCTTTTAAGAGTGTTAATAATTCTGTGAAACTTTTATCAGACCATCCATTACTGGCTTTTAAGTTGTACAACTTTAATATCGCCGACAATCTTGTGAATTAAGTACAACCATTATATAATGGTTTCTATGCATCACTCAACAAGCTCTCAAACATTTTAGGACAATCCCGAAGATCTTCTTCAACTGCTTTTGCAATCTCCTCAACTCGGTCCGGCTCATATGTATCTGTGTCGAAATCAGTTGAAGCATATGTTGAACCATTCTCAAAATTAATGTTTCCTTTTTGTTCTCACCATGTCTTATCCAACATGTATAGCTTTGATCAATTCCATGCCATACTAAATGTCCTTTCAATTCATCTGCTCTAACGCGTTTTCCAAAACAACATTTTAAACAAGAACAAACGACTCTATTTGGATCTTTTGAATTCTTCACTGCAAACTTAACAAACTCCTTCACTCCACTTTCATACTCTTTTGACAATCAATTGGTAGACATCCATTTCCGGTCCATTTTATATGACCTATATAAATGCAGTTACACAAATAATAAGTTACTGATAACATTATACCAATCTATAGTACACATATCTAATATTGGAAAATGGAAACCAAGGTCCAAGTCTGATTTCAAAATAGAACAGATCAACAAATTTCAAAAAAGAATAGATTTTATATGATTTATTATGTAACAATTTATCAGTTTTAGAGACAACAAAAAATTAATATATATAGTACCTGAGACAACGTATCCAATTTGTTTTAAAGGAGGAGCAGTAGAGTAGAAGAGATGAGGGTTCATAGGGTTAGGACAACGTATTAAATTTGTTATAAATTTTTATTTATTTATTTAAAGTGAATAATTTTTATTTAAAGTGAATGATTATACAGCGCTTGTATAAAAAGCGCTCTAATAGGTCATTTAATTATGTGAAAACGCAAGCCTTTTACATCGCTTGTATAAAAAGCGCTCTAATAGGTCATTTAATTATATGAAAGCGCATGTAATTTACAACACTTTTACAAAACGCGTTTTAAAAGCTATGTAACATAAGGTGAGAGCGCTACATTTTACAGTGCTTGTGTTTAAAGCGCTCAAAAAACGCTGTAAACATTATGTGAGAGCGCTTCAATTTACAGCGCTTTTTTAAAAAGCGTTGTAAAAGAATTGTAAACATTATGTGCAAGCGCTATGTGCCCCAATATGACCCTACAATTTGCCCCTTGTATCCTCCATTATTTTTAAAATATTATACAATAGCGCTTGTATTTAATAAGCACTGTAAAAGACGCGCTATAAAATGTCATTTTAGACGTATTGATCATTTACTGTAAATTGAATATTTGAAGAGTCTAATAGGTATATACCGTCATATTTAACATTAATATGTATTAATATGTATGATAATTAATAATTTTCCATATGGTTTGATAACTAGCATAAGAGGTCATTAAATTTAATTTTATTTAATATTATTTTTTGGAATATGTGTAACCTTTTGATACGTACGAGATATCGTAATACGAAGAGGAAGTAAATGATGTGATATTTTACAAAAGAATTCATATATATGTTTTGCCTAAAAAGTAAAATTAATAACTTTCTATCATTGAATAGCTAATTTAAAAGATAATTTATATAGATTTTATTTAATATATTGTCTAAAGTATGTGAAACTTTGTGAGAGAACTAGAAAATAGGTTTTAGCTGCCATATTTAGCGTCGGCCACGACACCGACGCTAGTTAGCGTTGGTTTAGCGTCGGTTTGACCGACGCTAGAGCACCAAATATTGCAGACGCTTATTTATTTTGTAACTTTAATCACCCTTGTAGCGTCGAGTAGTCCGACGCTACATTTTCTGATTTGTTAAATTAAATGTTTTTTTAGTAAAACTTCTATATAATTATTTTTCTCTATACTTCACTCTTTTTTTCTCTATCACTCGCCCCCATTTTTCCTATCTTCGTTTTTTCCCTTTCTTCAACTTTATTCTCCAAATCTCTCCCCCAAATCTTTATTCTCCAAATCATTTCGAATCTTCGTTCCAAATTTTCATAGGCCATAAGACCAACCTCCATACTCCTCAGTTTCCAAAACCCTAACAACCTTCTCCTCCGTACCATCGTTTCCAAACCTGAGTTCGGCATCCCGAACCCGCCGTACAACCCCAGCCTGAACAGTCTGTCGTCGATCTATCTCCACGGACTCCCGTCGGCGACGCCAGAGTCCATTTCTCTAACCCCGACGACGCCACCGAGGTTTTCGTTGATGGATATCCCGTTAAAATCCCTAAAGGTATGATCAGTTCCTTGTGTGATCAGTTTCTATTTTCTTGCTTATATTAATAAAACAACTTAATTTTTAAGTATTTTTGGGTTTCCATCATTCAGATTCATGTTATTAAATATCTCTGCCAGCCAGTGCTGCTTCTTAAGGACAATATTTTGTCCTTGAGAGGGCTTTGTTAAATAGCTAACATGTGCTTCTTGGTCTGAACCTAGGTGTTGATTTTTTACTCTCGTGTGGGTTTTATTATATATGTGATTTGCGGTTAACTGACTGTTACCTTTTTTGGATGATAAAGGCCAGCATAAAGATCATCAATAATTGTTGCAGTTTAAAGGCTGTGGTGTGGTCTAATGCCGTTTGGATGGAAGAACTGAATTTGCATACACAATTTGAGTTTTATAGTTTAGTGGGCTTTAATCATGTTTCCAACCACCATTTTTTCGTAATTATCTTCTGGCTAATACAGTACTTTCTATTTTGCTTTATGCACTGGTTATTTTTCTTCTCAGTCATGTAATTGAGCAGGATTTAAGTTTATTCTTTTAGATATGACAGAATCTTGACAGATTTTTCATCTTGTTGAGATTATCAAAATGTCTATCATTATCGCTACCAATTTCACAATTGTCCCATGGCCGTTTGGATGGAAGAACTGAATTTGCATACACAATTTGAGTTTTATAGTTTAGTGGGCTTTAATCATGTTTCCAACCACCATTTTTTCCTAATTATCTTCTAGCTAATACAATACTTTCTATTTTGTTTTATGCACTGGTTATTTTTCTTCTCAGTCATGTAATTGAGCAGGATTTAAGTTTATTCTTTTGGATATGACAGAATCTTGACAGATTTTTCATCTTGTCGAGATTATCAAAATGTCTATCATTATCGCTACCAATTTCACAATTGTCCCATGGCCGATGCTAATGTGTACAAGTGACACACGTGGTGCACGGTGCAAAATCAAATTTAAGAGTTGGTTTAAAATGCTCCTTAGGATAACAACGTGATCTGTCACACTTGATTTCTCTCTCACACACCATTCTCCCCTCCTCTCCCTCAACGAAGCCTACACCTTGAGTCCATTTCATATCAAATGTTTTTACAAATCTGGTTCGGATTTTGAAAAAGCTGTCGTCTTTAAGAAAAATGTCCCCTCTAACTGTTTCACAACTCAAATGCCATGGATTTTAGGGACATTTGATAAATTATTATCCTCACCTTGTTTCCTGTATGTTTCATTGATGCTTGTGGTGATATGATGCACTTCTACTGTTACTTGTGAGACATAAATTTGCTACTGTTAGTTATTACTCACTTTCTTTTCATTAGCACTGCATACGCGTATTTTCATAAATCTTCACTTTGCATTAAGTCAGCCATTTTCCATCAGGATATAAGCAAGAACGAGTTGTCAGATTAGGCATGAACGAGGAAGAACTCAAGAGGAACCTGGTAAGAAAATACTCTTTTTGTTTTGTGTGGTGGTTGGATTAGGCTTTTAATTTTAGAATTGAATTTGGTACCTTAAGATTACTTTTCTAGATTGATTTTTCATACATGTTCAAGATTCTATAGTACTAGTATAATTCCATTCTAAAGTAATGACATGGCTGCACGTCAAGATTCTTAATGTTTCTAATCTACAAGAGAAACATGGCTGGCATTACTAATAGAAGTTGTATGTTGCTGCTGTAGGTCCTCACCGACTATGTCGTACAAGACTTAAATGTGAACCCTACACTCCCATTTGAAGATAATTCTTTCAACATCATCACTAATGTGGTAAAATGCCTCTTTGTATATTTAATTTTGGTGCTGGAAACTAGTGCGAATGGTGCATGCTATTGGTTGATACTTGTTAGGATTCGGTTATTAATATTGTGTCTAATTTCTTGCTTAGCATTTAATTCAACCATTCAAAATTTGAAAATTGGATATGTCTTGCATGTTAGTGTTGATTACCTAACAAAGCCTCTTGATCTATACAAAGCCTCTTGCAGGTTAATTGTTTTTTTGGATATGAATTCGTCATGGAAGATATTGAAGTAATTGAATCTTTAACATTTCTTAATTTCTCTTTCAAATTGTAGAAACCCTAACCTACGTATGGCGAGTCCTAAGCGCAATTTCAAGTAATTTCTTAATTTTCTTATGAATTTCTACTTAAAGTTTGTGTTTTGTTTTCTAAACATTTGCTTTGGTTTCAATGGATTGCTACTGACTGTATTTTGATTTTGGTTAGATCTGGTGTTATTGTGACATTGGAGCTCGAAGTCTTTACCATTTTGTTCAATCTGACATTGGCTTGAAATTCAATCTTATATAACTTTGAAATTTCTTTTTATTAATTTGAAATTTCTTGTTAATTTTCATGTGTATGCTATTACTATTGTATTGTGTTTTGTTTTTGTTATTTTAGATACCCTTTTGGCTTGAAATTCAATATAATAAACTGGTTTTTAATTTCAAGGATTGTTCAACAGAATTAAAATAATACATCTGCAACTACTCTGAGGGATGTTGTTGCTGCTACAGAGTTGGAATTTTTGAATTTTGTGAGAGTTGGTTATTCTGTAAAGATAGATTTAGGAAAAATTGGTTCATGTTGTCTTGCTGGAATTATACGGAAAGGGTCACTGCACATCACAAACCTTGGAGATTCGCGCGCTGTACTTGGTTTTATTGGTGATAATACAATCTAAGTTGTACAATTGACAAGAGATCACGTGCTAATATTTAAGCTATTAGAGAAGAACTTAAAGCATTGCATCAAGGTGATCCCAACATTATGATGGAGAGGAATGGATCGTGGCGCGTTAAAGGAATCATTGAGGTAAACTTGTTTGATTTGATACTAGTTTTACTCATGACTGTTATAAGGTTTTAATGTGCAAATGTTTGATCTGATAAAATTTTAAAATTGTGCAGATCATATGTTGTTGATTTAGAGAAAAAAGTAAGGGATGCAGCATTCTAGCACATAGGGCATGTTGGAAACAGTTTGGGTAACAGCAAGCCAGATAAATTAATGAGGCCAGTGTACATTTTTACTTTTCAATATTATGTGTCTTGCCATGATGCATTGAGGCTTCTAATCATCCATATTCTTTTGTTTTACTAGAAAATATGTTGTAATCATCCATATTATTTTCTTACACTCAAAGTTGTTGTTTAGATACTTATTATATACACATGTTGATAGATTGATGAAGTTGACCCTGAGAGCAGGCACAACGGAAAGCTTGAAATAGAAAGCTTGTTGCAATCAAAGGATGTTTAATTGTTCATTGCTGGTTTACTTTTCAATTGTCTAACGGTAGCGTCGGCCAGTCCGTCGCTATATTATATATAAAGTTGACTTTTTAGTTGTGAACTTTTATTAGTTGACTGTAGCGTCGGCCAAACCAACGCAAACTGACTACAACTTGTTGACTTTAGCGTCGGCCATTCCGACGCAATGTAATTTTTCAAACTAGCGTCGGATGTTCTGTTTTAGTGGTAGCGTCGGTGAAGCGTAGGGTCGACAGACGCTATAATAGCGTCGGATGGTATTTGGCCGACGCTATATATTAGCTTCGACCGTTTTAGCCTAGGCCCGACACCGACGCTAATCGGACGCTAAATCAACGTTAGCGTCGGCTTTTGGTCTATTAGCGTGGGCTTTTGGCCGACGCTAAAACCAGTTTTTTTAGTAGTTGAAATTCTAGATATCATAAGATGACGATAAAATTAGAGTGTCCATTTACTAAAATTTAAATATTTTAAGATTTTAATTGATATGTGTAGTACCGTAAATACGTTTATCTTTTTAAGAGGTGAATATGATTTCAATAAAATAACTACAAGATATATCATGGTACAAATCCAACAAAAAATGATCAAAATAATCTCCAAACCCTAACTTTCAATCCTTGGCCAAAATACAAAGTCAACCCAACCATATTAAATTGCCTATAAAAAAATTGACAAGTCTATACATGATTAAGAACAGCTAAACATCCAAGGGGATTACTCGTCCATATATAATTTATAACGTTATGCCTTAAAACCATTAACATGATATTTAAATCACCACCATGATAATATTTTAATATGATTTTCTTGACTATTCAAAATACATTCTTATTACATACACTTTAAAATTTATGTCAAGTCAAATAGTCCAAACATAGACTAATCAAACAATCACAACACAAAGTCCTTTACCAAACCAAACCTTCTCAAATAGATGACATTCCACAAACAAATGATTTGAAGATTACATAGTACCTTTGAATAGGGCTGTGCATGGTTGGTTTTTTTTAAAAAACCAAAACATATCCATTTTAAAATCAATATATGGATTTAGATTTATAACCAAATCTATTATTTGGTTTAAAACCGGTTTTTAATTAAGCAACCGGTTTCGAAAAATTCAATTTTAAAATCGGTTTTTATATTTTTTCGATTTTTTTCTTAAAATTTTTTAATAAAAAAATTTAGAATTTTTTCGATAAAAATTATATAAAAAATAATTTACAATTTTTTTAATTCGAGAAAAAAAAATCGATTTTTCGATAAAATTTTTGAAATATTTCTCACCAAATTTTTAAAAAAATTCGATTTAAAATTTTTCTGAGAAAAAAAAAAGTTTTTTAATTTTTTTCTAATATTTTTACGAAAAAAATAAATTTGAAAAATTTTTCAAAAAAATATCTCAAAATTAACAAAATATTGGGGACCTATGAGTCCATTCCTTTAAACCCACAAAAAATAATAAAATAATGAGTCGGGACTTTAAAAAAATTGGCTTAATATTAGGGGCTTAGTAAAAAAAAAAATTAAGGAGACTTTGGAGTTTAGGGTTTTATGAAAACTCTAGTAATAAATAACTGATTAAATAAAGTTAGTAATAAATTGTCGGAAAACGCTGCTGAAAGGTGGAAGGTCGATGGGGTGATGGTAAAATCATAATCGTTTTAAAGTTTTTGAGATTTAGGATTTTTGGGAGTTGAGTGGATAAAAACCGGATAACAACCAAATCCAAATATAAAACATGAGTGGGTATTCAACTGGTTCATAAATAAACCGAATTATAACCATGTGATTTTAACCGGATATTTAAAATGGATTTGGATGAGGTTTTGAATTTGTGCCACATAACCAGATTTTTTGCACAGCCCTACCTTTGGAGGCTTTCAAATGATAGATCACCCTCAATGTC
The DNA here is from genome assembly GCA_037974735.1 of Cicer chorassanicum. Classification (NCBI taxonomy): domain Eukaryota; kingdom Viridiplantae; phylum Streptophyta; class Magnoliopsida; order Fabales; family Fabaceae; genus Cicer; species Cicer chorassanicum. The sequence continues at coordinate 41,714,721 of JBBPBP010000002.1, read as the reverse complement.
ACTACAAATATTCTGAATATCTTTCACACCCCGCACACCCTCCACCACCCCAATTTATACACTACTTACCGTTTTAAACAACATCCCACTTTGCACCATCCTTAACTTCCAAAACACTTTCTTAACAAAATAATATTAAACACTCATAAATTACGCACACCCATATAATCATATTTCATCTAATAGATAGAGATGTTTTATATTTTACTACCAAAATTAACATAATAACAAAATATGATTAGATGTATTATGTATACATATTAAAATCTCATGATAATTCCATATTATTTATGTCCAATAAAAAAAGTCATGTAATTAAAATCTCATGCTTATCAAGAAAAATCTCATGCAAACCCCATGTTAATTTGTTATATAATATATTTATTGTTGGATGTATATTGTTATATGGGCACTTTTTAAATAAATAACTTAAACTTTAGAAGTTTCATTCAACCGAATTTATTTCCATTTTCTTTTAATCGCAATTTAAAAATAGAAAATAACGTAAACAATAGTGTACAAAGGATGGATCACTACAAAAAGCACTTTCTATTTATTTCTATATCTTTTCCATGAAGAATGGTTTTTATTTTTATTTTTTTACAAGACGGTTTTCAATTTGATTGTTATGTGCCATATAATTAAACAAACAAACAAGTAAATATACAATCTTATATTTAAAGATGATAACCAAGTGTCCATAGAAAAAACCATGGTATAAAATATTTATTTTGTTTCGTATACATTTATAGGTGGTGGTGGTTTCAAGTTTAAGGTGTGCAATCGTACAAGTTCTAATTGTTCACAGGTATTAAATATTTTTATAGTATAAAAAATAATATATTAAAAAAATGTAGTATAAAAAATTATATAGTTAAATAATATTAAAGTTTGAGTGTATTTATATTTTATCTTCTTAAACTCTACGTCTAAAATTTAAAATTTATAAATTGTTGGGCCTTAATCGTTGAATATGTAAAAAAAATGATAGATCTTTTCTTATCCTTCTACTAAAATTAGAATACTAAACAACAAAAAGATTTTATCTTTCTCAATTATCTTACTCTTGTTACTTTTTTTTTTTGACAATGAACAACCATATTAACATCTCTTCTAGCAAACTCCACCTGAGAGTTTACATTAAGAAGAGATCTACATTTAGCAAGAATAGCATCTAGCTCCATTATATGGTGTGAGTAGCTATTAAATGCATCAAGTACAACCTTTGATTCCATAGAAAATATAATGTTGGCAAGAATAACACCTAGCTCCATTATATGGTGAGAGTAGCTATTAAATGCATCAAGTACAAGTCCATAGAAAATACAATACAATGTTGGTGAAACCCAACTCAACTATCCAATCCATTTGCTAGTTTAACATCAAATCACATGATAGAATTTTTAAGAGATTTTTATTGTTGCATCAAATTATTAAAATATTAAAAAAGTCTGAATGTAGTTTTTCATATTTTAATTTTATGTAGAATGATGTGAACACCATGTTGTGGATAAAGAGTAATTTTGGGAGCTGGAGCATGAGTGTAGGCTGGAGAAAGTTCAAATGAGAATTGTTGCAAAATCATTGCTATTGTTAGCTTTGCTTTTATTAGGGAATAATTTTGTCCAATGCAGATTCTCGGACCCATACCAAATGGAAAATATGCAGGTCTGCCATTTGTTGCTTTTAAAGTTCCTTCTAAAAATCTCTCAAGATTGAACATGTTAGCATCATCTCCCCATAGTTTAGAGTCATGATGAATCATAATTATTGGTATGGTAATTTGAGCTCCGGCAGGTAATGCTAGATTTCCAACTTTTACATCTTTGTAAACTTCTCGAGGAAGTGCAAATACTGGTGGGTATAATCTAAGAACCTCATACAAAATCATGGTCACCTGTCATAACAAGATTTGTGAAAATAGTAAGTATCAAGTGTAACACCTCAAATTTTATAATAAACTATTTTAATAATGAAATATAATTTTAAATAATTAATTTGGTGTTAAAGTTATTTTAGAATACATGTGATAAATTTCGTGATTAGTTTGCGTTATATGGGTGCTATAGATGATGTGTTACTATTATACATATTAGACTACATGAATAATCTAAATAACAAATATTATATTTTATATATTTTTCTAAATAATATTTTAGTGTAATATTTTAAAGAATAAGATTTTAGAAGATTTTACGTGTATATACTTATTATACCAAATTAATGTAATATTTTTCTGTGCGTTTGACTGATATTAAGTATGCACGTAATTATATTTTCAATTATCTATAACTATTTTCTATTTTTAGTTATTTATTTTATAAATAATTATCTCGGAATAGTAGTGATATATTGTGTTTGATTTCCTTCATTTTTATATACTTGTTATGACATAGTGATTTTATATATATTTATTATGATATAATAATTAATATAGAGTGTTGATGTTATATTTATTTATTTTATAATTTTGACTATTCTCTAATTATGGTAGTATTTTAATGTGAATATTTTATAAAATAAGTATAATTATAGTAATTATTTTGAATATGAATCTTGGTTATTAATGTATTTTAAAAGATTAACTACTTTAATTATTTTATTTTATAAAATATGGGTTTTGAAATATTAATAATTTTGTGCTTATTTTCTTTATACGTGTGTTTGTCAAGTTGTGCCTATTTTATATATATTCCATTGATTTAGTGGCTTATATAAAATATTGATGTTATATTTTTTTATTGTCATTTTAACTATTCTCATAATATAATAATCTTTTAATTTGATATTTTGAAAGATATTATTATTTTAGTGGCAAATAAATAAATTAAAATAAATATTTAATTAGTTGGACCTTGTGAAAAAATAAAATAAAATGGAGTTCAATGAGTTAGGTTAACAATAACTAATATGTTAAAAAAAAAAATCAAATATACCCTAATATGAAAGCGCTACAGTAGAAAGATAGAAAGAGAGAGAAAAGGCAGCGGCCATACTAAGAGAAAAGAAAAGAAATCGGTTCCGGCGATCGACAACTGTCCAGAAAAACTTCCTCCGTTTTCGTTCAAATTTCAGTATGTTATTTAATTTATTGAGTTAGTCAATTAACCACAATTTTCCAGATTTTTAACAACCCCAATTTCTCTCTAAAATACCCGACTTCTCCGTTTGTAGAATTCGTTATTTTGCACCGTTCTTCTTCACCGTAAGTCCGATTTGAGTGAAACCAACGCCAAAACGATCGTGTGAAAAGTGGCTATATTATCCACTTATTGGTTTTCTGATTTATGGTAAGATTCCTTGACCGAATTTCGAAATTAATTTTAGAGTGTCTTCTCATAATTTATTTTTAACGTTTACCCATAAATTATCGAGTTAGATCGATTGAAGGACAAAGAGTCGGAGAATAAAGGCTGTTTGTTCGTGGAATCGTATTCGTGTGTGAAAGCGTCAAAATAAGGTAAGGGGTGAGAGAGCGTTTGAATTCATGAGTGTAATATATTGTGAGATGAACGGGAAAACCGTATTTCCCAACGATTCATCCGGGGCTTGCTACGTACGGCAATAGCCCTTTGAGTGATAAATTAATTAATGTGCAAATATGGGAATTGTGAGATTAAAATGTGGAATAGAAATATTTATAAGGTGTTGATTGATTTAATTACATTGAATGTGTGTTATTTGATATTATTGTGATATTTGATTTAATTTTGTTAAATGTGTGATATTTGATATTATTGTGATATTGGATGTCGAATGAATTTGGTGCATATGTTGGATTAGATGAGTTTATGTGATGTGATAATAAAAGATGTGTGCATTGTGATAATTTTATGTGATGATGATGATGTATGAATAATAATCGTGATTTCATAAATTTGTGATGAGTTATGTAATGATGATGATATGTGATTTATAATAGTAATGTTATGAATTTGTGATGAGAATATTGAAATAACCCCTGATGAATTAATTGTGATTCCAATTTGTGTTTGAGATGACGGTCTTAATGGAGTATCATAGGCCAACGAGGGGAGAAAATAAATATTGAGAATTTGTGAAGTGAAGATTATTTTGTCATCATATAGGTAGGGCCTGACAAGCCTAGCGATTTCGGGGAAGTACAACTGAATTGAGCCTGATCGTGGCGGTCTACTGTTGAGCCTTAAGGCAAGATTGTTAGACCTTGGAGGTATTCGGGTGGGGAATTCCTAGGTGACTTGGAGGTAGCACTCCAAATGTCGGGAGCTACCATGCAACACACGTTTACCTCGACTGTCGCGTATATGTGTCTCGGGTTGAGTTGAGGGGATCTATGAGGACATGACCAATTTGAATTGTCCGTCCACCGGAATGGTGGCATAGTATCATGGCCTCCTTAACAAGTACTTCAGAGTTAGAATGGTACCACATTGTGAAGTAGAGTCTAAGCTCATGCATAGCATTGCATTCTCTTGTGATTGTTTTGTTGTGATTAATATGTGTCGTGTGCGATAATAATTCTTCTTAGATGATTTGACGTTATAGTGAAATGTATTGACTTTCCTTGAGTGGTTTTGACTTTATAATGTTATGTTTTCCTTAAAGAATGTTTGTCTAATGATACGGTTTATTTATTATTAATTGCGTGTTCTTCTTACTTATATTATACTATTAACATGATTTCAAAACTCACCTCCTTCGTTGTTTGTGTTTGACTGGCTTGGTCCTGCGTTTGCGAAATCGCAGTTATTACAGGTTAATGAGTCTTGAAGTTCAAATTTGGGAGAAGCCCCGCTCTGATAGGTGATACCGGGAATGAGAGTCATAAGTTGTATTTTTATTTGATTAATTAGAAACAACTTTTTGTATGAAACCTTATAACTAGTAAATTTTTGAAATTAAATTAAGAAATTCTAGTAAAATCAAATTTTATGGAGATTGCACTATTTTATAGGAGGAAAAAGTTTAAAGTGATCATTTTGAATTTTGAGGAATGTGATATCTCAAATTAATTATAAATTTTTTTTATTCCCTTGAAAACGTATTTGTTTTACCCGCTGCGAATTAAAGTTAAAAATTCTATTATAAATTATTACATATTATTTTGGGGTTTAGGGTGTCACATTAGTGGTATCAGAGCATGTCTGTCCAATCAGGCCGAGTGGGTGGAATTTCGATTCAGTGTTAGTCGAATGTCAGTTGTGTCAATTGTGTTTTCTTGAGTAATGATTATTTTCACTAACATGTTTTTTTGCTCCTTGTTATATTATTGTGTTAAGTGTTATATGCTTTTGTATTATTATACATTTTTTTTTGGTTACTAATTAACTGTTTATTATTTGCTTACCTGATTGTGTTATGGATTCTAAATTTATACCTAAGAGAGTAAATAAAACATGAAATTACTAGTTAAGATTTGAGTTGGTTTTAATTGTTGACAAGATTATGTTAGTTACTTGTTGCTTGTTAGTTTTCTACTGAACTATGATTTTTGCAATCTTGTTTTATGTGAATAGTTGGAAATAATAATTTTGATTGACCATATGTATGTTTGAAGTAATTAATCTCATTCATGTAATCTTAGTCATCGAATGTCAGACCTCACCTTTGTTTTATAGTTCCATTTTCACCCTTAAAATTTCAAATATTTAGTCTTGATATGAATCTGTTTAAAGTGTTTGATTTAATAACTAATCGATTGAAACATTGATTTCTGTATGAACTATATGTTTAAAACTTCAAGTATTGACTTTTACTAGGTACAAATTATTATTATTTCGGTTGAAGCTCAATTTAGAGAAAAAGGGATATTTTGTTCTAAACTTTGAGTTAGATAAGAAATATATCTCTTATGTTTAAAGTTTTAATTTTGACAAAAAAATTCTTATTTTGATTTTATGTTGGCTTGTGTGAAGAAAAAAAAATTGATTCTAAATTGTGAATGTTAACTTTAAATCACTTGAAAGTGTTGATGGTTGTATTTAGATGAGTAGAGTTTTGATAGTGGTTTTGAAGACAATTTAGAATGTTCGTCATGATTTTATACAGTATGAAATTCATACTATTAGCAATAGTAATTCTTGAATAGTAGAGGTTGGTAGAACTTAGAATTTTTTTTTTAAATGACATTTTGAAGGAGTTAAAATTTACTTATTTTGTAAGATGAAAATAACTTTTATTTGAATTACTCTTGATTATTTTAAAGAAATTAAATTGAGTTGAACTTTTGTTGATTTAAAAATAACAATAATTCTATACTACTCATTTTATTTAATGTTTAAAATAGCTTAAATTTACAGCATGTTTTATTATGTCTTGTTTTTAAGAAAATTAAAAAGAGCTGTTGTTATGTTGGTTAGGGGATGGTGTGAATATTGAAATGTGAGCGTGTTGGGATATTTGTTTGAAATTATTGATTTATTGATTATGATATTATGAACTCATTAGAGTTTAACTTGATGTTAGAGTTTTAGATTTTAAGAACTCATTAGTGATATATGATAGTACTAATTAAAAAGAAAGGGGGTCAAATGATAAAGTTTCTACTAATTGAGAAAGAGAATAAACAAAGTTTTTAAAAGAATTATCTCAATAGTCAAACTCTTTTTGAAAAGGTATTTTTAGTAGAATTATAGTTGTTGTGTTATCATTGTTGAAATGTATATTTGAGTTTAATATGAGAAAGTGACATGTTGTTTGTACATCTTTTCTTGTTACATAAATTAACCTAACAAAATGGTATGTATCATGTAGAGTGCTATGTGTAGAGTGCATCATGTAGATTATGTGTCAAGAGACTAAAATTTATTTTACCAATTTTTTTTTCTATGAAATTGCATTTTTGTTAGGGACCGAATTTTTAAGATTAGAACATGCCTCCAAAATCTTTAAAATTGATGGTGTGTTATGCTTTAGACGAATTTTGTGCCTTGATTGAAACTGATGATGTATCTATAGACATGTTGAGTAGTTGGTATGAGAGGAGACTGTTATTTTGTAGATTTGTCAATTAGTGTAATTCATTATCATAACCAAGTATGCCTTATGCATTGTGTCATGTACACTACTTTAATGTATATAAATATATAATTTTGTTTTTTTGTAAATTTGAGAAAATAAATTAGAACTATTTTGGAAGCGTTAATTTATTGGAAAACTTTTTTATCTATCTATATATATAATTTAAATCTTCTTTCAAAATATAAGTTGAAAATAATAATTTTTATAATGATTAATTATTTAGAAATGTGTTTTTGACGATTAAAGTACGAAAGATTTTAGAGATCTTATAGATTTTAAAAATACATGTGATTTACCTTATTTTTAATTGTATTTAGAAATGTGATTTATTTTTGTTGTTTTTATTTAGACGTGATTTATTGAAAAGTGATTCAAGAAAAAGTTTTGAATTCCCAATGATTTTTTTTTGTGCTAAATGATTAGTGATACATTTTATAATAATTTAAGTCTAGAAATCAATTTTTAGAATGATGTGTAACCTTTAAAGTGATTTATCTACTACTCGATTCAATTTGGTTTGGTAGCGTGTTGTGTCTTCTAGTAAATAATTATTTATCCTATCTTCTACTTGGAAATCTATGTTTTAGTTTATTGTAACCTTTAAGTGAAGAGGATTAATTCAAAAGAAAATATAATCGTGATCAATTTGGAGCAATTAGAGTTCTATGAGGATAGGTTACATTGTTTGAGTTATGAGATGAACGTAAAATTTTGGTGCTAATTTTTGGATTAGTAATGTGAATGTTATATGATTATGTAAATATGAAATTGTTTGTGTTCCAAGTGTTCTAATTGTTGGAAATTAGTGTATAGCGTTAGAGTAGTAGAGATCATCTAAAAGTGAAATAGCTCTATATTTCTTCAATCGGATTATTGATTATATATTGATGTAAGTGTTGTTGTTACTACTTGTAAATTACAAGTAAATTATTGTGAATGTGTAATTAAGTAAGTTTTTAACTTGAGGTAAGGAGTAGGAGTTGTGGCGCCGCCTTCGCACTCCTGAACCACGTTAAAAATATTTTTAATTATCCATGTTTGAATTTGAATTACTGCAGTTATAGTTACCTTAAGTAGTTGACTACATGAGTAGGAGGGACTAGCTACCCCGATGACTCATCGTCGATAAAAGAGGCAACGGTAACTCATTATTTTGTTATAAGTACTTTTTAATTTTATTCTTTAAATAGTTGAAAAACATGTTCATCACTTATGTAAATTAAGTGAATTTAATTATTAAATATATGTTATTATGAAATGGTATCTCTATCATTGATTTGTTTTCTTTCTTCTTGATTATATATGAAGTATGTTTTATAGAGTGATTGGTTGTAAATCTATCATAATGTTATTAAGTTGTTAGATATGTTTAATATTCTAAAAAAAAATTTCTCTCTTTGTCAAACTTAGGTTAAATTTGTTGAATGTTTGGGGATATGATCAAAACTTTATTTTAAGGAGTAAAACTTGTAATATTTTGTTTGAAAGGAATAGTTGGGATTGACAATATACTTCGAAGGTGTTTCATTTAACCCAAATGAACTAAGTTATTATTAACTAAATCTATATGTTATGTGTTATATATAAATTATAGTGAGTAACTCTATGATATTTTTTTTCATTATTGAGTGAAAAATGTGATATGTGTTTAATAGATTTATAGTGTCATGTTAGCCTATCATGTTAATTGGTTTGACATATTGTGCTTGAATGACTAGTGAGTGCCTTAAAAACGCTTATAGACTAAGTTTGAATCTTGAGGGTGGTAAGTTAGATACTAGTTCACTCACCACAAATTTCGAGGACGAAATTTCTTTTACGAGGGGAGAATTGTAACACCTCAAATTTTATAATAAACTATTTTAATAATGAAATATAATTTTAAATAATTAATTTGGTGTTAAAGTTATTTTAGAATACATGTGATAAATTTCGTGATTAGTTTGCGTTATATGGGTGCTATAGATGATGTGTTACTATTATACATATTAGACTACATGAATAATCTAAATAACAAATATTATATTTTATATATTTTTCTAAATAGTATTTTAGTGTAATATTTTAAAGAATAAGATTTTAGAAGATTTTACGTGTATATACTTATTATACCAAATTAATGTAATATTTTTCTGTGCGTTTGACTGATATTAAGTATGCACGTAATTATATTTTCAATTATCTATAACTATTTTCTATTTTTAGTTATTTATTTTATAAATAATTATCTCGGAATAGTAGTGATATATTGTGTTTGATTTCCTTCATTTTTATATACTTGTTATGACATAGTGATTTTATATATATTTATTATGATATAATAATTAATATAGAGTGTTGATGTTATATTTATTTATTTTATAATTTTGACTATTCTCTAATGATGGTAGTATTTTAATGTGAATATTTTATAAAATAAGTATAACTATAGTAATTATTTTGAATATGAATCTTGGTTATTAATGTATTTTAAAAGATTAATTTTTTTAATTATTTTATTTTATAAAATATGGGTTTTGAAATATTAATAATTTTGTGCTTATTTTCTTTATATGTGTGTTTGTCAAGTTGTGCCTATTTTATATATATTCCATTGATTTAGTGACTTATATAAAATATTGATGTTATATTCTTTTATCGTCATTTTGACTATTCTCATAATATAATAATCTTTTAATTTGATATTTTGAAAGATATTATTATTTTAGTGGCAAATAAATAAATTAAAATAAATAATTAATTAGTTGGACATTGTGAAAAAATAAAATAAAAGGGAGTTCAATGAGTTAGGTTAACAATAACTAATATGTTTAAAAAACAAATCAAATAAAAAAATCAAATATACCCTAATATGAAAGCGCTACAGTAGAAAGATAGAAAGAGAGAGAAAAGGCAGCGACCATACTAAGAGAAAAGAAAAGAAATCGGTTCCGGCGATCGACAACTGTCCAGAAAAACTTCCTCCGTTTTCGTTCAAATTTCAGTATGTTATTTAATTTATTGCGTTAGTCAATTAAACACAATTTTCCAGATTTTTAACAACCCCAATTTCTCTCTAAAATACCCGACTTCTCCGTTTGTAGAATTCGTTATTTTGCACCGTTCTTCTTCACCGTAAGTCCGATTTGAGTGAAACCAACGCCAAAACGATCGTGTGAAAAGTGGCTATATTATCCACTTATTGGTTTTCTGATTTATGGTAAGATTCCTTGACCGAATTTCGAAATTAATTTTAGAGTGTCTTCTCATAATTTATTTTTAACGTTTACCCATAAATTATCGAGTTAGATCGATTGAAGGACAAAGAGTCGGAGAATAAAGGCTGTTTGTTCGTGGAATCGTATTCGTGTGTGAAAGCGTCAAAATAAGGTAAGGGGTGAGAGAGCGTTTGAATTCATGAGTGTAATATATTGTGAGATGAACGGGAAAACCGTATTTCCCAACGATTCATCCGGGGCTTGCTACGTACGGCAATAGCCCTTTGAGTGATAAATTAATTAATGTGCAAATATGGGAATTGTGAGATTAAAATGTGGAATAGAAATATTTATAAGGTGTTGATTGATTTAATTACATTGAATGTGTGTTATTTGATATTATTGTGATATTTGATTTAATTTTGTTAAATGTGTGATATTTGATATTATTGTGATATTGGATGTCGAATGAATTTGGTGCATATGTTGGATTAGATGAGTTTATGTGATGTGATAATAAAAGATGTGTGCATTGTGATAATTTTATGTGATGATGATGATGTATGAATAATAATCGTGATTTCATAAATTTGTGATGAGTTATGTAATGATGATGATATGTGATTTATAATAGTAATGTTATGAATTTGTGATGAGAATATTGAAATAACCCCTGATGAATTAATTGTGATTCCAATTTGTGTTTGATATGACGGTCTTAATGGAGTATCATAGGCCAACGAGGGGAGAAAATAAATATTGAGAATTTGTGAAGTGAAGATTATTTTGTCATCATATAGGTAGGGCCTGACAAGCCTAGCGATTTCGGGGAAGTACAACTAAATTGAGCCTGATCGTGGCGGTCTACTGTTGAGCCTTAAGGCAAGATTGTTAGACCTTGGAGGTATTCGGGTGGGGAATTCCTAGGTGACTTGGAGGTAGCACTCCAAATGTCGGGAGCTACCATGCAACACACGTTTACCTTGACTGTCGCGTATATGTGTCTCGGGTTGAGTTGAGGGGATCTATGAGGACATGACCAATTTGAATTGTCCGTCCACCGGAATGGTGGCATAGTATCATGGCCTCCTTAACAAGTACTTCAGAGTTAGAATGGTACCACATTGTGAAGTAGAGTCTAAGCTCATGCATAGCATTGCATTCTCTTGTGATTGTTTTGTTGTGATTAATATGTGTCGTGTGCGATAATAATTCTTCTTAGATGATTTGACGTTATAGTGAAATGTATTGACTTTCCTTGAGTGGTTTTGACTTTATAATGTTATGTTTTCCTTAAAGAATGTTTGTCTAATGATACGGTTTATTTATTATTAATTGCGTGTTCTTCTTACTTATATTATACTATTAACATGATTTCAAAACTCACCTCCTTCGTTGTTTGTGTTTGACTGGCTTGGTCCTGCGTTTGCGAAATCGCAGTTATTACAGGTTAATGAGTCTTGAAGTTCAAATTTGGGAGAAGCCCCGCTCTGATAGGTGATACCGGGAATGAGAGTCATAAGTTGTATTTTTATTTGATTAATTAGAAACAACTTTTTGTATGAAACCTTATAACTAGTAAATTTTTGAAATTAAATTAAGAAATTCTAGTAAAATCAAATTTTATGGAGATTGCACTATTTTATAGGAGGAAAAAGTTTAAAGTGATCATTTTGAATTTTGAGGAATGTGATATCTCAAATTAATTATAAATTTTTTTTATTCCCTTGAAAACGTATTTGCTTTACCCGCTGCGAATTAAAGTTAAAAATTCTATTATAAATTATTACATATTATTTTGGGGTTTAGGGTGTCACATCAAGTCTTATATAATTAATGTTCAATATCAAGAGAAGAACATTATATACTTACAATCTTAAGATGATTTAAACCGTCAAAATATGGTTTTTTGTTGCCAAAGACTTGTAACACTTCCTCCCTTGCACGTGCTTGCCAATCGAGGTTCTTACTCAATTATATCAATGTCCAAATAATCAACACTGATGTGGTCTCTTGCCCTGCAAGATAGAATCCCTTGCACTCCTTGATTACATCTTCAAGATTCATTCCTTTTTCTTCAATTTCCTTGTGATTTGATTCAAGAAGAATACCTAATAGATCATTCTTAGTGCTTTCACCTGCCTTTAGAGCTTTCTCTCTATTATTAATTATTTCAATAAGTAAAGCTTTTAAATCCCTAAAAATTTCTTTCACCCTCCTATTTTTTGCAGTTGGTAGAAACCTACAAAATGAATTTATAATTATAACTAGTTATTATATATGTATTCAAAAAATGAATATTTTGGATATAGATATCCAATCATGTTTAACTTCCATATTACGTATTTGTTGAAAAATAATGTGATAAGATAGTTAAATATGATTGAATTTATATGTCAAATATGTTTGTTGTGTGAGTCTACAATGTTGGCAAGTAAATATCTATATAATCATAGAAAATATATCACATTTCATGTTCCACTAACTATTCCTCTTAAAAGATTAGGCTCTCAAAAACAACTAAAATTATGACACCCATCAACAAGACTTAATCCAAAACATAAAGAATTAATAATCCCAAACAAGGCCTACAATTGAACTTGAAGGGGAATATTAGAGAACTATAAACTCCAACTACAAGTACTCTAATAAACAATTCAATTTTTGTAGGAGCAAAAATAATTTTATTAAAAGAGAGTACAATGTACACTCCAATCGAATATCGTAGAAAATCAAAAGAGTCATATTTGATAAAGACTAACAATAGTCCAAAAAACTAAATGAGTTGGTATACATTTATTTTAATTTTTTCTACAATGTGACACCTCATACATTTCAATAAGCAAAATTTTATTAATGAGACTAAAAGAATATAGAAAAACTCGTCACAAACTAATCTTACCTCCAACCAGGAATATAAATTTGCGTAAACATTTCCGCTGTGATATCCATTTGCTCCTTTAGAAGATCAAATATTCTTATTCCTTCTTCATAAGTACTTCCAAAAGCTGTTTGAGCAATAACATCACTAGCTAATTTTTGCACGGAAGGCCAGACGTCTACTTCATATGTTCCATTTGATGACAACAATAATCCTTCCCAATTGCTAATTAGATGATCACAACATTGTAAAAATGTTGGTAACATTAGCTGAGTCATAAAGATGGAGACAATGAAGAGTTAAAATTATTTGAATCAAAACAAACTACCACAATTTATCTATTATCTATCTATCTATTATTATTATTATTATTATTATTATTATTATTATTATTATTATTATTATTATTATAGACTCCCACATAAAATTATCTAATATTGTGACATTTCATTCAAATATTGACACCTCAACAAAAAATCCTATGTGGCACATCTAAAAGGTTTTTCCTCTTCAATTCTCTTCATTATTCAACTTCCAATTTGCTTTAACACACATTTTACTATTATTATTATTATTATTATTATTATTATTATTATTATTATTTAGCATCTAATATTATGTATAACTATTAATGTGTCATGAGTTACAAATTAAAGTATAATCAATATATAATTTTTTTAAGTATACTATTCTACTTCTTCAAACAATCTCTACCAATAGTGTCTTGCAATCTAATTATTTTCAAAGAAGTAGATATAGTTGAAAAATTCTTTTTTATTTTTTATTTTTAAATAGACTCCCACATAAACATCATCTAATATTGTGCCATTTCATTCAAATATTGCTACCACAACAAAAAATCCCATGTGGCACATCTAAAAGGCTTTTCCTCTTCAATTCTCCTTATTATACAACTTTCAATTTGCTTTAACACACATTTTACTATTATTATTATTATTATTATTATTATTATTATTATTATTATTATTATTATTATTATTATAATTATTATTATTTAGCATCTAATATTAAATATAACTATTAATTTGTCATGAGTTACAAATTAAAGTACTAATCAATATATAATTTTTTTTTACGTATACTCTTCTACTTCTTCAAACAATCTCTATGATTAGTACCTTGCAACCCAATAATTTTCAAAGAAGTAGATATAGTTGGTTTTTTTTTTTGCACAAATAGCTTTTGAGTAAGTGGTATTTTGTAACATATTATACCTATTTGCTCAGTTTTCTCAAAATCTTGATTGTTGTTAGTTAGAGTATTGTTTTTGCAGACATATTTGATCTCATCTACGACATGAAAATATATTGGTTCCACAAAAGACAAAGAAGAGTGTCCATATTCAGCTTTATATGAGTGTTATTATTGTGTCTTCGGGAGAAAACTATTTATCATATATAGATAAAAGAATAATGTTTAATATTTAAATTAAAAAATTATTTGTTGTTTTTCTACGGAGATTTTTTTTTGTTGTCAATTTTTTTTAAAATACTACCAATTTGAAGTTTCTACATCTGTTTTACTTCTACTCAACCGTACATACGAGTTGTTTGTGAAAATTCTCAAGTCATGTATAGAAATCTCATACTCAAAATATTGGAATTTAGATTTGTCATTTCTTTGACAGGATTAGAATGAAATGAATACCAAATGACAAAATCATTTTTATATTTTTCTAATAATATTTTGACTATAAATTTATATTTGACAACACATAAAAAGAGCATGACTAATCTGATTTTGCGGTAGATAATTACATATATTAATATTTATTAAAATACTTTTAAGATTTTTAACACTAAATATAATTTATGAATTTTGTTTGTAGGATGATCTTCACTATGGATTTTTAATACTAAATATATGAATTAGTTGCAATTACGTTATGCAAAACATTTTACATATTCTCAAATGTGTGTTAGTCAACTCATATATAATAATTACTCAAATAAACTCACTTGAAAAAAATACTCTACAAACAAAATGAATAAATTATATTATTTTTGAAATTTTAAAATCTTATTCACAATACTACTAATATGTTAAAGTCTATATATCCCGCGCAACGCGCGGGTTATATTCTAGTTTATTTCTATTTTATGGTAGTGTATGATAGAGCATGATAAATAAACACAAGGTTTGCTGTACAAAATATTTTTTTATATAATTTAGACACAATTGTTTATGCGATCCCTTAACTTAATTTTAGATAACACTTTAATTCTTTATCATTTTTTTCTTCTCGATTTGGTCCTTTATTTAATTTTATTACAAAAATTCAAAAATATAAAGAATAAAAATATGAGTTTATTTGAAGATTTGAGTTATAAATTTGATGAAATTTACATTATATTGAAGATGATAATTAATTTTATGAGTTTTGTTTGAAAATTTTGATAATTTTTTGTAAAAAAAGGATAACATTGTTAATATTTTAAAACATAAAAGATCAAATTATTTAGTTAAATTAAAT
>JBBPBP010000002.1:41671155-41687620 GCA_037974735.1 Cicer chorassanicum | reverse complement strand
TATTTCCAACTATACACATGAAACAAGAGAGCAAAAAGTCATAGTTAGACGCTCAAGCCACAAGTCCACTCAATGAGTAATTAAAGTAATCAAGTCAACAGTTAAAATTAACTAAAATCTTCACGAAGAATGTCGTGGTTTATTTAGTCACTTAGGTAGGAAATTATAATCAACAACACAATCAAAGTAAGCAAACAACAAATAGTTAAATAGTAACTTCACGAATCATGTTTAATTACGCAAAAGCATATAACAAATAATACAATAATACACAACAACAACAAAAATTTGATAGTGAAAATAAATAAGATATATAAGAACCCGCAACTGACACGACTGACATTTGATTGACACAAAACTGACACTCGATCTGATTGGACATACCTGCTCTGATACCACTAATGTGACACCCTAAACCCAAATTAATATAAAAAGTAAAATCCACTAGTTTTGAAAGAGATTTGCAGTGGTCCAAAAGTAGAGTGTAAAAAAAATTATTTTAAAATATAAGGATTAGGACGTCACACTCACACTTACACAAAACGCTTGCATAAAAAAAAAATTTAAAATCCTTGAATCTCAAATATAGTTGAGGTTTATTAAACAAATATTACTGACATAAAAACCTGTTCAAAACTTAGGGATAATTAATTTATATCTTCGAATAAAAGATCAAATATAACACAATTGATCAATATAATTTACAAAACAAAAATTAGTTCGTAACTCGATAAAATACAACGAATTACTCCCACCCAGTATCACCTATCAAAGCATGGATCATCAATCGATAACCTGAAATAACTGCGCTCTCGCAAGCGCCAAACATAAGCAACGAGGGGTGAGTTTCGAAATTATGTAACAGTATAAAATATACGAGGAGAACACGCAATTAGTCAAAACAGCACAACTAAAAAAATATTCAAGAACATAATATCAAAGGTTATTCTAATTCAATCACAATAAAA
This sequence comes from Cicer chorassanicum, assembly GCA_037974735.1. NCBI lineage: Eukaryota > Viridiplantae > Streptophyta > Magnoliopsida > Fabales > Fabaceae > Cicer > Cicer chorassanicum. Next base: position 41,686,652 of record JBBPBP010000002.1, on the reverse strand, counting down.
CAGTTACAAGGATGAAATGCTATGCATGTCCTATACTCTATACTTCATCATTTGGTACCATTCTACTCTGAAGTACTTGGTTAGGAGGCCTGATACTATGCCACTACAAGAGTGGACGGACAATTCATGAATGGCCAAGTCCTCATAGATCCCCTCAACTCAACCCGAGACACATATACGCACGGTCGGGGTACTCTTGTGTTGCATGGTAGCTCTCGGCCTTAGGGAATTACCCACTAATCCACTTAGGAATTCCCCACTAGATGTACCCCCAAGGTCTATCAGTCTTACCTTACAGTTCGACTGTAGCCCTCCACGATCAGGCTCATTCAGTTGTACTTCCCCGAATCACTAGGTTTGTCAGACCCTCCCTATATGATGACAAAATAATCCTAACTCCAAAATCTACAACACATGTCTCATACTTACTCAATTATCACAACTCAATAAATTTCAGTTTGACTTCACAATATTCATCATATTATATGTAAGCAATCCCAATATTTAATTTACACTACTCACAATACACAGTCTAGTTTCATCAATCACATAATAAGGAATCAATTTAGGTGGCACATTCAAGTAATATCACAATTTCAATCAAGTAGCAAGAACACTCAAGTACATATCATTCAGACAATAACAACCAGCATAAGATTTCATAAAATCAGACAGCATGCAATCTTGATATAAATAGATTCACGGCAATTCTATAGGTTGCTAAATTATTTTTTAGTCCTCATCGTTACCATTCATATATTATTAATTAATTATTATTACTCAATAGGGCTCAACCGTACGTAGTAAGCCCCAGATGAATATCTAGGAATTTCGGTATTCCCGTTCATCTCATGCTATTTTATACTCATAAAATCGAACCTCATCTCACCCCTTACCTCGATTGAAGTTCCGTCCAATGAATATGATATTCTAACGAGTTGTTTCTTCGTCAGTCGTTGTCTCTAATAATCCGCGAAAGAGTTATAGCCACGCAACCACCAAATACAAATAAATTACTTACTATAAATAAATAAACAATCTACTATATGTAATACAAACCAAAAATATACATATTACTGTGATCAGATTTTGTATAAAATTAAATAGGATAAAGGGAACTTAATATATCGAATAATACATGTATAAGTAAATAGGATTAAACGGGTGTAAGTATAGCGTGTTTATATGTATAACTAAACAAGGTAAAAAGGAACTAAGTAACCGTGTTTATATATATAACTAAACAGGATAAAGGAACTAAGTAAACTTGTTTATATATATACATATAGTTTTGATTTTCAAATAGGGATCTATATATATCTCATGAATACAAGTACTAATATTTAGTTACAGATTATTACTGACCACACTCAATTTTATATTATAATTAAAATGAACTAAATCCTTTAGATGTGGAACTAAATTAGACTCTATGCTATAAAACAGGATTTAAGTTGCAGTGCGTTTCATGATATATGATTAGGGTACATACTGTTTATCTTGGGGAGAGGGGATATACTAAACATTGTGAGGAAATAATATATATTGTTTTATTTTGTCCATACCGACAATTATTCACACAGTAATTAACATAAATTGTGGTGCCTTTATTCGACACTAATTGCTTACTTATCAGACATTTAAATTTAATTGTTACAAATTTCATATTATTAAAAATTGAAATAAAAAATATATATATGCCCTGTACCCATATAATTTGATCAAGTAACTATGACTACACATATACTGCTCATAATCGAAAGAAACGACATGCAATTAGTGTTCATCTAGACCCAAGCCTTTTAAATTTGGATATTGAGGAAATAGGAGAGTAAAATCATATTATGAACGCCAATATGAGCGACGACAGTCCTATAACAACCTTAAGAGTTTATGACAATCTCATGAATCAAAATTTAATTTCAACATAATGCAACTGAATTTTTATAAAATTATTCAAGTATACTAACCTTAGAAATTAAGTAAACATGCTGATGTTCCTCCCTTTTCTTACCGAAAATGTGGACTAATAATTCTTTGAAAATGAGATTGGAGTGTTCGATTTTATGGTTGCGGCACTATTCATTTGTATAGAAGGGATAGTATTTCATAGGTAATTGGAACGAGACTTTTGTTGGTGGAGGCGGCTACTAGTGTTCAGAACAAAACCTAATAACTTATGTGTATGTATATATATATTAGCAGCAGACTATGTTTATGCGGATCCTCTAGGTGTCTTTCCTATTACTCTTGTCTTTCCTATTACTCTTAAAAGGATAGTGTGTTAGTAACATAGTTTAATGTGTGATTTAATTATTTTTATTTTTGTTTTTTTCTTTTGCCTAAAATTAAGCAAATAAATTTTATTTAATATTAATAATTCAAATAAATTATCAAGATAAAAAAAAATGTGTAGGAAATTATCACACCACAACAAATACGCATATGCTATGATTTATTATAATATTACCATTATATATTAACTATAAATTTGGGGTGTTACAATTCCAACCCCCTAAAAAAAATTTCGTCCCTGAAATTCATGACACGAAAGAGTGTAGATTTATTTACAATTAATCTTCTTAAAGGTTCATAAGATTTGAATCTCATTGAACTACTTGTACAATTACTTAAGAACTCTTACTAAAATCTTTTTATTCCATTTTTTTTCTTTCTAAGTTGTCGGATTCTATAACATTATTCTACTCCAATGTCCTTAATTTGTCATAATCGGTAAGTTTTTTTTTTTCTACTCATTAAAAATTAAAACACCTGCAGTGTCACTTCTTAAGTTCAAATATCTAAGTGATATATAAATAAACTAGAAAAATTTGACCTATTCCTCACATCAAGTACAAACAAAACTCTCACCAAGATATCTAAATTTAGCTGGCTCCTTTTCAACTTACTTCAACACATACTGTCTATTTGTAAAAAGGAAAAATTAGTTGACTTAAATTAAAATCATCTAAACTTTTCTGATTATTACAAAAATTATGAAATTTCATGGTTACTGATCATATCAAGTTGGGTTATATATAAAGCCCATATTTCTAAAATTTTCAACAAAAGTTTTGATCACACTATTTCTCACAAGTCTTAACTTATTATATAATTTATCCTCTCCTACATTTCACAACCATTCAATTCCGATTTCAACACAAGACACCTAACAAATTTTACTAGAACTAAAAGAGACTTAAGATTGCCTTCTATTATGAAAAAAAAAAATTAAATAAAAAGGATCAGAATCACGCATAAGAATTTATATGGCACGTAATAGAAACAAATAAGGAACATGCACAACCATAGTACAATAAGAAAATATCTTTACATAGCATTTCATAATTAAATTAGTATTTAAAATTACTTAAAAATAGTGTATGAAACTTAATGACCCAAAATAGTAGCTAATGTTGTCTAATAAAGTAAATAGATATATAAATAAGCATTGGCGCGTCATCTTTAATCAATTAATTTTAAAAGAATTTACCATGTTTCCCAAAAATAAAAGAAATCACATAAATTGTTCATATTCTAAGAAAGACTCATAGAAAACAAATACAAGAATTCAAATTACTGATACTCATTTAAAATTAAAATTCAACGTTTGTTATTCTTGTAAAAGAAGAAGTATTTTAACACATCTACGTCAAAATAAATAAATAGTTCATGCTTAGCAAAACATAGCATGCACAACCCAATGACCTAAGCATGACAACTAATGCAATATGATAAACAACACGCTAATACATAAGCATCATATCCAATTCTTATATTAAAATGAAAGCAATTAACAAACATGTTGGTTTGTGAAATACATCTATATAATACATTTATTTAGTTTAATCAAATAACTTAGGAATTTACCACTATTAATAAAATACTTATGCCATTAAAGGTGTGCGTATCATGATGTATGTCTTACACATGGAACAAAAATTTGTTTTTTCTTTTATAGTAAAAACTATTTTTTTTTATCAAACAATTAGATCACTTAAATGTATCTTTGAGTGACAAACATGCTTTAGACTAATCAAACTAAAATTAGAAACCATTCATAACTACGAGTTGTTATTGTTCTTTCATCAACGATAAGTCACTAGGATGATTAATCCCTCTTACTTATGTAGTCGGTTACTCAGAAAAATAACAATTGTAATCATTAAGTTCTATAGAAATTATTAAAAAAACTTTTAACGCAATCAAAAAGTGTGAAGGCGTCGTCACGTCTTCCACTCCATCACACGTTAGAATTCTTTTAGTTATTACTCACGTATAATAATTAATTGAGAATAGCAATAATAGAAACCTATAAAATAAAAGGAATGACCATTAAAAACACAAAACACACCTTTATCAAATAGAAATCATTACTTTCGATTACTCTCATACAAATAAACACAGATATTTTCTCATTCAAGCAACCATATACAAAGTGTTATTATAATATAAAAAAAATGCCCACCGAAACAAAAGATGTATCCATATGTGACCAATACAGGTATAACATAATTAATTTTAACAAACTAAGATCCATAATGAAATAAAAACATAATAACAAATTTAAAGATCAAAAGCAATAAACCCATCTTTCTAACTTTTCAAAACAAAAGTGCTACTTAAAGTACTTGGCACGTTGAAAATAGTCCTCAATTTTTTATTTTTATTTTCACCTAATTGAAAACCCAAATGCCTTGAAATGTTGCTTTGACTTAGGACAATGCATCCCTCCAATTCAAAATTCATCATTTGAAGACATGCTGCGAACTATGTCTTAAAACTAGTTATACTCTTTGTTCTCAAGACCTAATCTAATGGTAGTAGTAGTATTCTCATGACACTCTAAACCACAATAAATCATCAAGACTTAAAAGAAAAAATCTGCAACACACTTTCTTTTTAACTTAACAATCACTAAAGTCTCTGAGCAACAATTAACCAAAACAATTGTCTACACAGCATTCGTTAAATTACTAGCCTATGAATTCTTGGTTATGTTCTCTTTTATAACAACTAGACTCAAACCTAGAATCTACCTTAACTTCAATTACCTCCTTAAACTCAAGACTATGTTTTACTTCCTAAGAAATTCTTACAAAATGTCAACTAGAAAGTCTAGCACCTAAAACGTATAAATTAAGTGTCTGAGAAGATTCTAAAGTAGAGAAAAATTAAACATTATTAGGCATATAAATGAACTACTATTTTTATGCAATTATTTTAAACAAGTTAGAATTATCTGTAACTGAGTTTGTATCATTATCTTAACCATTTCAAGTTTGATTAAATCCCACCAACACAAAATTTGAAATCACATAAAATATTAAATAATGTACAATGCAATGAAAGTCATAGCACTCAACGTATCTTAACGTTAAATTCACAACATTTTCACATAGCACACAACAAAAGCTCTATAGACGTCTAATCAATAATAGTAAAAAAAATCACACAATTAACAAGGACACGAACCATCTCAATAGACACATCGCCCAAACGGTCTGATTGGACAGACCAGCTCTGATACCACTAATGTGACACCCTAAACCCAAATTGATATAAAAAGTAAATTGCACTAGTTTTGAAAGAGATTCGCAGCGGTCCAAAAGTAGAGTATAAAAAAATTTCTTTTAAAATATAAGGATTAGGACGTCACAGTCACACTTACACAAGACCTTTGCATAAAACTTCTTAATAAAAAATCATTTAACATTAAATATAGCTGAGTTTTATCAAACAAATATTACTGACATAAAAACATGTTCAAAACTTAGGGACAATTAATTTGTATCTTCGAATAAAAGATCGAATATAACACAATTGATCAATATAGTTTACAAAACAAAAATTAGTTCGTAACTCGATAAAACACAACGAATTACTCCCACCCAGTATCACCTATCAGAGCATGGATCATCAATCGATAACCTGAAATAACTGCGCTCTCGCAAGCGCCAAACACAAGCAACGAGGGGTGAGTTTCGAAATTATGTAACAGTATAAAATACACGAGGAGAACACGCAATTAGTCAAAACAGCACAACTAAAAAAATATTCAAGAACATAATATCAAAGGTTATTCTAATTCAATCACAATAAAACAGTTACAAGGATGAAATGCTATGCATGTCCTATACTCTATACTTCATCATTTGGTACCATTCTACTCTGAAGTACTTGGTTAGGAGGCCTGATACTATGCCACTACAAGAGTGGACGGACAATTCATGAATGGCCAAGTCCTCATAGATCCCCTCAACTCAACCCGAGACACATATACACGACAGTCGGGGTACTCTTGTGTTGCACGGTAGTTCCCGGCCTTAGGGAATAACCCACTAATCCACTTAGGAATTCCCCACTAGATGTACCCCCAAGGTCTATTAGTCTTACCTTACAGTTCGACTATAGCCCTCCACGATCAGGCTCATTCAGTTGTACTTCCCCGAATCACTAGGTTTGTCAGACCCTCCCTATATGATGACAAAATAATCCTAACTCCAAAATCTACAACACATGTCTCATACTTACTCAATCATCACAACTCAATAAATTTCAGTTTGACTTCACAATATTCATCATTATATATGTATATCAGTCTATCACGATACAATCCCAATATTTGATTTACACTACTCACAATACACAATCCAGTTTCATCAATCACATAATAAGGAATCAATTTAGGTGGCACATTCAAGTAATATCACAATTTCAATCAAGTAGCAAGAACACTCAAGTACATATCATTCAGACAATAACAACCAGCATAAAATTTCATAAAATCAGACAGCATGCAATCTTGATATAAATAGATTCACGACAATTCTATAGATTGCTAAATTATATTTTAGTCCTCACCGTTACCATTCATATATTATTAATTAATTATTATTACTCAATAGGGCTCAACCGTACGTAGTAAGCCCCAGATGAATATCTGGGAATTTCGGTATTCCCGTTCATCTCACGCTATTTTATACTCATAAAATCGAACCTCATCTCACCCCTTACCTCGATTAAAGGTTCCGTCCAATGAATCTGATATGCTAACGAATTGTTTCTTCGCCGGTCGTCGTCTCTAATAATCCGCAAAAGAATTATAGCCACGCAACCACCAAATACAAATAAATTACTTACTATAAATAAATAAATAAACAATCTACTATATGTAATACAAACCAAAAATATATTTAATTTGGTTAAAACATACATATTACTATAATCAGATTTTGTTTAAAATTAAATAGGATAAAGGGAACTTAATATATCGAATAATACATGTATAAGTAAATAGGATTAAACGGGAGTAAGTATAGCGTGTTTATATGTATAACTAAACAAGGTAAAAAGGAACTAAGTAACCGTGTTTATATATATAACTAAACAGGATAAAAGGAACTAAGTAAACATGTTTATATATATACATATAGTTTTGATTTTCAAATAGGGATCTATATATATCTCATGAATACAAGTACTAATATTTAGTTACAGATTATTACTGACCACACTCAATTTTATATTATAATTAAAATGAACTAAACCCTTTAGATGTGGAACTAAATTAGACTCTATGTTATAAAACAAGATTTAAGTTGCAGTGCGTTTCATGATTAGGGTACATACTGTTTATCTTGGGGAGAGGGGATATACTAAACATTGTGAGGGAATAATATATATTGTTTTATTTTGTCCTTACCGAAAATTATTCACACAGTAATTAACATAAATTGTGGTGCCTTTATTCGACACTAATTACTTACTTATCAGACATTTAAAATTAATTGTTACAATTTCATATTATTAAAAATTGAAATAAAAATATATATATGCCCTGTACCCATATAATTTGATCAAGTAACTATAAGACATGCAATTTGTGTTCATCTATACCCAAGCCTTTTAAATTTGGATATTGAGGAAATAGGAGAGTAAAATCATATTATGAACACCAATATGAGCGACGACAGTCCTATAACAACCTTAAGAGTTTATGACAATCTCATGAATCAAAATTTAATTTCAACATAATGCAACTGAATTTTTATAAAATTATTCAAGTATACTAACCTTAGAAATTAAGTAAACATGCTGATGTTCCTCCCTTTTCTTACCGAAAATGTGGACTAATAATTCTTTGAAAATGAGATTGGAGTGTTCGATTTTATGGTTGCGGCACTATTCATTTGTATAGAAGGGATAGTATTTCATAGGTAATTGGAACGAGACTTTTGTTGGTGGAGGCGGCTACTAGTGTTCAGAACAAAACCTAATAACTTATGTGTATGTATATATATATTAGCAGCAGACTATGTTTATGCGGATCCTCTAGGTGTCTTTCCTATTACTCTTGTCTTTCCTATTACTCTTAAAAGGATAGTGTGTTAGTAACATAGTTTAATGTGTGATTTAATTATTTTTATTTTTGTTTTTTTCTTTTGCCTAAAATTAAGCAAATAAATTTTATTTAATATTAATAATTCAAATAAATTATCAAGATAAAAAAAAATGTGTAGGAAATTATCACACCACAACAAATACGCATATGCTATGATTTATTATAATATTACCATTATATATTAACTATAAATTTGGGGTGTTACAATTCCAACCCCCTAAAAAAAATTTCGTCCCTGAAATTCATGACACGAAAGAGTGTAGATTTATTTACAATTAATCTTCTTAAAGGTTCATAAGATTTGAATCTCATTGAACTACTTGTACAATTACTTAAGAACTCTTACTAAAATCTTTTTATTCCATTTTTTTTCTTTCTAAGTTGTCGGATTCTATAACATTATTCTACTCCAATGTCCTTAATTTGTCATAATCGGTAAGTTTTTTTTTTTCTACTCATTAAAAATTAAAACACCTGCAGTGTCACTTCTTAAGTTCAAATATCTAAGTGATATATAAATAAACTAGAAAAATTTGACCTATTCCTCACATCAAGTACAAACAAAACTCTCACCAAGATATCTAAATTTAGCTGGCTCCTTTTCAACTTACTTCAACACATACTGTCTATTTGTAAAAAGGAAAAATTAGTTGACTTAAATTAAAATCATCTAAACTTTTCTGATTATTACAAAAATTATGAAATTTCATGGTTACTGATCATATCAAGTTGGGTTATATATAAAGCCCATATTTCTAAAATTTTCAACAAAAGTTTTGATCACACTATTTCTCACAAGTCTTAACTTATTATATAATTTATCCTCTCCTACATTTCACAACCATTCAATTCCGATTTCAACACAAGACACCTAACAAATTTTACTAGAACTAAAAGAGACTTAAGATTGCCTTCTATTATGAAAAAAAAAAATTAAATAAAAAGGATCAGAATCACGCATAAGAATTTATATGGCACGTAATAGAAACAAATAAGGAACATGCACAACCATAGTACAATAAGAAAATATCTTTACATAGCATTTCATAATTAAATTAGTATTTAAAATTACTTAAAAATAGTGTATGAAACTTAATGACCCAAAATAGTAGCTAATGTTGTCTAATAAAGTAAATAGATATATAAATAAGCATTGGCGCGTCATCTTTAATCAATTAATTTTAAAAGAATTTACCATGTTTCCCAAAAATAAAAGAAATCACATAAATTGTTCATATTCTAAGAAAGACTCATAGAAAACAAATACAAGAATTCAAATTACTGATACTCATTTAAAATTAAAATTCAACGTTTGTTATTCTTGTAAAAGAAGAAGTATTTTAACACATCTACGTCAAAATAAATAAATAGTTCATGCTTAGCAAAACATAGCATGCACAACCCAATGACCTAAGCATGACAACTAATGCAATATGATAAACAACACGCTTAACACATAAACATCATATCCAATTCTTATATTAAAATGGAAGCAATTAACAAACATGTTGGTTTGTGAAATACATCTATATAATACATTTATTTAGTTTAATAAAATAACTTAGGAATTTACCACTATTAATAAAATACTAATGCCATTAAAGGTGTGCGTGTCATGATGTACGTCTTACACATGGAACAAAAATTTGCTATTTTCTTTTATAGTAAAAACTATTTTTTTGTTTTATCAAACAATTAGATCACTTAAATGTATCTTTGAGTGACAAACATGCTTTAGACTAATCAAACTAAAATTAGAAACCATTCATAACAACGAGTTATTATTGTTCTTTCATCGACGATAAGTCACTAGGATGATCAATCCCTCTTACTTATGTAGTCGGTTACTCAGAAAAATAACAATTGTGATTATTAAATTCTATAGCAATTATTAAAAGACTTTTTAACGCAATCAAAAAGTGTGAAGGCGTCGTCACGTCTTCCACTCCATCACACGTTAGAATTCTTTGAATTATTACTCACGTATAATAATTAATTGAGAATAGTAATAATAGAAACCTATAAAATAAAAGGAATGACCATCAAAACACAGAACACACCTTTATCAAATAGAAATCATTACTTTCGATTACTCTCATACAAATAAACAAAGATATTTTCTCATTCAAACAACCATATACAACGTGTTATTATATATATATATATATATATATATATATATATATATATATTAAGAGTTATAAATAAATATCTAGACATCAAAACTTCAAAAATAGTTCCAATTTATTCGCTTATTTCCTCAAAACTATCACCACAACAAATCAATATAGATTTTATTAAAAACTAACACATCGTAAAACCTTGAGAAGATTTTTATTTTTTTATTTTACTATTCTAAATTTTAAATATACTAATCAATTTATTTTTGTTTTTTTTTACACAACTCCAAAACAATCTAACTCTTTAAAACAAATCAAGAACAATTCAAACACAAAATTTTGTTCTCTTTACAAAATAAATCGACATTAACTAATTAACTATTTGTTTTTATCAAAAGTCTAACTTTAAAATTCTACCAACCTTGAATATTCAAGAAGTACTATTGTTAATGATATGAATATCATAGTATTTCAAAATTATGACGAACATCATAAATTCATTTCAAAAGCAACATCAAACTTTAATCATCTAGATACAACCATCAACACTTTCAAATTATTTGAAAGTAAAATTCACACTTTAAAATCCACTACCACCATTTCAGGTGATTTTCACTTTTGATAACACAAGTTATGCACAATATAATAACTGAATGTTAAGATTTTATTAATATTTTTCAAGACACAATTTAAAATTGATAATAGCATCTACAATATTATCCTAAACCAATAATAATAGTAATTGCATCAATCATAAGTTTTTTTTCTTCCACACAAGCCAACTTAAAATCAAAAATAAGGATTTTCTAGTCAAAATTAAAACTTTAAACATAATAGATATATTTTCTATCTAACTCAAAGTTTAGAAAGAAACATATTTTTCTTTTTTTTTTTAATTGGGTTGCCACAAAATACTAATAACTTCTATCCAATAAAAGTCAAAAAGTCAATATTTGAAGGTTTATACATGTAGTTCCTACGAAAGTCAATATTTCAATCAATTAGATATTAGATCAACCATTTTAAACAAATATAGATCTAGACTAAATATTTCAAACATTGAATATACTAAATGGATTCAAAGGGAAATTAAAATCACTTATAAACATATTAATTAGTCTTAACATTCACTAAATTTTGTTTAATGAAGGAAACAACTCACTAAATTTTGTTTTTTGTTTTTGTTTTTTTTTTTCTTTCAGAAATCATAGTATAAGTTTTCCGCACAATTACAAGTAAGGTCTATCAATCAATAATTGGGATCACTTCGATGAAATTAATAAATTATAACATATAGCTAGCTAATAAAAAAATATTTCCAACTATACACATGAAACAAGAGAGCAAAAAGTCATAGTTAGACGCTCAAGCCACAAGTCCACTCAATGAGTAATTAAAGTAATCAAGTCAACAGTTAAAATTAACTAAAATCTTCACGAAGAATGTCGTGGTTTATTTAGTCACTTAGGTAGGAAATTATAATCAACAACACAATCAAAGTAAGCAAACAACAAATAGTTAAATAGTAACTTCACGAATCATGTTTAATTACGCAAAAGCATATAACAAATAATACAATAATACACAACAACAACAAAAATTTGATAGTGAAAATAAATAAGATATATAAGAACCCGCAACTGACACGACTGACATTTGATTGACACAAAACTGACACTCGATCTGATTGGACATACCTGCTCTGATACCACTAATGTGACACCCTAAACCCAAATTAATATAAAAAGTAAAATCCACTAGTTTTGAAAGAGATTTGCAGTGGTCCAAAAGTAGAGTGTAAAAAAAATTATTTTAAAATATAAGGATTAGGACGTCACACTCACACTTACACAAAACGCTTGCATAAAAAAAAAATTTAAAATCCTTGAATCTCAAATATAGTTGAGGTTTATTAAACAAATATTACTGACATAAAAACCTGTTCAAAACTTAGGGATAATTAATTTATATCTTCGAATAAAAGATCAAATATAACACAATTGATCAATATAATTTACAAAACAAAAATTAGTTCGTAACTCGATAAAATACAACGAATTACTCCCACCCAGTATCACCTATCAGAGCATGGATCATCAATCGATAAACTGAAATAACTGCGCTCTCGCAAGCGCCAAACACAAGCAACGAGGGGTGAGTTTCGAAATTATGTAACAGTATAAAATACACGAGGAGAACACGCAATTAGTCAAAACAGCACAACTAAAAAAATATTCAAGAACATAATATCAAAGGTTATTCTAATTCAATCACAATAAAACAGTTACAAGGATGAAATGCTATGCATGTCCTATACTCTATACTTCATCATTTGGTACCATTCTACTCTGAAGTACTTGGTTAGGAGGCCTGATACTATGCCACTACAAGAGTGGACGGACAATTCATGAATGGCCAAGTCCTCATAGATCCCCTCAACTCAACCCGAGACACATATACACGACAGTCGGGGTACTCTTGTGTTGCACGGTAGTTCCCGGCCTTAGGGAATAACCCACTAATCCACTTAGGAATTCCCCACTAGATGTACCCCCAAGGTCTATTAGTCTTACCTTACAGTTCGACTATAGCCCTCCACGATCAGGCTCATTCAGTTGTACTTCCCCGAATCACTAGGTTTGTCAGACCCTCCCTATATGATGACAAAATAATCCTAACTCCAAAATCTACAACACATGTCTCATACTTACTCAATCATCACAACTCAATAAATTTCAGTTTGACTTCACAATATTCATCATTATATATGTATATCAGTCTATCACGATACAATCCCAATATTTGATTTACATTACTCACAATACACAATCCAGCTTCATCAATCACATAATAAGGAATCAATTTAGGTGGCACATTCAAGTAATATCACAATTTCAATAAAGTTGCAAGAACACTCAAGTACATATCATTCAGACAATAACAACCAGCATAAGATTTCATAAAATCGGACAGCATGCAATCTTGATATAAATAGATTCACGACAATTCTATAGGTTGCTAAATTATATTTTAGTCCTCACCGTTACCATTCATATATTATTAATTAATTATTATTACTCAATAGTGCTCAACCGTACGTAGTAAGCCCCAGATGAATATCTGGGAATTTCGGTATTCCCGTTCATCTCACGCTATTTTATACTCATAAAATCGAACCTCATCTCACCCTTTACCTCGATTGAAGGTTCCGTCCAATGAATCTGATATGCTAACGAGTTGTTTATTCGTCGGTCGTCGTCTCTAATAATCCGCCAAAGAATTATAGCCACGCAACCACCAAATACAAATAAATTACTTACTATAAATAAATAAATAAACAATCTACTATATGTAATACAAACCAAAAATATATTTAATTTGGTTAAAACATACATATTACTATAATCAGATTTTGTTTAAAATTAAATAGGATAAAGGGAACTTAATATATCGAATAATACATGTATAAGTAAATAGGATTAAACGGGAGTAAGTATAGCGTGTTTATATGTATAACTAAACAAGGTAAAAAGGAACTAAGTAACCGTGTTTATATATATAACTAAACAGGATAAAAGGAACTAAGTAAACATGTTTATATATATACATATAGTTTTGATTTTCAAATAGGGATCTATATATATCTCATGAATACAAGTACTAATATTTAGTTACAGATTCTTACTGACCACACTCAATTTTATATTATAATTAAAATGAACTAAACCCTTTAGATGTGGAACTAAATTAGACTCTATGTTATAAAACAAGATTTAAGTTGCAGTGCGTTTCATGATTAGGGTACATACTGTTTATCTTGGGGAGAGGGGATATACTAAACATTGTGAGGGAATAATATATATTGTTTTATTTTGTCCTTACCGAAAATTATTCACACAGTAATTAACATAAATTGTGGTGCCTTTATTCGACACTAATTACTTACTTATCAGACATTTAAAATTAATTGTTACAATTTCATATTATTAAAAATTGAAATAAAAATATATATATGCCCTGTACCCATATAATTTGATCAAGTAACTATAAGACATGCAATTTGTGTTCATCTATACCCAAGCCTTTTAAATTTGGATATTGAGGAAATAGGAGAGTAAAATCATATTATGAACACCAATATGAGCGACGACAGTCCTATAACAACCTTAAGAGTTTATGACAATCTCATGAATCAAAATTTAATTTCAACATAATGCAACTGAATTTTTATAAAATTATTCAAGTATACTAACCTTAGAAATTAAGTAAACATGCTGATGTTCCTCCCTTTTCTTACCGAAAATGTGGACTAATAATTCTTTGAAAATGAGATTGGAGTGTTCGATTTTATGGTTGCGGCACTATTCATTTGTATAGAAGGGATAGTATTTCATAGGTAATTGGAACGAGACTTTTGTTGGTGGAGGCGGCTACTAGTGTTCAGAACAAAACCTAATAACTTATGTGAATGTATATATATATTAGTAGCAGACTATGTTTATGCGGATCCTCTAGGTGTCTTTCCTATTACTCTTGTGTTTCCTATTACTCTTAAAAGGATAGTGTGTTAGTAACATAGTTTAATGTGTGATTTAATTATTTTTTTTTTGTTTTTTTTTTGCCTAAAATTAAGCAAATAAATTTTATTTAATATTAATAATTCAAAAAAATTATCAAGATAAAAAAAATATGTAGGAAATTATCACACCACAACAAATACGCATATGCTATTATTTATTATAATATTACCATTATATATTAACTATAAATTTGGGGTGTTACACTAGATACTAATTTGAAAGGTAATTAATATTGATTTTATTCAAGCTTAAATATAATTTTGGTCCCTTTTAGTTAGAGTTTTTTCTATTTATGTCCTTGTAATTATTTTTTTCTTATTCGAATTTATAAGTTTAATTTTGTTTTAAAATTATCTCTTGTTTTAGTTACTTTGAAAAACAGCTAAGATGAAA
>JBBPBP010000002.1:41638990-41665854 GCA_037974735.1 Cicer chorassanicum | reverse complement strand
TAGCACCAAATTAATTATCTAAAATCCTATTTAATTAATTAAATAGTTTATTGTAAAATTTGGAGTGTTACAACATTGATTAAAAACTTACCAAAAATAATATTAAATTTCTATTTTGAAGATTTTAAAATCTGAATTTTTTAAATTTACTATTTGTTGATAATAGTTTCTAAATATCTTATTAACTTTAACATTATTTAAATGACAAGTGATAACATTCTAAAGAAATTACAAATTTTACAGGATTGGATACTAATTTGAAAGGTAATTAATATTGATTTTATTTAAACTGAAATATATATTTGGTCCTTTTTAGTTAGCGCTTCTTCTATTTTTGTCTTTGTAATTATTTTTTTCGAATTTGAACCCTATAAATTCAATTTTGTTTTAAAATCATCTCTTGTGCTAGTGACTTTTAAAATCGGCTAAGTAGAAAAACAAAAAAAAAGGACGAAAAAAAAAACACACATACACGAACTTACCAGGACAAAAATGAAATTAAAGTATATGTGTTTGATCCCTATAATTTCGTTCTTTTTTTATTGATTTTTGTGAGAAAGACACAAGATACGAATTAATATTTAAAGAGTGTAACAAATATGTATTGTTATGTTAACATCAATGTCAATGAAAATTAATAATTTTCTATATGATTTGATAATCAATTTAAAGAAGAAGTTCCATTTAGCTACATTGAAGTCTCTTTAAATGACACTCAAATTCCCTCTAGTATTTAAAATGAACTTACCTCTATTGTACTCACTAAAAAAAATTACGCATAACATTTTTTTCCATCACAATTACATCTTTATCTGTCATATATAAAAAAATACACTAGAATATACATTCTGGTTGTACTACTAATTCAGAACATAATCATATCTTTTAAAATTACAAATACTAGATGTATGGTTGTACGTCTATAAATTATCGGGAAAATTCTAATTGTGTTATATAGTAAATTACATAAATAGATGTAATTGTAGAAAAAAGTGTTTAATGAAGTTTTTTTATTGAGTAAAGGAAAGTGAGTACTTTTTCAAAATTAGGTACAATTTTTCCTAATTTAAAAGGTAATTAATTTTGATTTTATTTGATATTACTTCTTATAATATGTGTAATTTTATGAGAAGGATAGGAGATATCGTAACACCAAAACAAAGTGAATGTAGTGATCCTTTTAAAGAAATCATAAGTTTTGCCTAAAAAATAAAAATTAATAATTTTCTATTATTAGACTACTAAATGAAAAGGTAATTTATCTATTTTTTATTTAATACATTATTTTAGAGTATCTAAAACTGTGTGAGATGATACTTGATATCATGAGACGACCATAAAATTAATAAAGTGTTCCTCTATTAAAATTTAAATATTATAATTGATATGTGCGGCTAAGGAAATAGGCTAGGCCTTCCGTCAGGGGCCTATAGTCTAGTCTGATGTGGATTGTTTAATGAAAAGGCTAGGCTCATGCTATTTTTAAAGTCTATTTATTTAAATATGTGAGACTCAGGCTTACAAAAAAACCTATTAGACCTGACAAGCCGACCTATATATATTTTATTATTTATTAATGTCATTTTTGTATTTTATTTATTAATAATATTATTTCCTTTTTTAAAGCCTATCAATTAGACTATCACTTAGTAGTCGTTTCATATTCTCCCGGTTCTTTTCTTCTCCCGTTGTTTTCAAGTTCAATCGTTCATATTATTATTTAATTATTATACTATGTAACTTACTACCAATTGTCATTCTCCATTCTTTCAAATTTCCATCTAGGTTGCACTGTTGCACACTCTAAGAGGTATGTAAGCAGCATTATTTAAAAAAAAAAAACCAATACTATTTATTTGTTACATTTATATATATTATTAGTATATAAATTTTAGAAACCCTAATTGTTTATTGTTTACAATTATAATCGACTGAAGGAAGCAGTTCAAACAAAAGTCTTATTGAATCGATTCAAGACTCTCATATATGATAGAGGTAAGATTTCAATATTTACTACTTCCAAATTCTTTTTTTTTTTTATCTTTGTATTCCTTTAGTAAAGTTAGCCTTTGTAAAATCTCTTGAAAATCTTCTAGAAACTCCAATGAAGTTGTTCTAATTTTAGATTTTATAAATAAAAATAAATCTTAAATCAAAACAGTATATGTGAATTTGTAAAAAAATAGTAAAAAAGATGCAAAAATACGTGTAGTCCCTTTAAAAGCGTTTCAAAGTTGATAATAATATTAATTATATTATAACTAAATATGTTCGAGTTCGTTTGAGAGGTAATAATGGGTGCGTTTGTTTTAGGATATGTTTATTTTTCATGAGGATCCAAAAATTATGAAATTGGGGACCTAAATACATTGATTTGCTTGGGATAAAAGGGAGACATGAGATAGTTTAAAAAAATCATTTTTACAAAAATGTATACAAACAGGTTAAAAATCATTTTTATAATAGTAGACAAACGGGAGTTAAAAAATCACTTTTTTAAAAATCTCTAAAAAATAATCTCTAAATTATTTAAAACAAAAAATCATTTTTATTTAAGTTCAAACAAACACACCCAATATTATTATGTTATTATATTATTACTTAATCTGTTTGTGGAGTTGATGTCATGCTTGGATGAATTTAAGAAAGTGTTTCAACGTTATACTATTTACTATTATTGTGTTATTTTTAGATTTTTTTTGTTATTAATAATCTCTTTTAATGTTTTTTTAAAAAGCATTGTTTTTTATCATTTTTATTTTGTCCAGGAAATATTTTCTCCCTTAGAAAGAAGTGAACCGATTTGATCTACTCATATGACTAATAATGAGGGGGTGGGAGTGTAATATGTTGATGGCTATTGCTAGTGTTTTGGATCCTAGGTGCAAATTTCATATGGTGCGTATATGTTTTTCCTTGATATATAAATCTAAAGAAGTTGTTGATGAGAATATAATGAAGGTCAGGAGTTTGCTGGAAGAATTATATAATGAGTATGTAGCTTTATCATTGGAAGAGTCCCATCTCCGATGGTTAATTTGGATAGTAATAATTTATCATCCTCCCAAGAGAATGTTGCAATTGTCACTGGATTTGACGAAATTCTGAGTATTTTGCGTGGAAATGAAACTATGCCTCCAATAAAATCAGAATTACAAGATTATCTTGATGAAGGTATTTACGTTCCTAAGACTAAATCTTTTAGTGCTTTGGACTGGTGGAGGAACAATAGCATGAAATATAAGATTTTGTCTAAGATGGCTGCTGATGTACTAGCTATTCCAATCTCAACTGTGGCATCTGAGTCCACATTTAGTGCAGGAGATAGAGTTATTGATGAATTTCGCTCTAAATTGAATGAATAATCTGTTGAAGCTGTCATTTGTGGCGGGGATTTGTTTCATCATAAGTATAATGTGAAGAAAAAATCAAAGGTTAATATTTTATATTTGAGATGATATTTTATCAAGTAGTATTTATTCATTTTTTTTTTTAAGAATTTGTTCATTTATTTATTTAATACTTTTTAGCCCACTGTCTAACATATATATATTTTTTTATTTTATTTTGAAGGTTTATAAACAAGAGATACAAATCACCTTGAAGATTTGATATCATTTTTTTCATTCATTGGACTTTGAATGTGTTTTGCTGGTTGATATGTGTAACTATTTATGGGGTTTATTTTGTTTTATTTGTAATTTTTTGAAGGACTTTTTAGAGTTTGTTAATTATGGATTCATTTTGTTTCTTTGTTTTCTTGGAAGGTTGTTGCATTGCAGACTTGTTAGTTATCATTTTATTAAATTTGATTATAATTTTATTAGTTTTCCTTGTATATAAAGGCCTAGTTTAGCCTATTAAAAAAATGTAAAATATAACATTTAAATATTTTAATGTGAATAAGGCTTTTAAATAGGCTTTCAGGCCAAGCTAGACTTTTAAAAAGGCACGGTCAGACCGAAAATAAAGTCTATGATAGGCCGTAGGCCAGATTTAAGCCTAAAAAATTAATTGTATGCCATGCTTAGGCCTTTTAAAGTCTGATCTAGCCTATTTCCACCATTTATGTGCGGCATTGTAAACAAGTATTTTTTAAGAAGTCAAGATGATTTTAACAAAGAATAACATATACAAAATACAAGATGTGTGCCAAATAGGAATAAATTACCGCACAAAGTCCAAAAAAAAAATCAAAATAACCTCAAAATCCCAACTTTCAATCTTTGGTGAAAATGCAAAATCCACCCACCCATATTAAATTGCCTCTAAAAAATTGACAAGACTATACATGATTAACAACCCCTAAACATCCGAGGGGATTATTCTACAATTGATGAAGTTATACCTTAAAATCATTAACCCTATATTTAAGCCACCACCATAATAATATTTTAATATGATTTATTAGTCCGAACCCGATGTCACTATCAGAGCGGGAATTCCCAAAATAAACTATGTTCAAAAATGACTTTCACAAAAAGGTAGAAAATAAAGTCTTCGAGATAATATGGCTTCCTTCACTTCAAGAGCATTAATCTTTACCTGCAGCTTTCGGCTCGTCTGCGTCCATCGCAAACGCCAAACACAAACATCGAAGGGTGAGTTTCGAAAGTATGTAACAATATAAAATACACGAGAAGAACACGCAATCAGTCAAACAGTACAAATAAGGAGAACATTCAATAATATAATATCTAAGGTTATTCTAATTCAATCACAATAAACAATTACAAGGATAAAATGTTATGCATGTCCTATACTCTATACTTCATCACTTGGTACCATTCTACTCTGAAGTACTTGGTTAGGAGGCCTGATACTATGCCACTACAAGAGTGGACGGACAATTCATGAATGGCCAAGTCCTCATAGATCCCCTCAACTCAACCCGAGACACATATACGCGACAGTCGGGGTCCTCTTGTGTTGCACGGTAGTTCCCGGCCTTAGGGAATAACCCACTAATCCACTTAGGAATTCCCCACTAGATGTACCCCCAAGGTCTATCAGTCTTACCTTACAGTTCGACTGTAGCCCTCCACGATCAGGCTCATTCAGTTGTACTTCCCCGAATCGCTAGGTTTGTCAGACCCTCCCTATATGATGACAAAATAATCCTAACTCCGAATCTCCACAACACATATCTCATACTTACTCGATCATCACAACTCAATAAATTTCAGTTTGACTTCATAATATTCTTCATTATATGTATATCAGTCAATCAAAATTCAATCCCAATATTTGGTTTACACTACTCACAATACACAATACAACCTTATCAATCGCAATAAAAAAAAATCAACAGGCAGCACATTCAAATAATTTCCTGATTTGAATCAAATAGCAAGAACACTCCAATATACAGTATTCATACAGTAACAATCAGCATCACATTTCATAAAATCATTCAACGTGCAATCCTGCTATAAATAAATTCACAACAATTCTATAGGTTGCTAAATTATATTTTAGTCCTCACTGTTACCATTCATATAATTTTAATTAATTATTATTGCTCAATAGGGCTCGACCGTACGTAGTAAGCCCCGGATGAATATCTAGAAATTTCGGTATTCCCGTTCATCTCACATTATTTTATATTCATAAATCGAACTTCATCTCACCCCTTACCTCAATTGAAGATTTCACCCAACAAATTCGATCTGCTAACTTGTCGCGTCTTCGTCGACCCTCGTCTCTAATAATCCGTGGAAAAATATAATAAATAAATAAATCAACGCAACGACCAAATACAAATTAATTACTTGCTCCAATAGATAAATAAATTATTAATTAATAATGCATAAATAAATTATCTGCTATTGTAATATAATCTGAAATATATTTAATACCATTAAATACCCATATTACTATAATTATATTTTGTTCAAACTAAGCCTGATAAAAGAACTAAATATTGTGCCTATATATATATATATATATATATATATATATATAGCTTTGATTTTTAAACATATATATTTTTTTTATATAACACATGAACTCAAGTAATAATAATTAATTACAGCTTAGTATTGGTTACTCTCAATTTTATATTATAATCAAAATAGATTAAACCTTCCAGTTGTGAAATCAATTAGACTATTAGCCTTAGGATACTAGATTTCTTACAAAGGCAAAATTAACATGAAATAATATGAACAACAAAATCATAAGAACAAAATATCAAGTTTTTATAATTAAAAACTTGGTTTATACCAAAAATTACAAAAATCATTTCGATTGTTGGTTTTCGAAGTACTACAGTGTAAAACATGAAAATATTATTTTCTTTCGAAGTGAAGGCAAAATGAAAGTTAAAATGTGAAGAAGAAAAAGTTAGTAATGAAAATATAAAGTGAAAGGGATTTATTATAGATAAGTGAAACTTATTAGTCCAATATAATTAAAAAGTAAAAGTGTCATTTGCTAACTTAATACTACTAATAGATTTAGATGTATGTTATTTAGCACATGTGTTATTTGCTAAGTTGATTATTGCTAAGCACATACCAAATGGAAAATCACAATATACACATAGTGAAAGCAATTCTAAAGGCCAAATGGAAAATCAAAATATTTCAATAAAAATCCTAATAACATAAGGAAAATTTATGCCTAAGCTTACTCTAAATTGATGGAATTGGAACTATCTGCCTTCTTCTTTTATTCAGACAGCAGTGCATCTAATTGATGGGATTAGGAAGGTGTACCTGGTGTTTGAAATCAATGTATAGTTTTAGCATTTAGTGCAGCAAGGCAGCAGCATGTCAATGTATAGTTTTAGCATTTAGTGCAGCAAGGCAACAACATATCAATTTGGTCCTTCTAGGCAACAGAGCAGCTCCTCAATTTCTTCGGGAACGGAAAGGCATAAGCTTAGAGGCAACATGTAAATCCCTAGCATACTATTTGCATATATATATATTGGTAACTTAGGTTTCTTAATGGGCCTGGGCTGATCATAAAGCAACACTCTATTCACTTTATTATTGTTATTATAATGTTATTATTATTATTATTATTATTATTATTATTATTATTATTATTATTATTATTTTTATTATTATTATTATTATTTTTATTATTATTATTATTATTATTATTATTATTATTAGTCCATCCTAATAGTGCTAAAGGTAACAATTAGTGTAACAACACAAATTCACTCCTCGTATTAATTTATTTAAAGATATATTATATATGTATATATATATATATACATATTTTACTTTATTTTATTTTTGTAAGTTAAATATAGTTAATATTAATAATTTAAATCAATTACTGAGGAAAACACACAAGATACACATAAAAAAAAAAAAAAATTAGAACAGGTATTAACACTCATATAATAATAGTAGTGTATCATCATACTATTAAAATTAGGGGATGAGAAATTGGGGTGTTACAATAATCTTAGTATCCATTTTATGATCATCTAATTAAGTCAACACTATAATAAAGTTAATATTCAAATAAGAAGTCTGCGCTCCAACATCATTTGCTCATCATAGTAGACTTATCATCAAATTGAAAAAGCACATGGCATCTTCTGATAGTGTCATCTTCTGGTCATCCTGTCATTTCTATCAAGATACGCTGAATCAATTATGAAGACAGATTTGGACAAACTTTTAATGTTGCTTCAAAATCTCTGAAGATTTGGTACGAGTTATTATTTCACATGCTTATTTCATGCAATTACAATAACAGTCATAAATCTTATTGGACTAAATGGGTCTTTATAAAAGAATTTGTGATCGTCATAAAGAAATAGATATCAACACCAAAAAACAAGAAAAGCATTTCTTTACAATTATAAACTGTTGAAAATCTCTTGTATTATCTCTTAAGTGTTAAGAAACCTAAAAATTTTCATAGAGCAAATTTTGGTAATCACTCTTGTGTGAGAATTCGTTTCAAACTCAATCTAAACACTTTGTAACTTGACCCAATAGTGGTTGTCGTCCTCAATAGCTTTATCATACTAAGATAGAAGGTTGAGAAAACTCAAACACAACCAATTTGATTAGAAGGTGTTCAGTGAATTTGTGATTTCATTGGTGAATAGTGGATTAAATCCTTCTATGAGAAGCGACTAAACGTAGCTACCGTGTTGATAATGAACTATGATAATTTGACTTGTGTTTCTTTCCTTATCTCTTACTTATTGTTTTACTTATTCTTATTTTCATAATCACTAGTTTTTGAAATAAAATACAATTTAAACCCATCTTTCTTGTGTTTTTCTCTCTACAAATTGATGACAAGTCAAATAGTCCAAACATAGGCTAACTAAACCACAATTCAAACCAGAAAAAATTGAAGATGTTGAGAAATCTAATTAAGAAATCCAACGTATATATACACCAAACCATTGAAAACCAACAACCAAACTTTCTCGAATAGATGACATTCCACAAACAAATGATGCGAAAATTACACATTACCATTGAAGGTTTTCAAATAATAGATCATCGTTGGGGTCACCACAAATATTCTGAAAATCTTTCACACCCCACGCTCTCCACCACCCCAATACTTATGCAATACCATTTTAAACAACATTCCACTTTGTATCATCCTTAACTTCCAACATCATTTTGTTAACAAAACAATAACTAAAACCCACAAGTTAAGCACAACCATATAATTACATTTCATATAATAAAGTATGATTAGATGTATTATGTATACATATAAAAATCTCATGATAATTCCATATTAGTCATGTCTAATAAAAAAAAAAAAGCCATGTAATTAAAATCTCATGCTTATCAAGAAAAATCTCTTGCTTATCAAGAAGAAGCTCATGCAAACCCCATGTTTGTTATCTAATATATTTATTGTTTGGATGTATATTGTAATATGTGCGCTTTTTTATAAATAAAATAAATATTTAACATTTAGAAGTTTCACTACAAAATTTATTTCCATTTTCTTTTAATCGCAATTTAAAAATAGCAAATAACGTATAAAATTGAAACTAGTGTACAAAGTACAAAGCAAGGATCACTATAAGAAGCATTTTCAATTTACTTCTATTACTATTTTCTATTTTTTTTCCAGCAGGAAGAACGATTTTTTTTATTTTTTTACAAGAGGTTGGTTTTCAATTGGATTGTTACTTGCCATATAAGTAATCAAACAAGCAAGTAAATATATTATCTTAAATGTAAAGATGACAACAAAGTCTCCATAGAAAAAACCATGGTATATAAATATTTTTTTCCTTTTGTAAACATTTTTTTAAATGAATTTCATTTCTTATACTCTATAACGAATTATAAGGAGTGACACTTCTGAGCATCTTTAGGGTGTTCGACCACACAAGGTCTCAAAATTTTAGGGATATTCATAAAACTTAATTTATAAAAAAAATTAGATATTAAAAAAATATAGTATAAAAAATTATATAGTAACAAAATGTCAAAGTTTGAGTGATTTCATGTTTTTTCTTCTTAAACTCTAAGTCTAATATTTATAAATTGTTGAGTCTTAATGGTTGACTATGTACAAAAAAATGATAAGATATTATTTTTATCCTTATACTAAAGTTAGAACATTAGATAACAAAAAGATTATGTCTTTCAATTCTCCTACTCTTGTTACTCTCTCTTTTTTTACAAAGATGAATCTAACTCATTTCATTAAAAATCAAAGGATCAGTACATGTTGGGATATCATAATCAATGAGAATTGACATTAAAAATGACCACCTTTGCAAGACAATGAACAACCATATTAGCATATCTCATAGCAAACTACACATGAGAGTTGTTACAAATAACATTAAGAAGGGACCTACATTTAACAAGAATAGCACCTAGTTCTATTATATCAGGAAAAGAGTGACTAAAAGCATCAAGTTCAACCTTTGAGTCCATTGAAATTCCAACATAGTGAAACTCAACTCAACTATCCGATCCATAGCCGCAAGGAATCCCATAGCTTCGCCAACATTTACGGAAACAACTGGTTGCACCCATATAATTTTGACTCCAATAAAAAGACATGTTTTTTCCCTTATTTAAAGGTCAATTTGGTCCTATTATATGCACTAAAGAGAAAGAAACATCAATGTTTCATTTTATAAATCTATAGGCAGGGGCTACCATTGAGGCCCTGCACCAGGCGGTGAGTCATCATCCTCGGACGATCACGCAATCAAGCAACACTCCATTCGTCCAATATATTTTTACAGCAGAAGACAATCTCAACCGGTTTTTCATTTTCTGATCCCATTTACACGATTCCTACCCCCACCACAAACTCCACAACATCATAATGAACACATTACTGTTAACCTTAGGCTATCCACTCAATAACTTGAATATTTTTTTTTATTTCGTACCATGCAACAAAGAGAATCAATTGAGTCCCAGAAACCAACCTCCCACCAAACTATACCATTCTTCCTACACAAAAGTAAGACATGATCAATAGTTTTTGAATTTTTTTATAGAAAAACAAAAATATTATATTATTTTCCATAAAATCTTCTTTAACTACCAACAATTTTCGGTCCATACGCTCATCTCAAATTTTTATCTATTTTTGAGATGATTGTTGAACGAGATCTTGTCATGCAAAAACATGTTGAACAGATCAAACATAATGAAGTTCATTATCATTATCTTAGTCATAAGATTCAAGATGAATTGATTAATATGTATAAAAAACATAATGAATTCGTTAATATCTCATAAACATAATGAAATTTATTATCATTGTTGTTGTTGTTGTTGTTATTATGATTATTATTATTGTTATTGTTATTATTAGGTTAAATAAATTTTTAGTACATCTAAAAATTTTCTTCAAACAATGGTCTCTCAAATATTTTCTGTCAATAATTTTAGTCTTTGCTTTTAAAACAATTCATATGTATCCTCTATGATTTTAGTTGGTTTTTTGCACTCATCTAAATTGCTTCTTATTCTCTTTTATTTAAATAAGATATTTTTACACATATTTAATTTTTCTTGTGTTTTTTTGTGGTTTCATGGTTTTTGTCTAGTGTTGTATTTGTTCGTCGTCTTGGTGCGGCGTTTTATTTTCCTATCTTGTTGTCGTGTTCTTTGTTTTAGATTGACATATCAGCTTCAATCAATGATTTTGATGTCTTCAACGTTACATCTCCAGATGCATAAGTATTCTGGACATCTCAATTTTATCATTTTAAGCTATTAACTTGGATGATGTGAGTTTGTTTGCAGATTTATCCTTTTTTGATTTTAGCAACTTTAAATTGTAATGTTCTCAATTAATGCAATTTCTATCAATTTAAAAGAATGAATATCATGTTTTAGTAAAAAAAAACATATTTCATTATACTTCCTTCAAGTTTTCGCATCAAATTAATTTAAAAATAATTATTTTATGGAATTCTTATATTAATTTTTGTAGTTTCATATTTTAATTTCCTATACATTCATTATTATCATGATTACTAAAAAATCCTTATCCCTTTTTATGGGTAGGAATCCGTTGACTCTAGAAATAATTATGTGATGAGTTAATCCGTTTAATAATTTAATATAAATGATGAATTTCATTAATCCAACCGTCAAATAAAAAAATTTTGTTGAGTAGATAACATCTATAAAATTTATAAAATACTTCATTAAATAATTTCAAATGAATATATAATAAACTTATAAAAAATATAAGTAAATATCGATTGTTAGATTACATAGCTACGAATTTCATATTTATATAAATGTTAGGTGCTTGATCATTAATATATTATGTCAATATCAAAGGTTAAATTAATAAAATTATCATTTATATTGAATTATGAAGCATAATAATTCATCATTACTTCTGATGTCAACGAATTCTCATTTTTTTTTTATATATACAAATAACCATTGAGCATCGCCGCATCGGTCAGTTATAGTTGATAATTAATAGTTTTTTTTTTATCAACATAATTAATAGCTTACATGACAACGATAACAAAAGATATGGGCTTAACTGAGTCTTAGACAAGGTTAAAGAGACGTGGCCTTAATCTTAGAGGCCCATTAAGAGTAAAATGTAAGAGAGAAGCAACATTACGTAACATTATGACAACAATGCATAATTTATTGGGGAGGAATGTACCGTGCACCCCCCTCCTATACCTCTCCCACCCCCCATTTTAGTGGAAAGATAAAAATACCATTTTTTTACTATTTATAAAAAACACAAAAAAAAGTTACTAGTCCCCACCTCCAATTGAAATTATAAATTTTTTTAAAATATTCGAATATTTGATAAATTCGAAATAAAAAAAGTAAGAATTTTTAATATTTTCGGAACTTTGCCTAAAACACAACATTCGAAATTGTTTTTCTCAGAAACCTTCGAAATGCAATTTCCAGGAAATAACCTGAAATTTCGAAGCTTTTGATTAACTTGAAACTTCCGAAACGTGTTTTCCAGAAATTAAACAAACTTTCGAAACTTTCGATGAATTCGAAACCTTCGAAATGATGTTTCCCAGATTTTTCCAGAAAACTCGAAAGTTTCAATGAACATCAAAGTTTCGAAATGGTCTGCTTCGAAGGTTTCTAAAAACTCGAGTTTGTATGTTTCGAAAATTTCCAAATTTTCAAAATGTAATCCTTATTTCGAAAATTTCTAGATTTGGATACTTTTGAAATTTTTCATATTTGGAAATTTTCGAAACTTTCCAAATTTTCGAAATGTAATCCTTATTTCGAAAATTTCCAGATTTGGAAACTTTCGAAATTTTTTCAGATTTGGAAATTTTTGAAACTTTCCAAATTTTCGAAATGTAATCCTTATTTCGAAAATTTCCAGATTTGGAAACTTTCGAAAATTTCCAAATTTTTGAAATGTAATTCTTATTTCGAAAATTTAAGACTTCCGAAACAATCATTTTTAAAACTTATTATAAATTGTTAAAAGGATAAAATTGTATTTTCATATGTTTTGAGGGGGTGGCAGGTATAGGTGTGGGGGTACCTGGTACATTCCTCTTTATTGGGTGTGACATTATGACAACAATGCATAATTTATTGGGTATAGCAGTTTATTTTTTTCTCACCCCGATAGGGCAGCCTAATGGGCCATTGTTTTATATTGGCTTCTCAATTATATTATTGGCCCAAAAATAATTTGGACCATTTTGAGCTTACAGACTACTTCGTCTAGCTAGGCCTATATTTTAAGTTGTTATTCATCCACTTTCAATGTTTATTTAAAATATACAAAAAATAATATCGAATTGGAACTTCTGATAAATCATTAATCTTATTTTTTCACTATTAGATTTTGTTTTTTTACTACAAGATTCCAAAATGTGATAAAATACCGATTATTGTGGGGACTAGAAGAGCATCCACCATATCTCATGGCACTATATTGCAAAATAAGACACATTATTTGGTAAAACACTACCAAGATTTTAAACACAACAAAAGCATAACACATGAAGGCATATGCATAAAGCATGAATGACAGTGTTTCAACAAGTGTACTGAATCATTGTAAGTAATAATAAACTTGTAGTACCTAGTGTCAAAATCAAAGACTACTTTATATTATCGAATTATGTTTAATTACTAAAATTGAACAAAAATTTCCGAATTGATTGAAATAATTTTCGAAACTAACAAGAGTAATAGTATTGATGTTAGGGATGAACTTCACTTCGAATTAAACCTTGATTTATAATTTTTTCCTTAGTGACATAACCTTTAATACAATACAAGAATTCTCTTAGTGATAGAACTTTTACCCTAATACTATTCTTACCCTAATTCCTTAGTGACAAAACCTTTACCCTATTCTTATCCTAATTCCTTAGTAGATTTAAGATTCGAATTAAGCTTTACAATACAAAAAGTTTCTTATTAAACTATTGTCTTTGCAAATAATTCAATTGGTTTCAAGACCTACATCTATCCCTAGATTATAATATCATAAATTTCTCATCTCAAGCATTCATAAAGTTCACTTCCGTTTCAAAATACGAACCGTAAAACAGTTTAAAGTTTATCAAACAATAAAAAGCATTAAGCATAGAGATGAGAAAAATAATTCAATAAACTCATTCAAATAACTAGAAATCAAATCACACAAAAATAAGAGTATCATCTTGTTTAACTCATTCATAACAAAGAGGAATTAGTTACTTATGAAGAAGAAACAAAAGATAGAGATTAAAGAAAGATTCATGAATGATTGTTGATAAAACTCTTTTGATGGTGTTAGAACCAACCTCCTTTGAGTTTTTCTATTATGGCACAAGTCTCCACACTTCAAAATAACCAAAAAGATATCTAAATAGTGAGAAAAATGCATTTGTATGCATCCTACAGCACGCCGTGCATGCCAGCGCTCCTAGACAAAAACAAATTGTCGAAATACAGTAGACATGCATCTTTGGCACATGAACCTACGCTCCAACACACACCATAAGTTGTTTGACTCTTACTATATTTTCACCTCTTTTGAGTCCGACTTGGTTTCGGTGTCTTCATGAAAGTTATAGCTATGGATCTTAGCTTTCATTTTCACTTAGTTTGACTCCATTTGAACATCTACAACTCAAAATATGGTTGAAATACTCCACATTGGTCATGTTGATTTCTCACCAAAATTCAACACTGCACTAAAACAACAAAAACAATGCAAAACTACAAAAAAATATCTACTTAAATCATGGTAATAAGAACATAAATACATCATTAAATTTATGAACTAAAATAGACAAATTATATCAAATAACTCCTTAAATTAACTACTGTGTAAAGATAAGTAAGACAAAAAATAATGAAAAATATGCATATGGTGAAGAATTATCACAACCCCAAACTTAGTTTGTTGCTTGTCCCAAAACAACAATTAAATTCAAATTGGGCAATAGGTAAAAACAAGGTTAAACTCAATTTCTCAAATCAAATCACTCTAAATCCTCAAAGTTCATGCTACTATAATAAATCCATCATGCTCAAAGGTTGTTTAACACCCAACCATAAGCTTGAAAAAATTATAGAACATGCATCTAGAACATGCATCACCCAACCATAAGCTTGAAAAAATTCTAGTTAGCAATCACAATATAACAAACACAGACTATTTTGGAGGACTTTTGGGATAGTAGGCTTTACTACTTGGAGTTAGGTACACAGACTCAAATTTTCCTACTTCTCCTTTTTTTGTTCTTCACATTTTCATTGTAGAGATTCCCAAAATATTGACAAAAGAACCAACAAAAACTGTTATTAATCAGAGTACACAAATTGAAATTCCTTTTTTTTTTTAAACAACTAAAAATTTTCTCTTTTTTTCATTCATTTTTTTCTATTTACATTTCAGAACAACCACCCCAAACATAGAATTTTACCAAACCAAGACTAAAAATTTCCTACCTAACTCCATGTAAGGTGAGTTAATTAAATTGAGGTATTTGGCTTGTAATGTGGCTAGTATGTTGATGGCTATTGCTAGTGTTTTGGATCTTAGGTGCAAATTTCATATGGTGTGTATATGATTTTCCTTGATATATAAATATAAAGAAGTTGTTGATGAGAATATAATGAAGGTCAGGAGTTCATTGGAAGAATTATATAATGAGTATGTTGCTTTATCGTTGGAAGAGTCCTGTCTCCGATGGTTAATTTGGATAGTAATAATTTATCATCCTCCCAATAGAATGTTGCAATTGTCACTGGATTTTACGAAATTCTGAGTATTTTGCGTGGAAATGAAACTATGCCTCCAATAAAATCAGAATTACAAGATTATCTTGATGAAGGTATTTACATTCCTAAGACTAAATCTTTTAGTGCTTTGGACTGGTGGAGGAACAATAGCATGAAATATAAGATTTTGTCTAAGATGGTTGCTGATGTACTAGCAATTCCAATCTCAACTGTGGCATATGAGTCCACATTTAGTGCAGGAGATAGAGTTATTGATGAATTTCGCTCTAAATTGAATGAATAATATGTTGAAGCTCTTATTTGTAGCGGGGATTTGTTTCATCATAAGTATAATGTGAAGAAAAAATCAAAGGTTAATATTTTTTATTTGATATGATATTTTTTTTTTAAGAATTTGTTCATTTATTTATTTAGTAGTTTTTAGTCCAGTGTCTAACATATATGTATTTTTTTATTTTATTTTGAAGGTTTATAAACAAGAGATACAAATCACCTTGAAGATTTGATATCATTTTTTTCATTCATTGGACTTTGAATGTGTTTTGCTGGTTGATATGTGTAACTATTTATGGGGTTTATTTTGTTTTATTTGTAATTTTTTGAAGGAATTTTTAGAGTTTGTTAATTATGGATTCATTTTGTTTCTTTGTATTCTTGGAAGGTTGTTGCATTGCAGACTTGTTAGTTATCATTTTATTAAATTTGATTATAATTTTATTAGTTTTCCTTGTATATAAAGGCCTAGTTTAGCCTATTAAAAAAAATGTAAAATATAACATTTAAATATTTTAATGTGAATAAGGCTTTTAAATAGGCTTTCAGGCCAAGCTAGACTTTTAAAAAGGCACGGTCAGACCGAAAATAAAGTCTATGATAGGCCGTAGGCCAGATTTAAGCCTAAAAAATTAATTGTATGCCATGCTTAGGCCTTTTAAAGTCTGATCTAGCCTATTTCTACCATTTATGTGCAGCATTGTAAACAAGTATTTTTTAAGAAGTCAAGATGATTTTAACAAAAATAACATATTTAAAATACAAGATGTGTGCCAAATAGGAATAAATTACCGCACAAAGTCCAAAAAAAAAAATTTCTTCATCATAGTGCACATTCATACTCAATTATAAAGAAACAAATTCAAATGGAAAAAATAAGATTGCAAAAATAAAACTTACCTCTACCTATGAGTTGCCTCCCACAAAGTATTCTTTAATGTCATTTGCTTGACATCTCATTCACTATCAAGGTGGCATATATGACACAAAGAACACATCATATTTCTTCTTCTTTTTGTTTGGTACAAATTCGATTAACTTGAGAAATAGATGATGTTGCTTCCATGTCCTTTTCAATTGGACATTTGTGAACAGGGCATAGATTGAATCTCTTCCTTTTCCTTTTTCTTGTTCATGTTTTCCTCCTGCTTATCTTATTCTACTACAACAATGAAGTCATCTTCATTCTTCAACTTCTCACTCACCTTCTGAAACTCAACCACTTGCTCAAATCACCTCTCACACGGGCTTTCAAATATTTCAATTGAAACCATATTAATCTTCATGTATTCAACAAAAACATCTTTGATGTGAAAGTCCTTGGCATCTAATTGTTTGGATAAATTGGAATAGATAGAATGTGTTCTCAATTGATCTTTTCATGCAACACTCATCATCTTTTGCTTCTATGACCAATAGATCATCATCTTTTAGTGGTGGGACATAGTAATCAAAATAAGATCCATTCATATGTCCTTCTCTACAAAAGTCACATCTAAGAGGTGGCATCAGAAGGAGATCTTTTTCAAGTGTATGTCTCAAGATTTGTCCCTCAATTATACGTAATTGACCAGATATAAGACAAGTATCGCAGTCTTCCAATACTTGTAGTAGAATATAATCATTAAAATCTTCCATGCTCTGCAATGGATAGTCATCTCAAACAAAAAAGAAACAAACCACTAACACACGACATTATCAAACTATGAAGATGCAAACACGAGAAGGAAGATTGAATTATGTTTGACTAAGTTGATAACTTTTTCATTATTTGATTAAACTGGTTCGGAATTGATGATTTACTTGGAGTAGAATCAATAATAAAACAAAGGAGTGCAAGTATAAAGTGACACAAGTAATTTATTCTGGTTCACCACTAACTTGGTCCAGTCCCTTCACTTAGAAGGATTTAATCCACTAATTCAACAACTTGAATTACAAAGCACCTGACCCTATGAGTCAGTCTTCTTAAACAACCTAACAACTCCAGCATTTTGAGGAATATACACACCTTGACTCTACCAGCCAAGTCTTCTCTACACAATCTAACAACCCTAGATTGTTGAAGGCACACTAACACCACTATAGGGTTTGAATACAAAGGTTTGGAACTTGAGTAGTTGCTTCTAACAAGCTGATTATAACAATGACTATCACACTATAAGAAAAACACTTAGAAAATATTTCTCATTCGAACAAGTGTTTCTCACTTTGAACTCTAAGATGGATTTGGAATTTTGAGCTTGAGTTCTTCTACTCTTTTCTGATTTTTCAATGATCTTCATCTTCTTCAGCCTTGAGTATCTATTTATAGATAAAATTAGGGCTTCAATTTAGTCATTGTTTAATTTTAAATTGTATGCTCATTCCTATCTTGGTCAACAATGATTTTATTCAAAAATAGTTCTGAACAAGATATTTTTTGATAATATGTTCTTTAGTCAATTCTTTATTTCTAAATTCAATCTAATCAGTTCTTCTAGATTGATTATGTTCTATTTTGTTCAGATTGAGTGTGAAAATTCTTCAGATTGATACTGTTC
Source organism: Cicer chorassanicum (assembly GCA_037974735.1). Taxonomy (NCBI): domain Eukaryota; kingdom Viridiplantae; phylum Streptophyta; class Magnoliopsida; order Fabales; family Fabaceae; genus Cicer; species Cicer chorassanicum. The sequence continues at coordinate 41,647,349 of JBBPBP010000002.1, read as the reverse complement.
GTATTTTGTTAAGATTGAGTTTGTAAATTCTTCATATTGATATTGTTCGTATTTTGTTAAGATTGCTTTCGCAAATTCTTTAGATGAAACTTCCTTCCTATTGCTTGCTTTGATCTAGGCGAGAACATAGTGTTGTACCGGTTCTTGAACTTTCACAAGTAGGAATATGATTAAGCCTAATTCATTATTTTGTCCTTTGTCAAAATCTGAATCATATGTTTGCAAATAATAAATGTATCTTCTTGTGAGTGTTGTTAATATAGAGGCGCACCTAGAATAAGTACAAGTTCAACCCTAAGACCTCTGTTACAAACTTCCAACAATCTCCCTAAGATAGCACACCACTATCCTAGTTTACAACACTTGAAGAAAATACACCACTTTCCTCAATTTACACAATAACTTGAATAGTTTTACAACAATGATTTTGACTGAAATCAATAAGATATAGGATTTCCATGGTATATTTAAAAATTAAATGGTAGAAGTTGAAAAGTGCGGAAGAACCTCAAGTTTTGTTGTTGTAAAAAAAAACTGTAAGTTCTTATACGTTACCGTTCTATGTAGAGTTAGAGTTAGCGTTTAAAAAACAATTAAGATGTTAAATCATCCCAAAGTATTAGAGTTAGCGTTTAACAAATTTAAATTAAGATTATTATTATTTTTATTATTATTATTTCATGACAATGTACTAACTATTCATAACCACATTTGCATGACTAGCACCATATTTGATGAGGTGTGGCCCGTGAGTTACCCTAACCCAACTTAGGTAATGATTATGAGTCGAGGATTGTACCGTGCACCCCCCTCCTGTACTTCCCACCCCCCAACTTCAAAGGAAAAGTCAATAATGCCCTTGGATAAATCTATAAAAACTGCCCAAAAATTTACATTACCTTTTTTTCACTCATTTCCTTCGAAAATTTCATTTTTCTGAAGTGGTTTTAGCAAAGTTTCGAAATACAAAAGTAAGGCCAAATCCTAAACCCTTTGAAAGTTTCATTGAAGCACAAAGATTCGAAGCAATATTCTCAAACAAGTTTCATTGTAACATCCTCTAAAATTATTAATTAAAATAATTTGGATCTATAAATATATATTTTCCAATATTAAATTTGGTGTGGTAATTATTCGCCTTGTTTGCCTTATTGTAGTAAAGTTATTAGTAAGAATTATTTGGTAGATGTATTTTTATTTCTAAGAAGAATTTGGGCTAAGGGTTGTGGCTTGGTATCACACGACCCATTTGAATGAGTAGAAAGTTGGGTTGGGAGTTTATGCCTTGTTTTTATGAAGGTTAGCTAATAATTTATGAAGTTTAACTAATAATAATAAGAATTGTAATAATATTTTCTCCCTTCTATTCCTTATTCAGGCCCAACACTATCTACCCAATAATATTCACTTTAAATAGAAAGGACTACTGAAACCCTATCCACAATCACAAACCCTATTTCACAAACTCTTTACAAACAAGATTCTGTAAAGAATACCAAAATTCTAGCCACCATCACCATCACCTCTTTTCTTCGTGCATCAAAAGTTTGAAACTTCTTTTCCTTGTGAACAACTTCGTGGGGCTTAGAGATTTGTACTAGGAAGAAAAGCGGCCAAGGTAAGGGCTTTTCCCCACACAAATTATAGTTAGACCGTTGGTTGGATGGCATGAAATAAATAATTGTGATTGCTTACTTTTGAAAGGAATAATATGTAGACTAATGGATTAAAATAACGAAACTCCAATCCTTTGTGTTAAGTTATTATATATATGATTTTTAAGAAGTAAAGTATGAATTTTGATGTTATATGTGATGAAGTTTTGATTTGTATGGCGAATATGAAGTAAAGTATGAATTCTATGTTATATGTAATAAAGTTTTAATTTCTATAATGAATGTGAAAGAATAGTGGAATTTGTATGTTATATGTGACAAAGTTTTATGATGATGTATGAGTTGGAGTTAAATCTTATTGTTATATATGTTAACGTGTTAATCTTTATGGTGTGTATGATACCAAATCTTGAGTTTTGTGTGTATGTGGTGAAAGTTATGATTTTCATGATTATTTGTTATGGATATGTGATCTTAGTGATATGTGAATAAGATGATGATTTTGAAAAGTGATTTGAATGTTATGACATGATTCTTAGTGGGCTGTGTGGAAGTATATCTCTTTGATAATATATCATCATATCATGTCATGGCATATGCATCTTCGTGGAAGTTGCCTTAGTGGCAGGTTTTTCCCCATTGGTATGGGTGATCTGTGTGGAAGTTGCCTTAGTGGCAGGTTATCCCCATTGGTATGGGTGATTTTTCTGTGTGGAAGTTGCCTTAGTGGCAGGTATATCCAGATCATATAGTTTTAGGAGCATGCATCATGTATATATTTTTGTTATGCAATTTATTGGTTTGTGTATTTTTCTTTTAAATTGGAAGTTTTTACTCTTATATATTTTGTGTTATTCTTCTATATGTTTAACTTTGGTTTGATGTGGATGATGGATAAAATTGACCCTTACAACAACATTTTAGGTACTAATGAGTTCGAGGAGATTCAAGAGTAGTTGATGAGTATTAATGTGCGGCGAACGGGGGATAAAAATGGGTTTTCAATACAATTTTGTAAAGATAGAGTTGCCGCGATATTTCTAAGTTTATTTTTAATTTTTGTCACAAACTTTTAACATACATTAGGATTTTAGAAATACGGGAGTGGGTTCCCTTCCGTTAGGAATTATTGTTTTCTTGTTATAGTCTTGAATAAACCTTTTCTTAATAAAATTAAATAAAGTGGTTGTTACTAATTATTTGCATGAATAAAGGTTAGGTAGTTAGGAAAAAAAATTATCGTAAATCTTTCTAATCAATATGTTTCAAGTAACGTTTTGGATCAAAAAAATCTGGGGCGTTACACTGTTGAAGGCGGACTGATGACATATCGTCGGAGACTCGATGCTTTGACACTCGATGATGTACTGTTTACACCATATGATGATGATCGAGTTAATCATCTGTTTGCCAAGCTTTCGATGTTCTCCGGATACCTTCGATGTGGTGGAGTCTCAGTACTGTATCTGCCAGAGCGATGTCTTCGACAATTTGGTCGTATTCAGTGCATATCGCGTGACGTTCCTCGGGTGCCGGACAGTGTAGATTGGGAGTGGCAGTCTACTATGAGATCATTTGTAACTGCCTTTCGAAGGTTCTATCCTGTGCAGAGGTCACTACAGATTACTATGCATGGTACACATCTGTATCACATCCTCTGATCCTCCCTCCACCTACAGCTGCACCTTCGAGTCCACCTACAGCTGCTGCACATGTTGGTCAATCATCTTCTGTAGATGGTGGTAGAGACCGTAGACATCGTAGAACACTTGAGATTGCACGTAGGGCCTTAGATTTGGTAGAGCCATTTAGTGAGGTTCATGAACTATTAACTGAATTATGCCGCTTGTACGACGATTAGTTATTGTGTTATGTAAGATTGTGTTATGTAAGATTGTCGTGTCTCTGTTATTTATGAATTTTTATTTTGAGTTAAAACGTAAATGATAAATGATAAAACGTTAAATGATGGATAAATGATTAAACAAAAAAAAATGATAAAACGTAAATGGACAATCAAACATAGTTTCTAATCTTCAGTTAATGAAATACAAGATGATTTGGTAAATGATGGATCAATGTGTTCCCAATGTTTCATACGTCCTGCGTACGCTATTTCCCATGTCTTTGCATACTCACTACAAAAGTCTCTCCATTTTTGTGAGGTAGGTGGTAAAGGACAATCAAACTTCAATTTGATCTGGACAATAAAATATTAAACATTAATTTATTTGAAGAACAAAATATTAAACATTAAATTATTAAACAATACTACAAATCATAAATTTTACCTGTACCCAATGATTTTCATTTACGAATCCAATTGCTAGTAATCATAAGCTTTGACTCTTTGGATGGTGATTTGTTTAGCGGAAAGAATGTCATATTCAGATTACGAGACAACGAAACTAATATGACATTATATAGTGTTGCTATCACGTAACCCAAGTCTGGTATAGTCATCCACTTATCTTTTCCTTGAGCACCCAATCTTGAAATTTTCAATGAGTTCCGCATTGATTCAATACTGTTATCGAGCACATTGGCATAAAGGTCTTGATGTAGATGGATCTCTTTATCCAATTGTGTTTGAACTAAAGGCCAAGATTCTTCAGTATGACCTAACAATGCCGTAATTGCTATAAAACTAGGAAAATGTATGTTATGAGATGTTTGCCTAGCAGAACACTGTGCTGATTGATTTGCAGAACATTGAGATGGTTGCCTAGCAGAACACTGCTGATTGATTTGCAGAACATTGAGATGCATCAACATACTCCCAATATAAAGGATCATGAGGAGTATCAAAATCTTTTTTCCTTTTACTAGCTCCCTTGGTTCTCACCTTCTCAGGTGGTACAAGTATTGATGTTGTATGTGGAAATACAACTTCACGCACCTTTGCCCTGAATATCCTTTGACCAACAATATCTTGTTTCTTCATATACGCTTTCATTGCTTCCAACTCTTCTGAAAAGTCATATTGTGATAAAGATTCTTCATCCTTCAATTCATGCTCAATGCTTAAATTTCTCCAAAATACATGAATGCTATCTATCGGGATAACATTACCACATATATGCAACTTTGCCAACTCACAAGCACATGGTAATCCATGAGTTGTTCTGATTGAGCAACCACACTTTGTTTTGTCAGTACCTACAATCTTCACTCTCTGTAACTGTTTGTCAATTTTTTTAAAAACTTTCCTCGATACACAGTGATGTAGACTTTAAAAAATGGTGAATTATACCCGTGCTCAACATCTTTGATGGTTTTGTGAAAAGACGATTTAATGATACATACTTGGTTCTTCAACATCATATTCACAACATCCCAACTTTTACACAAATCACCAAAACTAGTTTGCAACATGTTTTTCAATCTCCAATGAGCAGACTCAACTCTACAAAAAAATTAAATAACACAAATTAAAACAAATCACATAAATTAGTAAATCATATTTTCTAAAACAATACAAATCATAGTTTAAAAATACCTGTTAGATGTTGTCTTCCCCAAATGCATCACTCTATTGGTTCAAACCGTGACAAATCTTTCTTTGTAAGGTGTCAACCAAGAATCTTTCACATAATCAACAAAAAGGATAATATCGGCACACACTAGCTCAAAGTGTTGCAAGTGATGATCATACTCCTCCACACTAGTCGAATATACAATTTTGTTCCATAAATCCATTACTTCGTCTTGTCTATCTTTTTTCACATATTGTTTGCATCTTGCCCCAACATTTTTATCAATATGAAAACGACATAGCAAATGAATTGAAGTAGGAAACACAACTCTAATAGCATTCATCATGGCAAGATCTCTATCAGTCACAATAACATTAGAAATTAAAGTCTCAGATACGAACAACTGTCTTACCTTTTCAAATGCCCAGATAAAGTTATCTTGTCGCTCTTGTTCCAAGTATGCAAACCCAACAGAAAATGAAAAACTAGTAGATGTGACACCGACAATTTCAAGTAATGGTAACCGATATCTATTTGTTTTGTATGTGCTATCACATATCAAAACAAAATCAAATGTGTTTAACAACTTTATGCAATCAGGATGCGTCCAAAATATATCTCTCAAAACATCTGAATTCTCCCGTCTTCTTGTCCAATGCACATAATTTTCTTCTTGTATTAACTTCAACAGATGCTGCATTTTTGTGTACGAGCCTCTCAACGAAGCTCGATAACTACTCCTTGCTTTATATATTTGACTGGGAATTGAGAGATTAACTTTATTTCTCTCTTTCAAAGCATTCAAAATGAATCTTGGTGCAAGTTTATACTTTGTCATGTCATTGACAAATTTTCTCTCTTCTTCATTTAAACGCCCCAAATATGAATGACCGGTTAAAGTATCCGCTAAATCATGATTATGCGTTCCACAACGAACACTAATTTTCCATCCTTCACCGATACTCAACGGTATACATCTGAGCTTAAACGGATAGTTTTCCTTGTGAGAACAAGTTACTGTTGATTTTGATTTAGATTTATATCTTCCGCCTCTTTCGCATCCCAAAATTAATTTGTCTTTTTCTTCCCCTCTTTCTGGTTGCTTTGTCTGATCGAATGATAACAATTAAAATTCCATTTTGCCTTCCAACGTTTTTTGCCCATTCAAATACAGCTTCTCGAGAGGGAAATACCTACAACATATGTTTTAAATATAACATCAAATATATATCTATAATCAAAATTTGATCAGTGCTGGATTATCAGTAATAATACCTAATCAGTGGTGAATTTTGCTGTAGAATCGATAATTGTTGTTGAAGCTGGAACCTCAACTCTACTCATACCTAATTTCAAAAAGATTAAAAAATTTAATTAATAATAATATTAGTAATGTTAAAAAAAATTAAACCCTAAAAAAAATAATGTTAAAAAAAAAATTACATTTCGAAACTTTCACTGGAAATGAAAGTTTTCGAAACAGTCAGGGGAGAATTAATGAAACTTTCGAATATTTCAATTTAAACAAAAGTTTCGAAGATCTTGAAAAAATCTAGATATATACATTTCGAACATTTGAAAGGTTCGAATAAATGCATTTCGAATATTTCAAGTTCAACAAAAGATTCGAGGATCTTGAAAAAATCTGGAAAAATACATTTCGAAGGTTTAGGGTTTAGGGTTTAGGGTTTAGGGGTGCACGGTACAATCTTCTTATGAGTCATTGTGAATTGATCCACTAAAATCAACTCCTCAAAAGAATTGTGAAATTATTTTCATTGTTAAATGTATATATTATTATATACTATCCAAAATAAAATAATAGTTAAAAAATAAAATTAAATATATTAATTTTTGAATTATATTTTTTATTTATATTTTAATATAGAGTAGTATATTTGAGCATTTTATTTTTTAAATTAATTTTTTGTGTGAAATCAAAATTTATTTAACATAATATTAGAGTCGAATTAGGAATGATAGTATAAAAATTGAATCAATAATTCACACAAGCTAGACGTTAATTCATTCACTTTAATTAATGTTATTTTAAACTCACATACATTAATTCTCATTATTTAACTTCAAACGTTATTTTCAAGAGTTTTTAGTAAATTTCTACCTTAAACAATTTTAAAAACTATACTTAACATATAAAATTACCATTTAAATTGTTCAAATTTCTACACATACACCAATCCAAATGCTTGTAATGGTTAAGTTTTCAAAAGGCTAACACACGGTCATTTATATATATAAAAGGAAAAATTGTATTACTTTGATCTTATAGAAAAGTTTCCTTTTGATATCATGCTACTCTCAATACTACAAAAGGATGATAACATCGTCACAAGTAAGCACTCCATGAATCAAAGCATTAAAACATGTGCTCTGAACTTCAAAATTCATTAGACGGCTGTTGTTATAGAATAGTAAGTTTCAATATTAATTAAAAATTATTTTAAAACATTACTAACATGATTTTAGAGGAATAAATGCAATCAACTTGAAGCGTCTCCCACAAACAATGAATAATTGTACAAACAATATAATTCTCCTAATTAATTAATAATATAAATTTAGATGAACTCAATATATTATAATTTAGGTACCCCCACTTCAATTATACAACAAGAAGAAAATGATTGAGATTGATAATCCATAGTTGGATGACTTGCCAATTTGGATTTACTGTCCTGATTGAGCAGTCATACAATTAGAAAATTAACAACGGTTCGATTTTAATCAAATAATTTTTAAAAATAGAATTTAATTTTATAATTTATAATTCAAGCTTAAATGTTGATCTTTAATCTTTGATGAAATGAGTTTAACTAAATGAATGTGGATATTCCATGATTTTAAATTAGAACCGCAATATTGTAGATTTTAAAGTTGCTACAACAACATCACAACCGCAACGTTGATGATTCTTCTTTGGGTCATGGTGCTATTGCTAATCAAGCTTATTATCCCATCTTAAACATTTAGTATACTTTGGTTTGCCAAATTTTAATTAAATAAATTCAACATACATATATGAATTTATCTCAATTAGAAATCACTTTAATTAAAATATAAAATTGAATTCGGGATTTATTATTATTATTATTATTATTATTATTATTATTATTTTTATTATTATTATTATTATTATTATTGTGGAAACCATTTAGTTCTATTCTCCATTCTGCTTGATTTTCTTATCTTAATCAATTCTCCCATCCAATATATATGGTTGGTTTGTTCTATATATGTAATAGACTT
>JBBPBP010000002.1:41622881-41638651 GCA_037974735.1 Cicer chorassanicum | reverse complement strand
AAAAAAACAGAGAGAGAAACAATTTTTAATATATAACGATATATGGGTTTTTTTCTTTTCTTTCAACCATGTTTTTTTGGATTACAATTCCTTTTGAACTACAATATTTCACATGGTATTAAATGATTAATTATTGCATTATTAAAAAACATTAATTAATTTTCTATAACATGAAATAGTTATTTCTTTTATTATTAAATTAAAAAACATTATAATTTTATTATTATCTTTAACATGAAATAGTTATTTCTTTTCTTTGGACAATTATCTGAAAAAGGTTATCAAACATATAAATGGAAAAAGTTAATAGTTCAAACATATATATGTAAAAGACACATGGGTGCGATGGTTCAAAGTCACGCAAACTGTTTCAACAACACCAACTCAAAACATTTCAACTACCATTATAGAAATATCTAATACTAATTTTGATTAAAAAAAATAGACTAAGAATCTATAAACAAAGTCCTATTTTGATAACACACTTTTTGCATCAAAATCAAAACACATGGGTTTATTCTTTGTAACCACCTCTTATTGCAACCGTCATACAAGTGTTTAATTACTAGTTGGTATTTATTTTTTCTTACATAAAGTCCAAAACTAAGGCCAACGTTTCCATTATAATTAAGCTCAAAACAAAAAAATGCATGGAGAATATATATATATATATATATATATATATATATATATATGATATGCCAAGTAAGAGATTATGTTTACTTAATGTATAAGTTTCTTATGCTTGATCTCTAACATCATTTAATAAATAAAAAATAACTTAAAGATATTTACTGACACACTTTATTTATCAATAATAAAGTCATATTATATTTGAAAAAATAACAAATGCACGAGGGAAACTTCTATATGCAATTGACCACAAATAAACTGTTTGCTATAACACGGTGTTTGCATGAAAATAGAACACATGGTTTTGTATTAATTTTCTTTTTATTTGGATTATCTATTCTCCCTCTGATCTCTGCCATCAATTTCTTTTTATTTGGTGGAGAGGATTATATACTGTAGTCTGTCCAATATATTCCCTTTGATGTTTAATATAAAAAAAATTAAATATTAAAAATACATTTATTTAATTTAAAATTTAAATAAATGCATTAATTTTTGTTATTGATTATAATTTTTTTATAATCAAAATTAGAGAAATATATGTTTCTACCTAATGAATGAGTAAGACACGTAAGACTTTTTTTTATCAAAAACATTCAATATTTTATTTGTTGCAAAATAATCACAACTAACTTATGTTATTGGTTGTACTTTTTAATTTAATTTAATTTAATTTTACAAAAACAAATAAGGTTTAGTGTTACACAACCCTCTATTATCTGTTTTGGATATGTAAAAAATTTCTAAGGGAAAGAATATCAAGGTCTCTATTTTGGGTATGTAAAAGTTTTCTTTGAAAATGATATGAAGGTTAATTACAGTAAATATAATTATTTTATATGTATGAAGGTTAATTTTTGTTATTGATTATAATTTAATGAAAGTAGGGATTTGTCGAAGGTAACTTGAGGAATGGTGATTTATTTTTCTATATAAAGACTTCAACACTTCATTATATAATATAACACAAACTTTTGAAAATTTGTTTTCTTCTGACACAGAGAAGGATATGGGAAAAAGATGAAGTAGATTATGGGTTCTTTTTTGGTGATTATGCTTGTTTTCTCACTGGTTGATGGCTCTTACATTCAAGATACTTGTGGTTAGTACCATTAGAATCTAAAACAACATTTTTTATAATCTTCTCTATAACTAATTATCAATTGATTACTTTGATAGTACTATATAACTAAGTATTTGACAACTTAACTTTAAAACATCCCGTACTAATTAAATGCAGGTGTTTATAAAAAAAAATGTAGGTTTCATTTGTAATAATAAATAAATTAAAATTTGTTAAAATATAATTTAATGTTTTTTTTGACAAAAAAGAGTTTATTTTGATAATTTATTTATCAATTTTTTAATATATCATCTTGTCTTAGAATAACTAATAATGTTTTATCTGCTGATTTTACAGGTGGGAAGATTGTCCCTTTGTATGGTTGTGGGATGCCTTTAAATCCAATAGAATTATTCAATTTGGATACACTTACACTCTTACCTAACATGAATGGATTTTATAAAAATATTCCAAGCAATGTTGACTGGAGATTGAAGGGAGCTGTAACCCCGATTAAAGATCAATGTCGCTGTGGTAAATTTTCTTTTGTTAGAATATTAACAAAATTGATTTTAATTATATATCATTTTTTTATAAAATTTTATTTAAAAACCATAACTAAACTAATATTTTTTGGAATAAGAACAAGAATAATTGTCACTATTGAAAATATATTTTATTAAAAATAGCTTGGATCCAGCTTTGAAAAGTCCTTATTAGACAAATTAAGAGGCATTATTCATATCAAATTTCATGAAACTAATCAATTAATATATTCCATATATGTGTAGGAAGTTGTTGGGCTTTTTCTGCAGTGGCATCTGTTGAAGGAATTCTTAAAATCAGTGGTGGCCCTTTGGTGCCACTTTCGCCGCAAGAATTACTTGATTGTGATGATGCCAACCATGGGTGTGTAAAGGGCCAAGTAAAGGACGCATTTGAATACGTAATTAGAAATAAGGGTCTACATACAGATAAGGATTATCCGTACGAAGCAGTGCAGGGCACCTGTCGTCGTAGTTCTAAATTTGCACGTTATGGTCCAATAAGTTTGTATCGTAGAGTAGCGCCAAGAGAAATATTCCTCCAACAAGTTGTGGCACAACAACCTGTCTCAGTAAGTCTGGGTTTCACTTCCAAATCAAAATCAACTTTTCGTAAGTATAAAAGAGGGATATTTAAAGGGCCGTGTCCAGTGCATACACATGAGGTCAATTCGGACAAGATCAAGTGGCATGTGGTTACTATTGTTGGTTATGGAACAGAAGATGGCACCAATTACTGGATTATTAAAAATACATATGGGCTGACATGGGGAGAAAATGGATATATGAGAATGAAAATGCATGGTGGTGGTTCCGTTTGGGGTCTCTGCGCCATTGCATCGCAAGCTTTTTACCCCACAATCCTACCAGCCCACTAAGCTACTTTCTAGTTAGGACTTCATTATATCTACCCATCATTATAGTTGAATTCACATCACATTACACTTTTCTATTTCCTAGTTCAACTGCTATTTAATTATCATATATATCTTTTGTTTTCTTAGAATTGTTTTTTGACATTATGTATGTATTGAAATTTCACAACCATATATGAATCTTTTAAATATTAATTGCATTTATAAATTGGTTTTGATTTTATATACAATAGAATATATATGATAATTACATACGTGTTTAGAGTCCTTCATAAATATAAGTACATACATATGCGGTGTTTATAAGAAAAAAAAATTTCTATAATATAGTTTTTAAAACTGGACTAGACTTATAGGCCGGGCGGATGAACTGAATATCGAACATATAATTGGTCCGATTAATGATTTGAACTATATATATCTAATCTGGTCAATTAACCGTTAATTTTGGTAGAACGCATAAACCAATTTAAACTGAAAAATCGGTTCAAAGAAAATAATTCTTTAATTTCATGCTTTATCATGCTTTACCATTTGGCCAATCGTTTGAATGTGAATTTACATACTTTAATTTTATACATTTTACCAGTTGTTTAAGGTGAGAATTATTAGGTCGCCGTTTAATGAATCATAAATAATTTATCTAGAATGATGTTGACCAATAAATATTAATTGTATGTGTCCCACTAATTATAGCATTTGTAGAATTGTAGAATGATATATGTAGCGAGAAAAGAAAACATTTGTGGTGGCCAAAACGGCCACAAAATTCCAACACGAGTCTATTGATTTTGTGACAGTTTGGGCTGTCATAAAAGAAAATGAATGCATTTGTGGCAGTCTACGCTATCATTATGTTGCAAAAATCTGAATTTTGTGACGGTTTATGCCACCACAAAATCATGCTTATATTTTCAATTAATCAAATCCGTTGTGAGCGTGTTGGCCACCATAAATTCAAATAACTTTTTTCTCCAACAATTTTTTAATCCTTTTTGGCCGACACAAAAGTTACAATCAACTAAAATAAATATTTTTGATTTGTGAAAGTTTTTTCAGCCAATAATAATAACCAATTTTAATTTTAGTATTTGTGAGATCTTTTTTAGTCAACAATTTGTGAGGGTTTTTTCGGCAAAAAAATATTTTTGAAGTTGGCAACTAGTTGATGTTATCTTTTTTAACAGTGAGAGTGTAAATTTTTTTTAAAAAAAAACAACTAAACACTTTAAGTTAAAATATTCATAATCGTACTTTAATTTAAATCAGAGTAAAATATTTAATTGTAAAATTCTTTTCCAAAATGACGATTAAAATTATTTTTGCATTATATAAAGTGGTTTCGACCCAAAAAAATCACAACTATTTCAGATACATAAATTCCATTGCGACAACAACATTGCGATAATGAAGAGAGAATAAATAAAACCCTTAATTAAAACCCTAAGTTGATCTAGAACTCTAAGTGAGGATGACTGGATACTGAGGGTCCACGGGTGGTATCAAGCCTCACTGCTTCTGATTTCCAATCCAAAATCACCGCTCTCTCACGTCTTCGACGTTGTTGCAATTCTCGCACGACTCAAAACTTTAAGAACCTGGTGCGTAAGCCCAATCCACATGGTCACGATCTAAAAACAACATATATACGAAAATACAAAGCATGAAAGCATAACATGAGATGACATAAATTGATAAACAAGCATGCATTTAAATATCATCATATAACAAACAACAAACATGACTCGTGTGATAAATCACCCTAATGCAATGCTTATGTGCCAGTGCACATTATTCTGGAATTTCCACACCATCCTCGAGGGGCGTAAATCATAAATATACCGCCTTACACAGACTGGTACTAATTACCGAGGTGCCATCTATCAAAGATCAACATGATTTACCAAAGTGCAGTCTATCATAGACCTACACAACTCAAAAATCACTGTAAGGATAAGGTGGACCAATCAACTCATGGAAACCACCCCGTGGCCCATCACGGTCACCACTAACTATGAAATGCATTACCATACTTTGACTCTTTCACATCAATCATTATGTAAATGCAGCTATCAAAAGACTCCTCTTTTAATACTCCTTAAACACTAATAATTTTTACTGCTTTTTCACATAGCATACTCAAATCGTATTCTGATTAATAAAATTCATAACGCATATGTTGTCAGTTATGAATATGTAATCTTATCAAATACATAAACAATCGTGTGCACGTTTATTAACCATGAGCACAAGGAACATGTATACAAACACACATTGTATTCAACCTTATATCATATCGTTAGAAAGTTCTCTTACCTCGACAGTGCTTTATTACATAAGCAACTTACGCTACGCCATCATAACCTATCCGATGATTCCAACAACACCTCTCAATTTCCTTGTACCTTAAATCAATCAATTAACTTAATCAATACAAGTTTCTAAACCAACCCCAAATGAACCAAGGTTCGGCCACTATCCAAATCAATTAGGGTTTGACTTATCTCTTAGGCTCCCTAACGTCAAGAAGACCTAGGTTGAAGTACTTTGGCGGAAGCAAAATTTAAAAAAAACTTATGCTACACTTTGAAAAACTGGAAATTTCTCATAAAGTTGACGTATCTACTATAAAATTTAAAACTTTTAACTTCAAAACTTAAGATTGAAACTTTGTTCATAAAGTGAATATTTCTCTTTTAAACCTTCTTGATATACAAAATTTTAACCCTTATATATATATATATATATATATATATACATAACCAAACACACTTGCAAAAGTCTTCTTAACTTTACTAACTTAAACCCTATAATAAGATTTCTATTGTTAGTTCAAACTCATTAATTTGAAAACAACTCATTACGTTACTCAAACACATACAAAAATCAAATTTTCACATTATTACACACCACATTTGGTCTTATTAAAATTTTTGGGGGATTGGTTCCTTATAACTTATTTGATCATTGACCTTTTACCACATTACTTTGTGTCTTATTTTGCTCAACATCAAGACACAATTTTCTTTTGTTTATTATTTTTTTAAGCAAAACAAAATAGAATTATAAACACATAGTAGAACAAAGAAAAACCGAAGAAATGAAATTGTCCTCTTCCTTACTAGATACACAGTTTTGAACATGATACTAAAAGGTTTTACTGATTTTATTTTTAACTACAACAATAATAATACAACACCAAAAACTTGCAAAAGAACTAAAATACTTTCACATTACCCCCATCATATACATACACGATTTTACAAAAAGAAAAAGATTGAAGAAATTTATTTTTACCTCAACAAAATAGCTCACAAGCATCCCTTAGTAGAGAAGAACAATTTGTCTTCCAAAAATTTCTTCAATCAATGTTTGGATTAAGGATAAAAATGGAGGTTTGTGTTCATTAATCACAACACCAACACCCTTGTGTTGTTTGTTTGTGTTTTGAGAAAAATAAAATAATAGAAGTAGGGGAAAGGGAGCATAAGGGAACTAAAAGGAGGGGGAAGTGATTTTGTTTTTTTGTTTTATTAGCAATCTTAATTAATTATGGCCACAAATTAAAGAAGGGGTGATGTGGTCACCTTAGATCCACATATTATTTACTACCTTTTACAAAATATCTTGGATAATAATAATGTGGAATGCAATTAATGTCATATCATTAACCATCTCACCAGAAATATATATCCCGACGCAACTCAGCTCGCAAATAAATCTAACCAAAAGGTCGGACTCTTAAAATATTCTTCGATAAATTTATTTATTTATTTTACGGCGAAACTAATTCGATTATCAGAATAATCAAATTTAATATTCTTCGCTCAAAAAAATATTACTTAGAAATAAATCAAGTCTCCAATCACCCAAGAACTTGAATAAAAAAATTTCATCGAAATCAAATATATTTTAAAATTTGAAAGCGGCAAAACTCTCTATCGATTTCAAACATTGAAAAATTTCAGTCTCGGATTTTGACTAGTTTTACATGTGGACTAAATAAAAATATTTCAGTCGTGAAAAAAGTATTTTTTTGGTACTTTATTCAAAAATAAAAGAAACTGATATACTCAACAACAAGTTTTAATTACAAAACATAAACTAGATATACTTAATTAAGAATTCATTTTCTCCATGTCTTACAAAGACCTTCTTCCGCTTTTCGCTTGCAAAGTGGAAGCAATTCAATATGTATATTGGGATAGCTTGAGCAATGACTTTTATGAGAAAGCTTTGTCTCGCAAATGATAGGTTATTTTCCTTCAACCTCTTTAAGGTTTTGTTTATATTACTAGGGCCCCCTAGTTGTTCAGAATGTCAAGAGCAAAAGCATAAACATCATCACTAATCATGTCCCAAAATCTTTGATAGAAAAGTGTCAGAAGCCCATCGGGGAAAGGGGACAAGGGGACGCCAAGCTCTTCAAGATTTGCATGGCTAGAGTAATCTCTTCCCTTTTAAAGGAAGTCTTTCATATGACCAGAGATCTGGTTGCTAACCACTTATGTTATGTTATCAATATCCACATTTTTAGAATAATTGAAAAGAGTCTTAAAAAATGTTACATAAAATGGTTTCATTACCTTGTTTGTCAATAATGGAGGTGATCATGTTGCACCTTCTTCTCTGACTAGCTTTCATATTGATAAAATTAGCATTCTTGTCACCATGTTGTAGCTAAAACGCATCACACCATTGATTCCACCACTTCTCCTTGAACTCAAGCATATCATCAAGGTTTTTTTTCTAGTTTTCTTAAAATCTACTATTGAAATGAGTTCCTTATGCGTCTATTGTGGGTAGTTTGATGTATGTATGTATGTGTACAAGGCTTGATATTGTGCATGTTGTGGGTACAAGCAATAGATTTTTGTCAAATTCAGGTAGAGAACATTGGAATGCTTGTCAAAAAGTTCGCTAGAAAGTGAGAAAAATGAGTTTTTATGCATTCCGATGCCCACCACGCGTCCCAGGTGTAGGATTTGCGCTTTAGGCGCATTTAGACAGATTCAGTATGCATAAATGCTCCCCAGGTTCCGGTTTTGCGCTTCAGGCGCACATCATCTACTTGTTGATGTTTACTGAATTGTTTTGCTCTTTTGAGTCCGAATTTGGTTCTGGTGTCTTCATGAAAGTTGTAGTTGTGGGTCTTAGCTTTCATTTGCACTTGATTTGATTCCAATTGGACATTTACAACTCCAAATATGGCTAAAATACTCCACGTAGATCATGTTGATTTCTCATCAAAATTCAGCGTTGCACTACAAAAAAGAAACAATGTAAAACTACGAAAAGTCTCTACTTAATCAACGAAATAAGAACATAAACATTTTATTAAATCCAAAAACTAGAATCAACAAAATATATCAATTAACTCCTTAAATTAACTCATGATCACTAATAAATAAAACTTAAAACAATGAAAAAGATGCATATGACTTTACGCCAAAAATGGCATTTTATAGCGCGCCTTTTATAGCACTTATTAAATACAAGCGCTGTTGTATAATATTTTAAAAGCAACGGAGGATACAACAGCGCTTTTTTGACAAGCGATGTGGCAAAAGTGCTATTGTAGGGTCATATAGGGTCACATAGCGCTTGCACATAATGTTTACAATGCGTTTACAACACTTTTGATAAAAGCGTTGTAAATGAAAGCGCTCTCACATAATGTTTACAACGCTTTTGAAGCGCTTTGTATACAAGTGCTAGCTTTTAAAGCGCTTTTTGTAAAGGCGCTGTAAAATACATGCACTTTCACATAATTAAATGACCTATTAGAGCGTTTTTTATACAAGCGCAATAAAAGGCTTGCGCTTTCACATAATTAAAGGACCTATTATAGCACTTTTTATACAAGCGTTGTAAAATGGTGCGTATTTCATAAGATTCATTTTCTTTAAATAAATAAAAACAAATTTAATACGTTGTCCTAACCCTACGAACCCTCATCTCCTCTACTCTACGAACCCTCCTCTCATCTACTATGCGCCCATCTACTGCTCCTTTCAAAAAAATTGGATATGTTGTCTCAGGTATTGTATTTATTAATTTGTTGTTGTTGTTGTTGTCACTAAATCATATAAAATATGTTCTTTTTTGAAATTTGTTCGATCTGTTCTTTTTTGAAATCAAACTTGGACCTTGGTTTCCATTTTCCTATATTATATATGTGTACTATAGACTGGTATAATGTTATCAGTAGCTTATTATTTGTGTAACACTGCATTTATATAGGTCATATAAAATGGACCGGAAATGGACGTCTGCCAATTGATTGTCAAAATAGTATGAAAATGGAGTGAAGGAGCTTGCTGAGTTTGCAGTGAAGAATGCAAAATATCCAAATCGAATCATTTGTCCTTGTTTAAAATGTTGTTTTGGAAAACGCGTTAGAGCAGATGAATTGGAAGGACATTTAGTATGGCATGGAATTGATCAAAGCTATACATGTTGGATAAGACATGGTGAGAAAAAAAAAAAGGAACATTAATTTTGAGAATGGTTCAACATATGCTTCAATAGATTTCCGACACAGATACATATGAGCGGGACCGAGTTGAGGAGATTATAAAAGCAGTTGACGAAGATCTTCGGGATTGTCCTAAAATGTTTGAGAGTTTGTTGAGTGATGCAGAGAAACCATTATATAATGGTTGTACTAAATTCACAAGACAATTGACGATATTAAAGTTGTACAACTTAAAAGCGAGTAATGGATGGTCTGAAAAAAAAAGCTTCATAGAATTATTAACACTCTTAAAAGATATGTTGCCAGATGATAACAAACTTCCCAATCGAACCTACAAGGCTAAACAAATTTTGTGCTCTATTAGCATGAGTTGCGAAAGGATTCATGCGTGTCCTAACGATTGAATTTTATTTTGAAACGAATATGAATTGCTAAAGGGGTGTCCGAAATGCAATGTGTCTCGATATAAGAAGAAAGAATCTACTCCAGCAAAAGTCGTGTGATATTTTCTTATAATACCAGGATTTAGGCTCATCTATCGCAGTGAACAAGATTCAAAACACTTGACATGGCACGTGGCTTGTCATGAAATCTACAACTTGCACTTTCTACTGATGGAATGAATCCACATGGTCTTCAAATCATCTCACACAACACGTGGCTTGTGATTTTGTTGATTTATAACTTACCTCAATGGTTTTGTTTGAAGCGTAAGTTTATGATGTTGTCTCTGTTAATTTCTGGAGCCAAACAACCGGGGAATGATTTATATTGACGTATACTTGACTCCTTTAATTGAAGATTTAAAAAAATATGTGGGAGACAGGTGTGGAAGTTTATGATGGGTATAAGAAAGAATGTTTCAATTTGAGGGATATGTTGTTCGGCAAAATTAACGATTTTCCAGCATATGGCAATTTATCACGATATAGCATTAAAGGTTATTGAGCATGTCCTATATGTGAAGAGAGTACAAATTGGATGCGTTTGAAACATTGTAAGAAGAATGTATTTCTTGGACATCGTAGATTTTTACCTTATAGTCATTAGTATCGTGGATGGAGAAATGCATTCAATGGAAAATTAGATGAAGATACTGCTCCTTTAGCACCGACTGGATATCAAATACTTGAAAAAGTACATGGTTTGACCAATAAATTTGGCAATCCTTTTATGGGAGAGATGGTCAAAACTGGGTGGAAGAAAAAGTCAATTTTCTTTGAATTGTCATATTAGAAGTCTTTGTATATAAGACATTTCCTCGATGTGATGCATATTGAAAAAAATGTATTTGATAGTGTTATTGTTACGTTACTCAATGTTCTAGGAAAGTCTAAGGATGGCATCAATGCAAGATTGGACTTGGTCGATATGGGAATAAGAAATGAATTGGGTCCCGTAAAGAAAAGAAAGGAAAAAAATTGTTTTATATAAATTTCTACACAAAATTCAAGTTCTAGAAGGATATTCTTCAAACATTAAAAATTTAGTTTGTATGAAAGACCTCAACTTAAAAGGTTTGAAGACCCATGAGTGTCAGGTTCTAATGGAGCATTTGCTACCAACAGGTATACGTTCCATTTTACCTGAAAAAGTTCAACGAGCCATAACTAAATTATGTTTCTTCTTCAGGGAAATTTGTAGTAAAGTGATCGATCCTCATAAATTACCGACATTGTAGAGGGAAATTGTTGTTACTTTGTGTGAGCTTGAAATGTATTTCCCACCCTCGTTTCTTGATATAATTGTTCACCTTACTGTTCATCTTGTTAACGAGACACAACTTTGTGGGTCAGCTTATATGAGATGGATGTATCCGATAGAACGATATATGGATATATTAAATGGGTACATAAAAAGTAGAAGTCGCCTAGAAGGTTATATTGTTAAACAGTACATTGTCAAAGAAGCTGCTGAATTTTATACTTAATATCTGTCCAATGTTGAATCCATAGGACTTCCCATGTCTTGTCATTCGAGAAGAATATCAGGAGAAGGGATAGCTGGAAAGAGAGTAATGACTATATCAAGGGCAGAAAGGGAGCAGGCACAATTGTATGTTCTGCACAATGATGATGAGGTTCAACCGTATGTTACAATACACATGGATCTGTTATCTAGTTTGAACATGAATAGGAATCAAAATTGGCTAAAAAATCACATTAACTCAAAGTTTGATATAGACCCCGGATCAATTTCACAAATATTGAGGTGGCTAGCAAATGGTTCAAGTTTACATGTCTTTTCTTACACCGGTTATGTAATTAACGGCTACATATTTTATACCAAAGAACAAGATGATCAAACCACTATGCAAAATAGCAGAGTCACTCTCGTAGCTGAAGCGATGCATTTCTCAAGTGCAAAAGACAAAAACCCAATATATGCAAATCTATTATATTTTGGGGTTATCGAGCGCATATGGAAGTTAGACTACACAATGTTTCATGTTCCCATATTTTGTTGCAAGTGGGTCGATAATAATAATGGTGTTTGGATTGATGATTCAGGGTTCTTGCTTGTTGATTTTAATAAGGTGGGATACAAAAATGAGCCTTTTATTTTACTGTCGCAAGTTCAACAAGTGTTTTATGTCACTGATTCTGTTGATGATAAATCGTCTGTTGTCCTAACAACCAATAAAATAAGTGATGATAACAATAACAATGAAGATGTTGGTAATGATTTTTTCTTTGCAACATCACAACCACATGAAATTGATTCAACTGATGATGGTTTATATCTTAGAGATGATCATGATGAGGGAATTTGGATTAATCCATCGTTTCGTATCATTAAGGGGCAAAAAAATATGAATCCCACCAGGAAAAGAAGAAGGGCATCTTAATGTGTTTAAGTGTTTTATATAAGCCATGTAATCTGAGCTGAGTTCATGTAATTTAAGTGTTTGAGCATTTTAGTATTTAGCTTGAACTGTATTTGATTTTCTTGTTATACTAATTTTCTGCTTATGTTTAGCTTGATCTTAGTGTTTTATACTAAGTTCAAGTAATTTAAGTGTTTGACCTGCCAGAACTGATTTTCTGCTTATATTGGACTTGAACTTGAAAATGCTTTGTTTGAGTACTGGGCATTTTTCTTGAACTTGAACTGATCCCAATATGAGTTGATCATGTAATTTAGCATTGATATATAGTTATTTAACTAATTATTTGGAAGAAAAAAAAAATATAAATATAGGTATTTTACTAATTATTTAGCATTTTAGAGAAACTGAACTTAAATTGTAATGTAACATATTTAACTTGAACTGAACTGAACATAAACTTGTAATTTTACAGCGCTTTTGTCAATAAGCGCTATAAAAAGGCTTTTAAAAAATAAGGGAAAAACATCTAAGTGAAACTAACACTAGAAGATGGCATGATAGAAAAACAAATAAGGAGGTCTTTTAAAGAGCATTATGGACAAGCGTTGTAAAAGACTTTTAAAACATAAAATAAGGAGGTCTTTTAAAGCGCTTTCTGGACAAGCGCTGTAAAAGACTTTTTAAAAATAAAACAAGGAGGCCTTTAAAAGCGCTTGTTCTATAAGCGCTGTAAAAGGGTCACATAGCGCTTGCACATAATAAAATAAAGAGGTCTTTTAAAGCGCTTCCTGGACAAGCGCTGTAAAAGGCTTTTTAAAAAATAAAATAAGGAGTCGTTTATGTGACACCCTAAACCCAAAATGACATTTATAATAATTTATACTAAATTATTTGAAGAAAACTCTCGGCGGATGAAGAAAACATGTTCAAGAAAATAAAAACTTTTAAAATATTTTAGGATATCACGTTTCTCTAAATACATATGTAACAATTCAACTTTGTTCCTCAATTAAAATTCAATGAACTTGATTTAACTAGAATTTCTAGATTTAATTCCCAAGACTTACTCATACTAAGGTTTTCATTTAAAAAGTCATTTGTGATTACATAAGTAAAAGAAATTGGGTCAACTCTTAATTCCCGGTATCACCTATCAAAGTGGGGTTCCTCCCAAACTTGAACTTCAAGACTCATTAACCTGTAATGCAATTTCGCAAACGCAGGACCAAGCCAGTCAAACACAAACAACGAAGGAGGTGAGTTTTGAAATCATGTTAATAGTATAATATAAGTAAGGAGAACACGTAATTAATTCTAAATAAACCATATCATTAGACAAACATTCTTAAAAGAAAAACATAACATTATAAAGTCAAAACCACTCAAGGAAAGTCAATACATTTCACTATAACATCAAATCATCTAAGAAGAATTATTATCGCACACGACACATATTAATCACAACAAAACAATCACAAGAAAATGCAATGCTATGCATGAGCTTAGACTCTACTTCACAATGTGGTACCATTCCGATGGACGGACAATTCAAATTGGCCATGTCCACATAGATCCCCTCAACTCAACCTGAGACACATATACGCGACAGTCGAGGTAAACGTGTGTTGCATGGTAGCTCCCGACATTTGGAGTGCTACCTCCAAGTCACCTAGGAATTCCCCACCCAAATACCTCCAAGGTCTAACAATCTTGCCTTAAAGCTCAACAGTAGACCGCCATGATCAGGCTCAATTCAGTTGTACTTCCTTGGAATTGCGAGGCTTGTCAGGCCCTACCTATATGATGACAAAATAATCTCCACTTCACAAATTCTCAATATTTATTTTCTCCCCTCGTTGGCCTATGATACTCCATTAAGACCGTCATCTCAAACACAAATTGAAATCACAATTATTTCATCAGAGTTTACTTCAATCTTTTCATCACCAATTCACAACATCACTATTATAAATCACACATCATCATCATTACATAACTCATCACAAATTTAGAGCATCACTATCATCAATCGTAACTCATCACATAAACTTATCACAAATTTATAAAATCACAATTATTATTCATACAACATCATCATCACATAAAATTATCACAACACATCCATGTTTTATCATCATATCACATAAACTCATCTAATCAAACATATACATAAAATTAATTCGACACTCAATATAACAATAAAATCAAATACCACACATTTAAAGAAATTAAATGAATCAACACCTTACAAATATTTCTATTCTATATTTTAATCTCACAATTTCCATATTTAGAGATTAATTAATTTATCCCTCAAAGGGCTACTGCCGTACGTAGCAAGCCCCGAATGAACATTGGGAAATACGGTTTTCCTGTTCATCTCACAATATATTACACTCATGAATTCAAATGCTCTGTCACCCCTTACCTTATTTCGACGCTTTTACCCACGAATAAGATTCCACGAGCAAACAATCTTTGTTCTTTGACTCTTTGTCCTTCAATCGATCTAACTCGACAATTTATGGGCAAACGTCAAAAATAAATTATGGGAAAAGCATGTGTTACGGTTGGTAGAGAAGAAAAAGATAAGGATTAGGTTATTAGAGTTTCTATAAGCTAGGCCGCATGGTAATATTTGTATGCATATTAGGATTACGCATAGCCTAATAAATCACTATTATTATATTTTATTGATATAAATCAACTTATTTATTCATATTTTAAAATGATTTAGTTAATTTATATATAAATATACTAAAATTAAATTATGTTACTAAAGGTCTAGTTCACAATAATTACAAAATATTAGGCTTAACATAATAACAATTTAAAATTAATATGCACGAATCTATACTTATATATATAACATCAAAATTGGATTTAGTATCAATAATCACTAATTTTAATAAATTACGAAGATAAGTAGATAAAAAAAAACTCCATAGAAAATTATTACAGCAAAATATGTATAAAAAAATATAACTAATTTATAATAACAACAAATTGAGGGTGTTACAATATTACTCATTTAGTTCAAAAAAACTACCAGATCATAGAAAACATCTATATAATGAAAATTAATTATAAAAAATTTATCAACATTTCTTATCAAACAATTTTAGTACTAAATTAATTATCTAAAATCCTATTTAATTAATAAAATAGTTTATTATAAAATTTGGGGTGTTACAGTTTACAGCGCTTTTGGACAAGCGCTTTAAAAGACTTCTAAGAAAGCACTATAATAGCCTTTTAAAAAATAAAGGTTTAAATATGTTTTTGGTCCCTGTAAATATAACCTTTTTTGATTTTGGTCCTCGTAATTTTTTTTTGTTTATTTTTT
>JBBPBP010000002.1:41517141-41601429 GCA_037974735.1 Cicer chorassanicum | reverse complement strand
AGGTTGGTAGAACTTAGAATTTTTTTTAAAAATGATATTTTGAAGGAGTTAAAATTTACTTATTTTGTAAGATGAAAATAACTTTTATTTGAATTACTCTTGATTATTTTAAAGAAATTAAATTGAGTTGAATTTTTGTTGATTTATAAAATAACAATAATTCTATACTATTGATTTTATTTAATGTTTAAAATAGCTTAAAATTTACAGCATGTTTTATTATGTCTTGTTTATAAGAAAATTAAAAGGAGTTGTTGTTATGTTGGTTAGGGGATGGTATGAATATTGAAATGTGAGGGTGTTGAGATATTTGTTTGAAATTATTGATTTATTGATTATGATATTATGAACTCATTAGAGTTTAACTTGATGTTAGAGTTTTATATTTTAAGAGCTCATTAGTGATATATAATAGTACTAATTAAAAAGAAAGGGGGTCAAATGATAAAGTTTCTACTAATTGAGAAAGAGAAGAAAAACAAAGTTCTTAAAAGAATTATCTCAATAGTCAAACTCTTTTTGAAAAAATTATCTAAATTTTAGATTCTATAATCGATGTATTTTATGAGTAGAATGTTTTTTTTGTTTTTTGTAGAATTGTAGTTATTGTGTTATCATTGTTGAAATGTATATTGAGTTTAATATGAGAAAGTGACATGTTGCTTGTACATCTTTTCTTGTTACATGAATTAACCTAACAAAATGATATGTATTATGTGGATTGGTATGTGTAGAGTGTATCATGTAGATTATGTGTCAAGAGACTACAATTTATTTTACCAATTTTTTTTAACTATAAAACTGCAAAAAAAATTATTAGGGACCCAATTTTTAAGATTAGAACATGCCTTCAAAAATCTTTAAAATTGATGGTGTGTTATGCTTTACACCAATTTTGTGCCTTGATTGAAACTGATGATCTATCTATAGACATTTTAAGTAGTTGGTGTGAGAGGAGACTGTAATTTTGTAGATTTGTCAACTAGTGTAATTCATTATCATAACCAAGTAATCCTTATGCATTGTGTCATGTACACTACTTTAATGTATATAAATATATAATTTTGTTTTTTTTGTAAATTTTGAGAAAATAAATTAGAACTATTTGGGAAGTGTTATTTTATTGGAAACTTTTTATCTATCTATCTATATATATAATTTAAATCTTCTTTCAAAATATAAGTTGAAAATAATAATTTTTTTAATGATTAATTATTTAGAAATGTGTTTTTGACAATTAAAGTACGAGTGATTTTAGAAATCTTATAGATTTAAAAAAATACATGTGATTTATTTTATTTTTAATTGTATTTAGAAATATGATTTGTTTTAATTGTTTTTATTTAGACGTGATTTATTGAAAAGTGATTTAAGGATATGGTTTGAATTCCCAAGGATTTTTTTTGTGTGCTAAATGTATAACTTTTAAAGTGGTTTATGTACTACTTGATTCAATTTGGTTTGGTAGCGTGTTGTGTCTTGTAGTAAATAATTATTTATCTTATTTGCTACTTGGAAATCTATGTTTTAGTTTGTTGTAACTTTGAAGTGATGATTAATTCAAAAGAAAATTTGAGCGTGATCAATTTGGAGCAGTTAGCCTTCTTGAAAGTATGTTACATGTGTTTGAATCATCGTTTGAGTTATGAGTTGAACGTAAAATGATGGTGCTAATTTTTGGATTAACTATGTGAATGTGCATATGACTATGTAAATATTAAATTGTTTGTGTTTGAAGTGTTCTAATTGTTAGGAATTAGTGTATAGAGTTACAATAGTCGAGAACATTAAAAAGTGAAATAGTTCTATATTGCTTCAATCGAATTATAGATTATATATTGATGTAAGTGTTGTTGTTACTATTTGTAAATTACAAATGAATTATTGTGAATGTGTAATAAAGCGTTTTAACTTGAAGTAAGGAGTAGAAGTTGTGGCGTCGCCTTCGCACTCCTGAACCACGTTAAAAATACTTTTAATTACCCATGTTTGAATTTGAATGACTGTAGTTATAGTTACCTTAAGTAGTTGACTACATGAGTAGGAGGGACTAGCTACCCCGATGACTCATCGTCGATAAAAGAGGCAACAATAACCTGTTGTTATTATTGTTAAAAATACTTGTTAATTCTATTTTTGAAATAGTTAAAAACCATATTCATCTCTTACGTAATTTTGAGTCATTATAAGTCATATGTGACATCAATGTCAAATGCTAACAACTGTTTCATGTGACGTGAATTGGTATGGAGGTGCGTACATAAATTAAATATTTAATTAAATAGGTTTGACCTTCTAAGTAACTTGTTGGAAATAAATAAGCGCATTGTGTTAGTATCTTATTATTTGTTCTATATTGTCTCATTTGGTAAGGACCTAGAACTATGGTATGAGTCCTATAAATAAATCTTGTGTATAAGATTTTGAAACTAATTTAGACTTTGAGTGTGTTTGAAACTATATGTGAAAATATTTGTCTTATTCCACTATGATTATACACATTCGTTTTTAAAAAAAAAAAATATTTAAGTGATTGTATGTCATTGAGTTGTTATATGCATTTCTGTTTGTAATTCTTGAAGGCGTAAAATATTTTAAATGTTTCTTTATATGTCTAACTTTTGTGAAATATGTAGAGTAATTGTTGTTATGATTTAAACATTCTTTTAAGAGATTGAAACTAGTGGAGTATTGATTGAGAAGTTAGTTGAACTCGAAAACGTATTTGAGATATGTGTTATTTGATTCAACTGAATGTAGTAAGTGTTGTTGACTAGATTCACATGCTTAATTTTATCTATAAACGATTATGATTAATCATAATATTTCTTTTTCATATTTGAGCTGTTGAATGTGATGTGTTTAATTAACTTATTGTGTCATGTTAGCGTATCATGCTAACCTAATTGATTTTGACATGCTTTGAATAGTGAATGTCTTAAATATGTTTATAGACTAAGTTTGAGTCTTGAGGGTGGTAAGTTAGATATTAGTTCACTCACCACAAATTTCGAGGACGAAATTTCTTTAACGAGGGGAGAATTGTAACACCCCAAATTTTATAATAAGCTATTTTAATAATGAAATATGATTTTAAATAATTAATTTGGTGTTAAAATTATTTTAGAATATATGTGATAAATTTCGTGATTCGTTTTCGTTATATGGGTGCTTTAGAGGACGTGCTACTATTATACATATTGGACTACACGAGTAATCTAAATAACAAATATTATACTTTATATATTTTTCTAAATAGTATTTTAGTGTAATATTTTAAAAAAATAAAAATAAAAATAAGATTTTAGAATATTTTACGTGTATATGTATGTTTGTAATTAATGTGATATTTCCTTGTATGTTTGACTAATGTTAAATGTGCACATATTTATATTTTAATTAATTCTAAGTATCTCCTATTTTAGTTATTTATTTTATAAACAATTATCTTGGGATAGTAATAATATTGTGTTTGATTTCCTTTATTTTTATATACTTGTTGTGGCATTGTGATTTTATATATATTTATTATGATTTTGTTATTAATATAAAGTAGTAATGTTATATTTATTTATTTTGTGATTTTGACTATTCTCTAATGATGTTAGTATTTTAATATGAGTATTTTGTAAAATAAGTATAATTATATTGATTATTTTGAATATTAGAGTTTTTGTTGTTCGTAATATGTAACTTTTAACAAGTTAACTACTTTAATTAATCTATTTTTAAAATATTAATGTTATATTTATTTATTTTGTCATTTTAACTATTTTCAAAATATAATTATTTTAATTTGATATTTAAAAAAATATTATTTTAATTACAAATAAATAAATTAAAATAAGTGTGTAATTAATTGGGCTTTGTGAAAATAAAAGAATACGGTAAAGAAATAAAATTGGTTCAATAGGTTAGGTTAGTTATAACCTAACAAAACAAATTGTAGAGCTACAGGAATGGAAGGCATGGCAGCGGCTGTAGCAACGGAATAGTGAGAATTAAATAGGAAATCGATCTCGGTGTCTCACGACTGTTCAGAAAACTTTCTCCGTTTTCGTCCAAATTTTAGTATGTTGTTTCATTCATCTAGCTAGTCAATTAAACACACTTTCCCAGATTTTTAACCATCCCAATTTCTCTCTAAAATATCCGACTTCTCCGTCTATGAAATTCCTTATTTCGCACCGTTTTTCTTCACCGTAAGTCCGATTTGAGTGAAACCAACGCCAAAACGATCATATGAAAAGTGGC
The DNA here is from genome assembly GCA_037974735.1 of Cicer chorassanicum. Taxonomy (NCBI): domain Eukaryota; kingdom Viridiplantae; phylum Streptophyta; class Magnoliopsida; order Fabales; family Fabaceae; genus Cicer; species Cicer chorassanicum. The sequence goes on along the minus strand of JBBPBP010000002.1, from coordinate 41,597,175 downwards.
TATATTATCCACTGATTGGTTTTATGATTTATGGTAAGTTTCCTTCACTGAATTTCGAAATTTAGTTTTTAGAGTGTCTTCTCATAATTTATTTTTAACGTTTACCCATAAACTGTCGAGTTAGATTGATTGAAGGACAACGAATCGGAGAATAAAGGTTGTTTGCTCTTGGAATCGTATTCATGTGTGAAAGCGTCGAAATAAGGTAAGGGGTGAGAGAGCGTTTGAATTCATGAGTATAATATATTGTGAGATGAACGGGAAAACCGTATTTCCCAACGATTCATCCGGGGCTTGCTATGTACGGCAGTATCCCTTTGAGTGATAAATTAATGAATGTGCAAATAAGGGAATTGTGAGACTAAAATGTGGAATAGAAATATTTATAAGGTGTTGATTGATTTAATTTCGTTGAATGTGTGTTATTTGATATTATTGTGATATTTGATTTATTTTTGTTAAATGTGTGATATTTGATATTATTGTGATATTGGATGTCGAATGAATTTGATTCATATGTTGGATTAGATGAGGTTATGTGATGTGATAATAAAAGATGTGTGCATTGTGATAATTTTATGTGATGATGATGATGTATGATTAATAATTGTGATGTTATAAATTGTGATAAGTTTGTGTGATGATATATGATTGATGATAGTGACGCTATAAATTTGTGATGAGTTATGTAATGATGATGATATGTGATTTATAATAGTGATGTTATGAATTGGTGATGAAAAGATTGAAGTAACCCCTAATGAAATAATTGTGATTCTAATTTGTGTTTGAGATGACGGTCTTAATGGAGTATCATAGGCCAAAGAGGGGAGAAAATAAATATTGAGAATTTGTGAAGTGGAGATTATTTTGTCATCCTGACAAGCCTAGCGATTTCGGGGAAGTACAACTGAATTGAGCCTGATCGTGGCGGTCTACTGTTGAGCCTTAAGGCAAGATTGTTAGACCTTGAAGGTATTCGGGTGGGGAATTCCTAGGTGACTTGGACGTAGCACTCCAAATGTCAGGAGCTACCATGCAACACACGTTTACTTCGACTGTCATGTATATGTATCTCGGGTTGAGTTGAGGGGATCTATGAGGACAGGGCCAATTTGAATTGTCCGTCCACCAGAATGGTGGCATAGTATCATGGCCTCCTAACCAAGTACTTCAGAGTTAGAATGGTACCACATTGTGAGGTAGAGTATAAGCTCATGCATAGCATCGCATTTTCTTGTGATTGTTTTGTTGTAATTAATATGTGTCGTGTGCAATTATAATAATTTCTGCGATGATTTGATGTTATAGTGAAATGTATTGACTTTCCTTGAGTAGTTTTGACTATATAACGTGATGTTTTTCTTTGAAGAATGTTTGTGTAATGATACGGTTTATTGATGATTAATTGCGTGTTCTTCTTACTTGTATTATACTATCAACATGATTTCAAAACTCACCTCTTTCGTTGTTTGTGTTTGACTGGCTTGGCCCTGCGTTTGTGAAATCGCAGTTATTACAGGTTAATGAGTCTTGAAGTTCAAATTTGGGAGAAACCCCGCTCTGATAGGTGATACCGGGAAAGAGAGTCATAAGTTGTATTTTTATTTGTTTAATTAGAAACAACTTTTTGTATGAAACCTTATAACTAGTAAATTTTTGGAATTGATTTAAGAAATTGTAGTTAAATCAAATTTTATGGAGATTGCACTATTTTATAGGAGGAAAAAGTTTAAAGTGTTCATTTTGAATTTTGAGGAATGTGATATCTCAAATTAATTATAAAATTTTTTTTATTCCCTCGAAAACGTATTTGCTTCACCCGTAGTGAGTTAAAGTTAAAAATTCTATTATAAATTATTATATATTATTTTGGGGTTTAGGGTGTCACACTTGTAATCGATTTCCTCCCCCCAACTTGCCAACAACAACTCTTTTTAAAGATCCAAGCTACTTGTGAAATGTTGTTCCACGTGTAACTGGATCGTTTCATCTGCTTAGCATACACAAAAGAGCAAGTAGGATAGTATTTAACCTTAAAGAACGTTGTAAACTAAAGATTTTGGGTTATACTACAAGAAAAAGAGTTTTGGGTTAGCTTAACAAAGTAAGATTTTGAGTTATGACCTTTTGACAACAATAAATGGGTAATTTTATTAAATAAAAAAATATAATATATATATATATATATAAATTAATATTAATATAGTTTAAAAAATATAATTTTAAGTAAAATAATAAATATATGTATATCTATAAACGAAAATATGATTTTAGTATTAATTAAAGTGTCAATAATTAAAATAATAATGTAATTAATTGAAAGTATAATTTTAATCAAAATGAAAACTATATAATATTCATTAAATAAATAATTTCAAATAAAAAATTAACATTAAAAAATATAACATAAAATAAAGACTTACCGAAATTCAAGAGAGAAGGAAGAGTGAAAAACTGAAGAAACGTTACAATTGTTTTAAAATAAAAGTTGAAGAAAAATATTTATAGATAGAAAATTTAGAGGAAATGTAGAGAGAAAATTTAGAGAAGTTGGAAGTAAGAAATGAGATGAAGAATTGTAGAATGATATATGTAGCGAGAAAAGAAAACATTTGTGGTGGCCAAAACGGCCACAAAATGCCAACACGAGTCTATCGATTTTGTGACAGTTTGGGCGGTCATAAAAGAAAATGAATGCATTTGTGGCAGTCTACGCTGTCATTATGTTGCAAAAATCTGAATTTTGTGACGGTTTATGCCGCCACAAAATCATGCTTATATTTTCAATCAATCAAATCTGTTGTGAGCGTGTTGGCCACCATAAATTCAAATAAATTTTTTCTCCAACAATTTTTTAATCCTTTTTGGCCGACACAAAAGTTACAATCAACTAAAAAAAAAATATATTTGATTTGTGAAAGCTTTTTCAGCCACTAATAATAACCAATTTTAATTTTAGTATTTGTGAGATCTTTTTTAGTCAATAATTTGTGAGGGTTTTTTCGGCCACAAAATATTTTTGAAGTTGGCAACTAATTGATGTTATCTTTTTTAGTAGTGAGAGTGTAAATTTTTTTTTTTGAAAAAAACGACTAAACATTTTAAGTTAAAATATTCATAATCGTACTTTAATTTAAATCAGAGTAAAATATTTAATTGTAAAATTCTTTTCCAAAATGACGATTAAAATCATTATTGCATTATATAAAGTGGTTTCGACAAAATTAACTTACTTACAACCGAACAATTCTCATTGACCCAAAAAAATCACAACTATTTCAGATACATAAATTCCAATGCGACAACAACATTTCGATAAGGAAGAGAGAATAAATAAAACCCTTAATTAAAACCCTAAGCTGATCAAGAACTCTAAGTGAGCATGACTGGATACTGAGGGTCCACGGGTGGCATCAAGCCTCACTGCTTCTGAATTCCAATCCAAAATCATCTTTCTCTCACGTGTTCGACGTTGTTGCAATTCTCGCACGACTCAAAACTTAAAGAACCTGGTGCGTAAGCATAGTCCACATGGTCACGATCTAAAAACAGCATATATACGAAAATACAAAGCATGAAAGCATAACATGACATGACATCAATTGATAAACAAGCATGCATATAAATATCATCATATAAAAAACAACAAACATGACTCGTGTGATAAAGCACCCTAATGCAATGCTTATGTGCAAGTGCACATGATTCCGGAATTTCCACACCATCCTCGAGGGGCGTAAATCATAAATATACCGCCTTTCACAGACTGGTACTAATTACCGAGGTGCCATCTATCATAGATCAACACGATTTACCAAAGTGCAGTCTATCATAGATCTACACAACTCAAAAATCACCGTAAGGATAAGGTGGACCAATCAACTCATGGGAACCACCCCGTGGCCCATCACGGTCACCACTAACTATGAAATGCAGGACCATACTTTGACTATTTCACATCAATCATTATGTCAATGCAGCTATCAAAAGACTCCTCTTTTAATACTCCTTAAACACTAATAATTTTTACTGCTTTTTCACATCGCATACTCAAAACATATTCTGACTAATAAAATTCATAACACATATGTTGTTAGTTATGAATATGTAATCACATCAAATACATAAACAATCGTGTGCACATTTTTTAACCATGAGCACAAGGAACATGTATACAAACACACATTGTATTCAAGCTTATATCATATCGTTAGAAAGTTCTCTTACCTTGACAGTGCTTTATAACATAAGCAACTTACGCTACGCCATCATAACCTATCCGATGATTCCAACAACACCTCTCAATTTCCTTGTACCTTAAATTAATCAATTAACCTAATCAATACAAGTTTCTAAACCAACCCCAAATGAACCAAGGTTCGGCCACTATTGTAACACCCCAAATTTTATAATAAACTATTTTAATAATGAAATATGATTTTAAATAATTAATTTGGTGATAAAATTATTTTAGAATATATGTGATAAATTTCGTGATTCGTTTTCGTTATATGGGTGCTTTAGATGACGTGCTACTATTATACATATTGGACTACACGAGTAATCTAAATAACAAATATTATACTTTATATATTTTTCTAAATAGTGTTTTAGTGTAATATTTTAAAAAAATAAAAATAAAAATAAGATTTTAGAAGATTTTACGTGTATATGTACGTTTGTAATTATTGTGATATTTTCTTGTATGTTTGACTAATGTTAAATGTGCACATATTTATATTTTAATTAATTCTAAGTATCTCCTATTTTAGTTATTTATTTTATAAACAATTATCTTGGGATAGTAATAATATTGTGTTTGATTTCCTTTATTTTTATATACTTGTTGTGGCATTGTGATTTTATATATATTTATTATGATTTAGTAATTAATATAAAATAGTAATGTTATATTTATTTATTTTGTGATTTTGACTATTCTCTAATGATGGTAGTATTTTAATATGAGTATTTTGTAAAATAAGTATAATTATATTGATTATTTTGAATATTAGAGTTTTTGTTGTTCGTAATATGTAATTTTTAAAAAAGTTAACTACTTTAATTAATCTATTTTTAAAATATTGATGTTATATTTATTTATTTTGTCATTTTAACTATTTTCAAAATATAATTATTTTAATTTGATATTTAAAAAAATATTATTTTAATTACAAATAAATAAATTAAAATAAGTGTGTAATTAATTGGGCTATGTGAAAATAAAAAAATAAGGTAAAGAAATAAAATTGGTTCAATAGGTTAGGTTAGTAATAACCTAACAAAACAAATTGTAGAGCTACAGGAATGGAAGGCATGGCAGCGGCTGTAGCAACGAGAATAGTGAGAATTAAATAGGAAATCTCCGTTTTCGTCCAAATTTTAGTATGTTGTTTCATTCATCTAGCTAGTCAATTAAACACACTTTCCCAAATTTTTAACCATCCCAATTTCTCTCTAAAATATCCGACTTCTCCGTCTATGAAATTCCTTATTTTGCACCGTTTTTCTTCACCGTAAGTCCGATTTGAGTGAAACCAACGCCAAAACGATCGTGTGAAAAGTGGCTATATTATCCACTGATTGGTTTTATGATTTATGGTAAGTTTCCTTCACCGAATTTCGAAATTTATTTTTTAGAGTGTCTTCTCATAATTTATTTTTAACGTTTACCCATAAACTGTCGAGTTAGATTGATTGAAGGACAACGAATCGGAGAATAAAGGTTGTTTGCTCTTGGAATCGTATTCATGTGTGAAAGCGTCGAAATAAGGTAAGGGGTGAGAGAGCGTTTGAATTCATGAGTATAATATATTGTGAGATTAACGGGAAAACCGTATTTCCCAACGATTCATTCGGGGCTTGCTACGTACGGCAGTAGCCCTTTGAGTGATAAATTAATGAATGTGCAAATAAGGGAATTGTGAGACTAAAATGTGGAATAGAAATATTTATAAGGTGTTGATTGATTTAATTTCGTTGAATGTGTGTTATTTGATATTATTGTGATATTTGATTTATTTTTGTTAAATGTGTGATATTTGATATTATTGTGATATTGGATGTCGAATGAATTTGGTTCATATGTTGGATTAGATGAGTTTATGTGATGTTAAATAAAAGATGTGTGCATTGTGATAATTTTATGTGATGATGATGATGTATGATTAATAATTGTGATGTTATAAATTGTGATAAGTTTGTGTGATGATATATGATTGATGATAGTGACGCTATAAATTTGTGATGAGTTATGTAATGATGATAATGTGTGATTTATAATAGTGATGTTATGAATTGGTGATGAAAAGATTGAAGTAACCTCTAATGAAATAATTGTGATTCTAATTTGTGTTTGAGATGACGGTCTTAATGGAGTATCATAGACCAACGAGGGGAGAAAATAAATATTGAGAATTTGTGAAGTGGATGTTATTTTGTCATCATATAGGTAGGGCCTGACAAGCCTAGCGATTTCGGTGAAGTACAAATGAATTGAGCCTGATCGTGGCGGTCTACTATTGAGCCTTAAGGCAAGATTGTTAGACCTTGGAGGTATTCGGGTGGGGAATTCCTAGGTGACTTGGAGGTAGCACTCCAAATGTCGGGAGCTACCATGCAACACACGTTTACCTCGACTGTCGCGTATATGTGTCTCGGGTTGAGTTGAGGGGATCTATGAGGACAGGGCCAATTTGAATTGTCTGTCCACCGGAATGGTGGCATAGTATCATGGCCTCCTAACCAAGTACTTCAGAGTTAGAATGGTACCACATTGTGAAGTAGAGTCTAAGCTCATGCATAGCATTGCATTTTCTTGTGATTGTTTTGTTGTGATTAATATGTGTCGTGTGCAATAATACTAATTTCTGCGATGATTTGATGTTATAGTGAAATGTATTGACCTTCCTTGAGTAGTTTTGACTATATAATGTGATGTTTTTCTTTGAAGAATGTTTGTCTAATGATACGGTTTATTTATGATTAATTGCGTGTTCTCCTTATTTATATTATACTATTAACATGATTTCAAAACTCACCTCCTTCGTTGTTTGTGTTTGACTGGCTTGGCCATGCGTTTGCGAAATCGCAGTTGTTACAGGTTAATGAATCTTGAAGTTCAAGTTGGGAGGAACCCCGCTCTGATAGGTGATACCGGGAATAAGGGTTGTAATTTGTATTTTACTTATTTAATTTGAAATGACTTTTTGTATGAAAACCATATAAGTACTAGTAAGTTTTTAGAATTGAATCAAGTAATTATACTTAAATCAAATTTTATAGAGATTGCACTATTTTATAGGAGGAAAAAGTTTAAAGTGTTCCTTTTGATTTTTGAGAAACGTCATATTTTAAATTAATTATCAAAGTTTTTATTCCCTTAAAATCGTATTTGCTTTACCTTCTGCGAATTAAAGTTAAAAGTTCCATTATAAATTATTATATATTATTTTGGGGTTTAGGGTGTCACAGACATCAACTTTGTCAAAATACGCGTATGAGTAGTGTTTCCCGAAGATAACAACAAGAGGAATTCAAAACGATGTGTATTTTCCCCAAACGATAACTACGGTGGCTGAAAAATATCAAAACAGTCTGGTTATGTGTGAGTAGCCAAAAATACCAAATGGTCGTTTTTGGAAAAACGGCACCACGATTGGTTGAGTTGAGGCCATAATCGTATCTCACGGTTGGTTATGTGTGAGTAGCCAAGATTATGTGCTCCGTGGTGGCTTTTTGAGAAAGAACTCAAAAAGGAAAAGGAGATAGAGACACTCAATTTTAGTTCCGTTAATAAAAGGCCAGAAAAGATCACGGAAAGGGAGGACAACTCTCGACGATAATAAGATTTTTAGTATGTATGAGAGGATGATAATAATAGTTTTCATGGTAAGAGCGCCGGGATATTAAAATTTAAAGAGGTTGTGTATGTGTGGTTGCACTGCTAGCATAGGAAGATAATAAAATAAGGGTTAGGTTATTACTTAGGATATTATTAGGTTACAAGATAATAAGGGATTCTATTTGTTTTAGGATTAATCAAAAATGCTTACTAGGCTACCACTTTTCGGTCAAGTCTTTCCGAATTGCTTCTCCGATACTTGATTGCCTAATTGCCAGTCCCAATTAAATGGGTTAAATCACACATCATAAATTTATATGACAAATTTATGATGTGTTATTTAACTCATTTAATTATTAGGCTACTATATGACAAATTTAGTTTATCGCACGGTGTAACACCCCAAATTTTATAATAAACTATTTTAATAATGAAATATGATTTTAAATAAATAATTTGGTGTTAAAATTATTTTAGAATATATGTGATAAATTTCGTGATTCGTTTTCATTATATGGGTGCTTTAGATGACGTGCTACTATTATACATATTAGACTACACGAGTAATCTAAATAACAAATATTATACTTTATATATTTTTCTAAATAGTATTTTAGTGTAATATTTTAAAGAATAAGATTTTAGAAGATTTTACGTGTATATACTTATACCAAATTAATGTAATATTTTTCTGTGCGTTTGACTGATATTAAGTATGCACGTAGTTATATTTCAATTATCTATAACTATTTTCTATTTTTAGTTATTTATTTTATAAATAATTATCTCAGAATAGTAGTGATATATTGTGTTTGATTTCCTTCATTTTTATATACTTGTTATGACATAGTGATTTTATATATATTTATTATGATATAATAATTAATATAGAGTGTTGATGTTATATTTATTTATTTTATAATTTTGACTATTTTCTAATGATGGTAGTATTTTAATGTGAATATTTTATAAAATAAGTATAATTATAGTAATTATTTTGAATATGAATCTTGGTTATTAATGTATTTTAAAAGATTAACTACTTTAATTATTTTATTTTATAAAATATGGGTTTTGAAATATTAATAATTTTGTGCTTATTTTCTTTATATGTGTGCTTGTCAAGTTGTGCCAATTTTATATATATTCCATTGATTTAGTGGCTTATATAAAATATTGATGTTATATTTTTTTATTGTCATTTTAACTATTCTCATAATATAATAATCTTTTAATTTGATATTTTGAAAGATATTATTATTTTAGTGGCAAATAAATAAATTAAATAAATATTTAATTAGTTGGACCTTGTGAAAAAATAAAATAAAATGGAGTTCAATGAGTTAGGTTAACAATAACTAATATGTTAAAAAAAAAAAAAAAAAAATCAAATATACCCTAATATGAAAGCGCTACAGTAAAAAGATAGAAAGAGAGAGAAAAGGCAGCGGTCATACTAAGAGAAAAGAAAAGAAATCGGTTCCGGCGATCGACAACTGTCCAGAAAACTTCCTCCGTTTTCGTTCAAATTTCAGTATGTTATTTAATTTATTGATTTAGTCAATTAAACACAATTTTCCAGATTTTTAACAACCCCAATTTCTCTCTAAAATACCCGACTTCTCCGTTTGTAGAATTCGTTATTTTGCACCGTTCTTTTTCACCGTAAGTCCGATTTGAGTGAAACCAACGCCAAAACGATCGTGTGAAAAGTGGCTATGTTATCCACTTATTGGTTTTCTGATTTATGGTAAGATTCCTTGACCGAATTTCGAAATTAATTTTAGAGTGTCTTCTCATAATTTATTTTTAACGTTTACCCATAAATTGTCGAGTTAGATCAATTGAAGGACAAAGAGTCGGAGAATAAAGGTTGTTTATTCGTGGAATCATATTCGTGTGTGAAAGCATCGAAATAAGGTAAGGGGTGAGAGAGCGTTTGAATTCATGAGTGTAATATATTGTGAGATGAACGGGAAAACCGTATTTCCCAACGATTCATCCGGGGCTTGCTACGTACGGCAATAGCCCTTTGAGTGATAAATTAATTAATGTGCAAATATGGGAATTGTGAGATTAAAATGTGGAATAGAAATATTTATAAGGTGTTGATTGATTTAATTCCATTGAATGTGTGTTATTTGATATTATTGTGATATTTGATTTATTTTTGTTAAATGTGTGATATTTGATATTATTGTGATATTGGATGTCGAATGAATTTGGTGCATATGCTGGATTAGATGAGTTTATGTGATGTGATAATAAAAGTTGTGTGCATTGTGATAATTTTATGTGATGATGATGTATGAATAATAATCGTGATTTCATAAATTTGTGATGAGTTATATAATGATGATGATATGTGATTTATAATACTAATGTTATGAATTTGTGATGAAAATATTGAAGTAACCCCTGATGAAATAATTGTGATTCCAATTTGTGTTTGAGATGACGGTCTTAATGGAGTATCATAGGCCAACGAGGGGAGAAAATAAATATTGAGAATTTGTGAAGTGGAGATTATTTTGTCATCATATAGGTAGGGCCTGACAAGCCTAGCGATTTCGGGGAAGTACAACTGAATTGAGCCTGATCGTGGCGGTCTACTGTTGAACCTTAAGGCAAGATTGTTAGACCTTGGAGGTATTCGGGTGGGGAATTCCTAGGTGACTTGGAGGTAGCACTCCAAATGTCGGGAGCTACCATGCAACACACGTTTACCTCGACTGTCGCGTATATGTGTCTCGGGTTGAGTTGAGGGGATCTATGAGGACAGGGCCAATTTGAATTGTCCGTCCACCAGAATGGTGGCATAGTATCATGGCCTCCTAACCAAGTACTTCAGGGTTAGAATGGTACCACATTGTGAAGTAGAGTCTAAGCTCATGCATAGCATCGCATTTTCTTGTGATTGTTTTGTTGTGATTAATATGTGTCGTGTGCAATAATAATAATTTCTGCGATGATTTGATGTTATAGTGAAATGTATTGACTTTCCTTGAGTAGTTTTGACTATATAACGTGATGTTTTTCTTTGAAGAATATTTGTGTAATGATACGGTTTATTGATGATTAATTGCGTGTTTTTCTTACTTGTATTATACTATCAACATGATTTCAAAACTCACCTCCTTCGTTGTTTGTGTTTGACTGGCTTGGCCCTGCGTTTGCGAAATCGCAGTTATTACAGGTTAATGAGTCTTGAAGTTCAAATTTGGGAGAAGCCCCGCTCTGATAGGTGATATTGGGAAAAAGAGTCATAAGTTGTATTTTTATTTGTTTAATTAGAAACAACTTTTTGTATGAAACCTTATAACTAGTAAATTTTTGGAATTGAATTAGAAGTTCTAGTTAAATCAAATTTTATGGAGATTACACTATTTTATAGGAGGAAAAAGTTTAAAGTGTTCATTTTGAATTTTGAGGAATGTGATATCTCAAATTAATTATAAATTTTTTTATTCCCTCGAAAACGTATTTGCTTTACCCGCTGCCAATTAAAGTTAAAAATTCTATTATAAATTATTATATATTATTTTGGGGTTTAGGGTGTCACAACTATCCAAATCAATTAGGGTTTGACTTATCTCTTAGGCTCCCTAACGTAAAGAAGACCTAGGTTTAAGTACATTGGCAGAAGTGAAATTTAAAAAAACTTATGCTACACTTTCAAAAACTGGAAATTGTTTTTTTCAAACATATTGAAGTTAACCTCAAATGTTGGTCTTTCACAACTTAGGACAAAATATTTTCTTAATAAAATCAATCAAAGACAACATACTCACACCATTTGAAATTTCGATTAAAGCATCCATCAACATCATAAATTTCAACACTTTAATATTTGAAAAACAAGTAGAAGGTTTTTATCAAGAAATCTTATAAAAAAAAAAAACTCAAATACTGAGAGTTCCAATATTCTAAATACTCAAAATCATGATTCTTCCACTATGACAATTTTCAAACTTTAATCTTTATTAATTATGCTTTGTATATAAACTTTCACATAAAAACCACATTTTTACATCAACACCAAATATTTTCGAAGTTCACAATTTTCTTTTAAGTCTCTAATTAAAATCTTCATTCCTAAAAAAATCACATATCAAAACCCAAAATTATAATCATTTATTATTTTTCAAAATACCTAAATACTTTTTCAACCTCGAATTTTAGCATAAAGTTGATGTATCTACTATAAAATTTAAAACTTTTAACTTCAAAACTTAAGATTGAAACTTTGTTCATAAAGTGAATATTTCTCTTTCATATGACCAGAGATCTGGTTTCTAACCACTTATGTTATGTTATCAGTATCCATATTTTTAAATTAATTGAAAAGAGTCTTAAAAAAAGGTACATAAAATGGTTTCATTACCTTGTTTGTCAATAATGGAGGTGATCATGTTGCACCTTCTTCTCTGACTAGCTTTCATATTGATAAAATTAGCATTCTTGTCACCATGTTGTAGCTAAAACGCTTTACACCATTGATTCCACCACATCTCCTTGCACTCAAGCATATCATCAAGGTTTTTTCTAGTTTTCTTAAAATCTATTGTTGAAATGAGTTCCTTATGCGTCTATTGTGGGTAGTTTGATGTATGTATGTATGTTGTATAATGGATTTTGAGGTATCTTCGTGGTACTACATGTATGACACTTTACTTTGGAGGTGACAATCCTATTTTGGTGAGGTACTCCAATCGAGATATGGCTGGAGATATTGATTCAATGAAGTCCATTCCAAGCTACATGTTTAAATTTAAAGAGGGAATTGCGGCTTGGCTGTCCAGATTACAAAGATGTGTAGCATTGTGTTCAATTGAGGTAGAGTTCATTGTCATTACCGAAGCAAGCTCATAATTGATTTGGTTGAAGAAATTCTTGCATGAGCTTGGGTTTATTCAGGAAAAATATATATTATTCTTCGAAAGTCATAGTGTTATTCATCTTGGTAAGAATTAGACATTTTTTAGTAGATCCAAACACATTGATGTGAGTTATCATTGGATACGTGATGTTTCGGAAGCTAAGTTGTTCGAGTTGGCAAAAGTTCATACTAATTATAATGGTTTTGATATTATGACTACAACATTACTAAGAAGGAAGTTTGAAACTTGTTGTGATGTAGCCGGTTTGGCGATTATGTCCTGATTGTTGTGAGGGGGAGATATGTTGGGTATTGGGCTCGCTTTCTATCTAGAGAAAGGTCAAAATATTGTAGCCCAAAAGAGGCAGCCACTAAAAGAGAAACGAGAAGAGTAAACATTATTCTCGATTTTGTCGAACCAGTCACATCGATTGCACATTCGTTAACCATTGGATCAGGCTGATTATATAGGAGGATCCCAACATTCGATCTTTGTTTCCAACACTCGAACCGACAAAACGACATCTTGAGATTAAGAAACAGTGCCTGCATAGTAGCAGGTTTTTGAGGGGTTATTTCATCTTCTTGTTTTCCATTTGTAAGCTTTAGAGCTTTATTATTTTGGTTGGTTGTCCACAAAATTTGTGTATCATTTTGAGACACTTTTGTATCCTTATTTGATTATAGTGGAACTATTGTTTTGATTTCGACAACTTGTGATTTTTTACCCTTGCAATTAGGGGTTTGCATGTTCGTTTTTCTTGAGAAAACTTCATGACCGAGTCTTAAATTTTGCATGGATGAAGGTTTGAATTGGTAAAACATAGAAAATTTATAGTCAAAACAGACTTTGTGTTCGAATTGTTAAAATTTATTGGTTAAGTGTTTTTGAGCAAACTAAATTTTCTAGTGTTTCTTTAAATATTAGTTACCACTACAAAAATTGTTGTAATTTTTCTACTTTATTTTCATGCTCTAATAATTAATAAACTTAAAGCCTGTAGAGTAAATGATTAAAGAGAAAAACTAGTTTTGTGGAAAACAAATTTTCTAATGATATTTATGATTTTAGAGTTTGTCACAAAAATTGGTGTTCTAGAAAGGTGGTGGGAACATGCCAAAAATAGTTGTTCATTTCAACCCTAGTAAAAGTTCATTTTTAACTAATTCAAGTTAAAACAGTTTTGGTGATGAATTTTATAAAAATTATGACTTTAAATTTGGAGACGAGGATTCTTTCAAAATGTATGTATTTGAGTCGAAGAGTTTCAGAAAATGCTTCATAATTTTTCAAAAACTAAAATATATTCTTTCAAAATTATTTTTAAAAGGTTGTATAGTAGAAATGTTGCTGATCGTAGTCATGTCATTAGATGACCAAGGTCATTGTTTTAGTCATAACTTAAAATCTATTAATCATTTTTAAGTGATTGTTTCTGAAAACAAAACTAGACTATGTTTTCTATATTATAAGCGTAAAATTTATGGTATTTAGTTATGACTCTCAATTTATGTTTAAAATGACTCTCAATTTATCAAAATTGAAAAGAATCTGGTTCCAAACGTTCATTATGAAAACTGCTTTTGATGGCTAACTTAATACTCAATTAAAAATTATTTTTAAAAAACTAGACATTGTAAGCTTTAATTGGATTGTCAAAATCCAACGTTGTTTGATGTTTTAATAAAAATCACATAGTTATGGTTGACATGTTAATTTTTTGGATCTTAGAAACTTTAAAACTATACTTCCAAATGTTTCTATCTTCGTAAAGAAGTCATAAAATAAACTCATCTTTGGTATAAACATATTTTGGAATAATAATACCTTAAGAATAAGTTTGGAATAAGTATGTTTTGAGGATTGAAGTAATAAGCATTTTATCAATAAATGTTCTTTTAAAAAGTCATGATGTCTCATGAACATGCATCATAATTTCATTGAGAAAAATAAGTCCTAAGTTTGGACACCTTTTAGACTAAACCGATAGTTTTAATGAAGACAAATTTGGGACTTTATTAACGGTGTAGACAATATAAAGTAGCATAAGATTTTTGAATTATGGATGTTATGCGATCTATGGACGCCTTTTATCTTTTAATATAACATAGGTTGGATGTTATGTGCGTATGTACTGCCACTTGATATGTCTGACATATGTGGATATATTTTACAAAACTAATAGATGTGTATACATATTTACTTGATTTTTCTATTTAGATATATCATTCAAGTTGTTACATATTACTTTATGAATAGTATTAGAAAGTGTTGGTGTGACACCCTAAACCCAATTTGAGATAAAAAGTAAAATGCACTAGTTCTGAAAAAGATTCACAGCGGTCCCAAAATAGAGTATAAAAAAATTCTTTTTGAAATATAAGGCTAAGGACATCACATTCACACTTACACAACACATTTGCATAAAAATCCTCAATTAAAAATCCTTCAACATCGAATATAGCTGAGGTTTATTTCACGAATATTTCTAACATAGATCCCCTCAACTCAACCCGAGACACATATACGCAACAGTCGAGGTATACGTGTGTTGCGTGGTAGCTCCCAAAATTTGGAGTGCTACCTCCAAGTCACCTAGGAATTCCCCACCCGAATACTTCCAAGGTCTAACAATCTTGACTTAAGGCTCAACAGTAGACTGCCACGATCAGGGACAATTCAGTTGTACTTCCCCAAGTCACTAGGCTTGCCAGACCCTACCTATATAATGACAAAATACTATCCACTTCAAAAATTCCCAATATTTATTTTCTCCCCTCGTTGACCAAGATTACTCATTCCATTAAGAGAACAATCATCGACACAGATCGAATTCATCACTATTCAATTAAGAGAACCATCATCGACACAGATCGAATTCATCACTATTCAATTAAACACAATATGCATTTCATGATATTCATCAAGGTGGTTACATCATAAGTCAACAAGCACACCTCATCATTGCATATTTCCATAGTCATACATTACATTCAAAAGTTATCATCATAATACACAAGCTCCAACAATACAAGATTTTCACTCACATATAATAATACTAGATCATTCACACACACCACGTTAATTGCAATGCAAATAATTACAACTCATCACATTTTATATCATATAACAATATCAAGGGTGGATATAAATAAAGCACATAATACGTCAAATACACAATTCTATAATAATTCAACTACCACACGATCTTCAAAATCAAATCAAACAACACCCTATAAAAGTTTCTAACTCATATTTTATCCTCACCTAATTCAAGTTTTCTCATTAGTTAATTACTACTCAAAGGACTTAAGCCATACGTAGTGAACCCCAAATGAATTATGGAAAATATGGTTTTTCCGCTCATCTCACTTAATTTACACACATGAATTCAAACTCACTCTCACCCTATACATCGAATGAAGATTTTTACGCAGCCGTAGAGAAGATATAGAACTTCACGACAACAATAAACTCAAATAACTAATTGAATATGCGTCTCGCCTTCGTAAATCCTTGTCTTTAATAGCCCGGAAAGACAATCGAGCAAACATAACAAACCAATGAAAATAAATTATTTACAACTTGTAATATAGCCTCAAACATTTCTTTTATAATATATAAATTTTATACGCATATCTACATAAATTGAATCATTAAATATTTGAAAAAAATAATAGTTATAGTATTTTAATAATAATAAAGTTATCTAACTTATTAAAATAATCGAAACAAATTATATACTTTTAAATTTAACAATAGCAATTATGCATATAAAGAAAGGTATGCATAAGTTTAGCTAATTGACCAGATTGTATGTACAACAGACTAACATCCTTTATTTAAAATTAGTTGATGTTTAAAAATAATTGAAATTATGATTTAAAATATAATAAATTTTTTAATGTAAAACATAAATAACAAAAAAATAATATTAAGACTAAAGAAAGTGTGTAAAAAGACGTAAAAAGCTAAGTGAAAAAGATCTCACCGACATAAACAACTCGTAGAAGTGCTCAGTGGTAACAACAACACATAACATGGCGAAGACGGATTATCATGATCGTTGGTAAAACTGAAAAACGATGGATGTAGGATGAAGCTTTTGATGTGTAGATCACAAACTATTGTTTTCGAAAATCATCGTGTCGATCGC
This sequence comes from Cicer chorassanicum, assembly GCA_037974735.1. NCBI lineage: Eukaryota > Viridiplantae > Streptophyta > Magnoliopsida > Fabales > Fabaceae > Cicer > Cicer chorassanicum. The sequence continues at coordinate 41,580,293 of JBBPBP010000002.1, read as the reverse complement.
AATCGAGGTCCAAAACCGATAGTTCGAATGTCCGATTTGGTCGTTGGTCGTTGTTTCAGATGCGACTGTTCACAAAGATAAAGAATTGGGCAGTGAGTTTGAATATATGGTAGTTACAACTCACAACGGCACTTGCAAGAACCACCGGAAGAGGCTTCGTGACTGTGTTGATGATGAAGGAGAATGAATCGCGACTTTGTGATCACGAGGGAGATATGAAATTCATTTTCTGAAGGGGATATTGGTGAGGTTATGATCCTTTAATTTCATCAAACTGAAGTAGAGAGGGACGGAGGTGAGAATTTGACTGGTGGCGGCGTCTAGAGGGGAAGAAGACTACGCTGCATATTTTTAATTTGTGGAGAGGGGGTGCAGCTAGCAATTACCTAGGTGCCAAAGTAACAGATTTAAAAGACCTAAAGGAGAGTAGGCCAAAGTCTATATTGAAATATTAAAAAGGGGGTATAGCAAACAGATCGCATGTGCGGATGAGAAAGTCTGTTGCAGTGTAATAAAGGCCCAAATGTAATAGAGAAGTAAAAAATAAGCAGCAAATGGCAGTCTCACCCAAACTCCCTTTTCTAATATTTTTTTAAAAAAAAATCTTTAATAAATAATTAGATAGAATAAATAAATACAACGTTTACAATTTATTTTATTCACTAAATTAAATATTTAAAAAATTATCACACTATAGCAAATACACTTCTAAGAAAAATTAATCATAATTATTTATCAACACATATTCTAAACAAATGCAATACTAAATTAATTCTTTAAAATCCTATTCGATAAATAAAATAATTCATTAAAAAATTTGTGAAGTTATAGTTGGCACGTGATATATTACTAGAAAAATTGAAATGCATTTTTATATATGGGCAACCATATACTCATTACATATCATAGCTATATGGTAACCATGATAAAGCATGAAGTAGGGTTATCGGGAATAGACTCGTCTTATCCTTATGAGAATTATTGAGTCATTATAGTCCGTGATAGGCATCACTGTGTTAGTTTGTTAGCGACTACACTTTAGTGGATCATACTGGTTTGTCAGAGACTATACAACTGCGATCCACGCCTTTTTGCAAATGGTTAAATTATGAAATGATATGCACTAACATTTACGCATTGCATTAGGATTTTGAGTCTTTTGCTGAAAAGATCTTTAACATTCCAAATTTTATAATAAATTATTTTATTAATTAAATAAGATTTTAAAAAATAAATTTGGTGTTGAAATTAATTTAGAATATATGTTGATTAATTTTTCTTACATGGGTGGTTTTCCTATCCTTTGATAATTATATACATATTTGATTTAATGTGTAATATAAATTATAAATATTATGTTCAATTATTAAAATTGTTTTTCTAAAAATTAATGTGACATTTTCTTGTCTATTTGACTAATGTTATGTTTGCAATATTTTGATTATTTCTAACTATTTCCTATTTTAGTTATTTAATTTATAAATAATTAATTATCTTGAGATATTAGTAATGGTGTGATTGATTTTCTTTATTTTTATATTCTTATTATAACATGGTGATTTTATACATATTCATTGTGATTTAGAAATCAATGTAAATTGTTAATGTTATATTTATCTTTTTTTGACTAAAGATTGTAGCATTTTAATGTGAGTATTTTGAAAAATAATATTCTAATAGTTATAGTGATTCTTTTAAATATGAGAGTTGTAGTTACCATTCATTATTTTTAAAAGGCTATTTCATTAATTTCTTTATTATTTTGGAAAGTATTGATCTTGAAATATTAGTAATGTTTTAGACAAATAGCAGAAGTAAAACTGCAATTAAGTCAAATAAAATAAAAGGGAATAGAATAATATATTGAGTGAACATAATTAGTAATAACCTATTAGTGTGTGACAATGTCAGAATAAAGTAAGGGGTGAGAAAGCGTTTGAAATCATGAGTATACTATAATGTGAGATTAATAGAAAAGTCTTATTTCACAACAATTTATCTGGGATTCGCTACACACGCAGTAACCCTATTTAGTAATAATTGAATTAAAATTGAAAATTAGAGCATGTAAGATTAAAATATAGATTAGAAACTTTGAAAATGTGTTGCGTGATTTAAATTCTGCAAATGTGTATGATAGGTGAAGAAAATTTAAGTTTTTATATTTTATGTGTTAAAAGTCTTAATTTTTATGAGATATGTGAAAAAGTTTGAATTTTTATGTGCAATATGATGAAAGTTTAAATTTTTATGACATATGTGGAGAAAATTTGAATTTTATATGTATGTGATGAAAGTTTCAATTTTTATGATGTAAGAAATTTAAGTTTTGATTATTATGATACTTTTTATGAATATATGATTTTCAAGATATGTGTGGTGAAAGGTTTGATCTTTGTGATAGTTTTTTATAAGTATATGGTCTTCATGATATGTGAGGTGAAAACTTTGATTTTTATGATGATTTTTTAAGAATATATGATTTTCATGATAAAAACATGTGATGTATGATCTTAGTGATTTTTGAATGAGGTAATGATTTTGTATAAGTAGCTTTTGAAGCATATGACATGACTTAGTGGGTTGTGTGGGAATATTTAAGTTTTATAATACATCATCATGTCATGGCATATGCATATGAGTGAGTTGTGTGGAAATATTTGATTTTGATAATGCATAATAATGCATCATAATATCTGGATCATATAGTTTTTAGAAGCATGCATAACATTGCATCTTATTGTGATTGTTTTGTAGTATTTAAAAAGTATGTAATGTGATAACAGTTTCTCTTAAATGATTTGATGTTATAATGAGATTGATTTTCCATTAGTGATTTTGAAGTTATAATATGATATTATTTCCTTGAATGTTTTGATATACCGTGATGTGTTTGATACAACTCTATGTTGATTACTTGTGTGTTCTCCTTACTTATCTTATACTATCATAATGATTTCGAAATTCACCTCATTCATTGTTTGTTTGTGCGTGTTTGCCAAAACGCATTGCTAGTTGTAAATTGGTGATCTATTCTTTGATAGGTGATACCAGTGATAAGTTTTCTTTTGTATTTTATTGGTTCTTGAGTTAAAACATATTTTTTATAAAATTAGTCACAAACAAGTATTATCTTGTAATTAACTATTTCTTTTGACTAGGATGTAAACGGTGTATTTTTCAAAAAAAAACAAGTTTACTTTATTTTATTGTTATAAGAAGGGAATCTAATATTATTTTGAGTTGTGATATAAATTTGTGTGAGTTCGATACCTTAAACTATTATTTTGATTTTTTTTAATGAAATTTTAAATAAGTTTTATCCTATTTGAATTTGCTTTTAAAAATATTTTAAAAATGTTATTATTAAAGTATTTTGGTTTAAGGTGTCACAATATGTGTTGTGAATATATGGTATGCATGCTTGTATTGGTTGATGATAATTGATACATGTACAATTTGTTTACTCTGTATATGGTCTCTGCTTGGTATATGTATATATGTTATTTTTGGATTGGGACCATTGTTATTTTTGGATTGGGACAATTTGTTGAACGCCTTAGACTTTAAGGAACAAGTTAAATGCACGAAGACATAGCAGACCCGTGACTTGAACGCTAGTTTAATGCATGCAACTTGTGTAGATAATGGGTCATTCGTACCTAGTAGCCTTCGTTTAAGAGTCATAATGATAGTAGGTCCAAAGCCAAAGTGAAAAGGTTTCAGATGGAACACTATAAGGTTGTAAGTACTCCTCTGGCTACTCATTTTAAGTTGATTTCTAAACAAAGTCCTTTTAGTGAAGATGAGAAAAGAGAAATGGAATGAGTTCCTTATGCGTCCATTGTGGGTAGTTTGATGTATGTATGTATGTGTACAAGGCCTGATATTGTGGATGTTGTTGGTACAATCAATCAATAAATTTTTGTCAAATTCAGGTAGAGAACATTGGAATGCTGTATAATGGATTTTGAGGTATCTTCGTGGTACTACATGTATGACACTTTACTTTGGAGGTGACAAACCTATTTTGGTGAGGTACTCCAATCGAGATATGGCTGGAGATATTGATTCAAGGAAGTCCATTCCAAGCTACATGTTTAAATTTTAAGAGGGAATTGCAACTTGGTTGTCCAGATTACAATGATGTGTGGCATTGTGTGCAATTGAGGTAGAGTTCATTTTCATTACCGAAGCAAGCTCATAATTGATTTGGTTGATGAAATTCTTGCATGAGCTTGGGTTTATTCAGGATAAATATATATTATTCTTCGAAAGTCAAAGTGTTATTCATCTTGGTAAGAATTTGACATTTCATAGTAGATCCAAACACGTTGATGTGAGTTATCATTGGATACATGATATTTTGGAAGCTAAGTTGTTTGAGTTGGTAAAAGTTCATACTAATTATAATGGTTTTGATATTTTGACTAAAGCATTACCAAGAGGGAAGTTTGAAACTTGTTGTGATGTAGCCGATTTGGCGATTATGTCCACATAGTTGTGAGGGGGAGATATGTTGGGTATTGGGCTCGCTTTCTATCTAGAGAAATGTTGCTACAATCAGTAGATTTTTGTCAAATTTAGGTAGAGAGCATTGGAATGTTGTACAATTGATTTTGAGGTATCTTCGTGGTACTACATCTATGACGCTTTATTTTGGAGGTGACAAACCTATGTTGGTGAGGTACTCCGAATGAGATATGGCTGGAGATATTGATTCGAGGAAGTCCATTCTAAGCTCCTTGTTTAAATTTGCAGAGGGATTTTTGGCTTTGCTGTCCAGATTACAAAAATGTGTAGCATTGTCTACAATTGAGGTATAGTTCATTGTCATTACCAAAGCAGACAAATAGTTAAAATTGGTTGAAGAAATTCTTGTAGGAGCTTGGGTTTATTCAGGACAAATATGTATTATCCGTCGAAAGTCAAAGTGTTATTCATCTTAGTAAGAATTTGACATTTAAGAGTAGATCAAACACATTGATGTGAGTTATCATTGGACACGTGATGTTTTGGAAGCTAAGTTGTTGGAGTTGGCTAATGTTCATATTGATTATAATGGTTTTGATATGATGACTAAAGTATAACCAAGAGGGAAGTTTGAAACTTGTGATATATCTGATTTGGTAATTATCTCCACATAGTTGTGAGGGGTAGATATGTTGGGTATTGAGCTCCCTTCCTATCGAGAGAAAGGCCCAAATATTGTAACCCATTATATGTCTCACTTATTAAAGTGGAGAGGGGTTTTATTTGGGTTGTAAGAGATAGACTATTTTGAAGAAAAAGACAACCACCACAATAGAAAAGAGAAGAGTAAATATTATTCCCGATTTTGTTGAATTAGACTCAAAAAAACATCAATTGCTCATTCGTTAACCGTTGGATCAGGCTGATTATAGGACATCAGGTTTGCAACATGCATTATTTGTTTTCAACAATCAGATCGGCAAAATGACGCCTGGATAGGGAGAAACAATGCTCGCACAGTAGTAGCTTTTTGGGATGTTTTCTCATCTTCTTATTTTTCATTTGTAGGCTTGATAGCTTTGTTATTTTGGTTGGTTGTCTGTAAAATTTGTGCATCATTTTGAGACACTCTTGTACCCTCAGAGTTTGTAAAATTTGTACATCTTTGGTCTGAACGATCCGTGGTTTTTTACCCTTTCATTTTGTGGTTTTCCATGTTAAAATGTCAGTGTTCTTTACGCGCTTTTATTTGATCAATTTGTTGTCATATATTTGTTGGTGCTCCTAACGAGTTCTTATAAGTTGGGTACATTTTATATTGGTTGTGTATTGCTTGTTATCGTGTTCTGTGTTTATTCCCATCAGTACCTTCGTGGAAATAAAATTAGTAGATTATGAGTGTTGAGCTACCTTTATTCTATCAATTGATTATTGTACACCTATAATTAATTAATTAAATAATTAATCTAACAAGGGTGGGTTTAATGTTATTGAATCATGGGTACAAATAGGATATGATAAATAGGAATGTCTCATTTCCCAACCGTCTAGGGTTGGCCAATGATAATGGCTTGGGCGACGACTACTACAGCGACTTCTTCTCAAGCTGCTGAAATTACGGCTAATGTTGTTGCTGCTTCTCGTGTCAGACCGATGACCAATACTGGGAGTGAGTTCAATAGTTTGGATCATTTCTACAAGGCTAACTTTCTACCATTATAAGGGAACAATAATCTTGATGGTGCATAGTTCAAGAAATGGAGAAGATTTTCAAAGGAGTTTCTTTCCCACAGACTCAACAAGTTCTTTTTAAAAAATTCTTGCTTATAAAAGAGGTTGAGCATTTCCGGAATAATGTTTGTAAGCGTTGAAAGATAGTTGACACTACTATTACTTGGGGTATTTTTTAAGGAGGTTGTTTTCCGATTAAGTATTTTTTTCTGAAGGTATTCCCAATTAGAAAGCGATGAAGCTTGTTCGTCTAGAATGGGGTGACATGAGTGTGCCAAAATATGTTGCTAAGTTCTTTCTCTCCCCGCCTTATTTTTTTATCTTCCTTTCTTTTATTTGGGGTAAGAAATAAGAAATGTGGTGCATGTGTTTTGATTGGGTAGATGGTCTAGTAGAAATTATAACTATAACTTTCTCATTCTAACTAAAGACAAAACTACTTTTAGATACAATTTGGGCCACTTAGAGTTTTTGGCTTGAGATAATTACTAAACTTTTGATTCTCCTTTTAAAACTTATAGTTCATGAACATGCATAGTTATATAAAAGTACATTAATACTTACTTTTTACAATATGATTAAGAATACGACGACTGACAACGTGGAAGACAACAATAATATTATAATATTAACAATAATAATAATAATAATAATATTAATAATAACAATAATAATAATGTTTGTAACAATAATTTTAAGGATTGTAATTTTGGATGTTATCCATAATGGTATATTTATTGTTAACTAAAAACAAGCAAAACAAGTAACTATTAATTTCCTCCTATCGAACACAAACTTTTTTCATAAAATACAATATTACCGAATTTTGACTTCGTTTTAACACCAAGCTCCTTAATTCTCCCGGTACTTAAATCAAACTAGACTACTTCACTACTTTTTTTTTTTGAAGAATATATTTTCATTTTTCCATGCTCCAATGGGATGTTCAATACAAGTCAAAGGTCCAACAATGAAGTGTTTGATCCATGAATCTTCTATCCCAAGTTCACCCAAAATTGTTATGTGAAAAGTAGTTGTATTTGAATAATTTGAGATCATAGTAATGGATCCATTTAACACGACCAAACGCTTTTCCACCAAATTATATCGATAAGTAAGATCCATGTTTGAGGGCAAATGTGTTGTAACACACACTTGATTAGCTATGTTAAATGACACCAAATAGGCTTCATAACGTTTTGTTTTATGTTTACCCCACCAATGACATACTCCATCCATATATACACGATTCCCCTCCATATTTCCCGTACTAGCAGGCATATCAATATTAAGTTTACTCCAAGAATTTCTTTTTACGCTATATATCTCCCAAAAGGCCTAAAAAGATGTGTCCATATGTATTTGATATCGGTAGTCATTATCTGCATACACTATCATATGTTGAATCACTTTATAATCATGTTTAAGGAAATCATAACCAAATCCATGAAATTCATCTGAATAATGTCTTGACTCTCTAGGGCTAGACGGAACGATCTTGAATTTCTCGGTTGATGGATTCCACAAAACAACTCTTTTATTCTCGTATAACTATTTATAGAGACAAAGAATACCATTAATACTACTAGAACCCAAAATTGAAAAATCAGGATAATCTTCTTGAAATGGATTTGGCCAATCTATTTCAACCTTATTCTCAAACCTCTCTCAAGAAAGTATATATAACGATAATTTGAATTTTAAAAAAGGATTGTCCCAATTTCCAAACATATTTACATGAATGAGAAGAGATGCACAATCATAACTAGAATGATTATTTGGCAAAAACTTGTTGCGGTACATGTCCATGAAATGTGAATTTTTAAATAAGAAAGCCCATGATTTGCAGAAAACTCCAAACCATTTTAAAGATTTTATAAACAATTTTGTTAAAATGCACTCGACAAGATCATCAGGTATGTGATTAGTAACCTTCTTGTTTTTGGTAGACATAGAATTCTTCATCTTCCTAAATGAGTTTGATATAGAACAATAATCAAGGGAATCAAAATGAGATTAAAAGAACACACTAGAGCTTATTTGTGAGTGTTACAAAATATTCTAGCCAATGAATTTATATATAAAAAAAAATCTCATCTTCTTGTTTAAAAAAGTTCATGCTTAATCATTCAATATTATAAAAGATTACATGGACGAGTGCTATGCTTTAAATGGATTTTTTTTTTTGTCTTAAAAGAGATAATAAATATTAATATAATTAACTTACACAACTGCGAACTCCTGAACTTGGATTTAAGGATGTTCCTGTTCTTTTATTAAACAACTATACATTTTGTTAAATTATATATATATATATATATATATATATATATATATATATATATATATTAAGTTTTTAAGTTTTTATATTGGTTTAAATATGTTTTTGGTCCTTGCAAATATGCTTCGTTTTGATTTAAGTCCCTGTAATTTTTTTTGTTTGATTTATACCCTTGCAAATTCTAACAAGTTTTAAAAAAGTCATTTTATGAATCATTTTTGTAAAAAAATGTTGACATGACTAATTTGGATGAAGTGGCACATGGTGACTGTGTAATTGTTGTTGACTAGACAATATTTAATATTTAAAATTCAATTTACTAACTCATTTAATTATTTAATGATAAACTTAAAACTAATTTATTAATTAATAAACCAATTAAATAATAAAAAATCATCAATCTTCATCTTCAACCCCAAATATTTTAATAAAAACTCAACAACCTTCATCTTCGACCTTAATTTCTTCATCTTCAAATAACAAATTTTGATATCTGGATCCAAACCCTAAAAATTCAAATCTCTTATTTTTTTTACACCATAACTTGTTGTTTCACCTCAATCTAAAAAAGGATTGTTAATGGCACAACAAAGATTGTTATTGAGCAGACCAACTGAATACAAATGATTTAATACTTAAATCAGTTATATCATTAGTCTTGTTATTGTATGGATCATAACATGAAATACATTTATAAATTCTTTTGAACATCCATAACTAGTTTCTTGGTAACATCAATATATTGTATTTATACATTTTCTTAATTACCGTTGATATTGTTTTGTTTGTTTCTTGGTATAAGTTTGGTATTTAATCCTTCCAGCTAAACAGTACTTAAAATTTAAGTACCATAACTTTGATTGGGTTGTTGTGGCATTAACAATCCTTGTTCAGATTGAGGTGAAACAACTCTCTCCATCTAATTCCAACAAAGGAATCATTAAGTTATGGTTTAAGAAATATGAAAGATTAGAATTTTTAGGGTTTGAATTCAAATACGAGGGTTTGTGATTTAAAGATGAAGAAATTAGGGTTGAGGATGAAGGTTGTTGAGTTTTTATTAAAAAAATTGGGGTTGAAGAAGAAGATTATTCAGTTTTTATTGTTTTTAATTAATTAATTAGTTTTAAGCTTTTCATTAAATAATTAAATGAGTTAGTAAAATCAATTTTAATTTTAAATATTAAATATTGTCTAGTCAACAACAATTACACGGTCACCATGTGCCACTTCATCCAAAATTAGCCATGTCACCATTTTTTTTACTAAAAAAGATTTGTAAAGGACTTTTTTAAAACTCATTAGAATTTGCAACGGTATAAATCAAAAAATAAAATTACAGGGACTAAAATCGAAACGAAGCATATTTGCAAGGACCAGAAACATATTTAAACCTTGTATATTTAATTGTTGTGGCTGATTCTCGTAAACAACGAATCACCAATTATTTTAACTTTTATGTGATACAAATATGGTTAAATATATTTTTAGTCCTTATAATATTATGATTTTTTAAGTTTAATCTCTAAAAAATATTTATTTATTTTTAGTCCATATTTTAATTTTTTTAAACAAAAATTATCATTATTATTTGAAACTTTTCGAAATAGAAAATAAAAGTAAATAAAAAAGTTTAAGGGACTAAAAAGTTATTTAACCAGGAAAATAACTTAAACATTGACCTAAAATATGAAATCAGATTCAAGAGTTGATTATGCGTAAAGAATGTAATAGTTGTTAAATTTATTAAATAATAAATCATTTATGGTTGGACAATATTTGGTTGTAGGGAATTATTTTTAAAATAAGCTATGATCAATTATTGTTAATAACTAATTAATTGATCATGTGTAGAACTTTGGTTTTGAATGGACTGTGGTTGTTCAGATCAATCTATGATGAAAACATTAAATGGCAATGAGGGTAGTATGCTTTTATTTTTATGACATATGGTAAGTTTCTTTGAACCAGTTTCGAAATTGACCTTTTTAGAGTGTCTTTTCGTATTTTAATTTGAACCTTTAACCATAAATAATCGAGTTTGACCGATCAGATGACAAAGAGTCAAATAAGCATATTTTTTCTCTTGTATACTTGGATTAGCGTGTGAAAGTGTCAAAATAAAGTAAGCGTGAGAGGGTGTTTGAATTCATGAGTATACTATAACGTGAGATAAACAAAAGAGTCGTATTTCCAAACAATTCATCTGGTGCTCGCTACACACGATGGTAGCCATATTTAGTAATAATTGAATTAAAATTAAAAATTGGAGCTTTTAGGATTAAAATATGGATTAGAAACTTTTATAAGGTGTTGTAAGATTTAAATTCTGCAAATGTGTATTATAGGTGGAGAAAGTTTAAGTTTTTATGTTTTATATGTTTAAAGTCATAATTTTTATGGTATAAGTGAAAAAGTTTGAGTTTCTATGTGGCATATGATGATTGTTTTAATTTTTATGATATATGTGGAGAAAGTTTGAATTTTATATGTATGTGATGAAAGTTTAAATTTTTATGAAGTAAGAGATTTAAGTTTTGATTCTTGTGATACTTTTTATGAATGTTTGATTTTCATGATATGTATGGTGAAAGATTTGATCTTTGTGATAGTTGTTTATGAATATATGATCTTCATGATATGTGAAGTGAAAGTTTTGATTTCTATGAAGATTTTTTATGAATATACGATTTTCAGTATAAGAACATGTGATGTATGATCTTAGTGATTTTTGAATGAGGTGATGATCATTGGCGGATCTTGAATTGAAACATTGGGGTGACCGAAATTTTAAAATTTTAATAGATAAATAAAAAGTATATTATTGTATTGCATATATGAAATTTAAGTTGTAAATTTACAAAAATATATTGGAGAGAGATAGTAGATCAAATTTTGGTTTACATTTTTAATTATTGAAAATGATCTGGAATTTAGGTTAGAAAATTTATTTTATTTTATAATTATAGTAGTTGTTTTTGTAGTTTTTTTATAAATTATTCCCTTCGGTTCTTTTATAATAGACATCTGGATTATAATTTGGTTTACAGAAATTTATGTATTTGGTGCACGGTCTTCTTAAAGATTTTGGAGATCCTGTTCGAATCTTAAGAATTTAGCCTGATAAAAAAATACAATTTTAATAATAAAAAAATTGGTAAAATAAACTTTAGTCCATATACACATATCATTTTACATTATGCAATGATGATCTACACATACCTATCTATATGATACAATCTACACGATGCATGCCATTTGATTAAGTTAATTCGTGTAACAAGAGAAGATGCACAAATAGCATGTCACCTTTATATATTAGATTAAATATACATCACGACAACAATAACCCAACAACCACAATTCAACTCATAAAAAAAATTCTACTCATAAAATACACCAATTATAGATCCCAAAATTACAACAACATACACTACAATATCTATATTAATTAGCATCTTTATTAACATGTCATGTCATGTTTAGTCGAAATTCATCATCAATTAGCATATATTAAACCACCATTTTTTTATAGACTTATATAATTTGATTTTAACAACTTTGTCACAATTAATAATTATTCTTTTTTCAATTTTTTTAACATAAATATTTTTCTTTTTATAAAATTTAACTATTTACATTTAATCAAGTTCATATGTAAAAGTTTCCTCCAAATTATATGTCAGATCACAATTTTACATTTGACGTGGAGAGCACCATCTTATGCTAATGCCCACAAATATAGAGAAGATAAAGAGAAATGTCTAACAGAATTAGAAGAGTAATTTTAGAATTTGGGTACAAAACTTACAAATATAAAATTTTGGATCATCTGGTTTTGCACATGATTAAAGTCTGACCTTGATTTGGTCCATAAAATATATCAAATACATTAATTTTTATTGAGAAAATCACAAGTCAAATGTCTTTTATAAATAAAGTAAGAATAGTAGTATTTTTTTAAAAATTAAGTAATAGTATTTTTTAAAGTATACTGAAAAACTTTGGGTAGTGGTGGCCACCCTATGCCCTAAAGAAGCTCTGCCATTGGTTATGATTTTGTATAAGTGACTTTTGAAGCATATGACATAACTTAGTGGGTTGTGTGAGAATATTTAATGTTGATAATACACCCTCATGGTATGGGTGATTTTCTTTATAAAAGTTGTCTTTGTGGCAAGTTTATTTTTCTTATATGTATTGGTGATTTTATGTGTGGAAGTTGCCTTAGTGACATGTATTATATCTGAATCATATAGTTTTGAAAAGTAGGCATAGCAGTGCATCTTCTTGTGATTGCATTGTGTTGGAACATAGAGTATGTTATTGTGTGAATTTAAAAATTTGTTGAAGTCCCACATTGGAAATAATTTTTTTTGAATTCCCACATTGGAAAACTCTCATATTTTGAGTAGTTTTCAACTCTATAAATACTAAAGTCCCACATTGGATAGAAAATATATGTGGGTTTGCTTCCATCATTATATAATGTGTTTCAAACTATTGTAAAAAATACACCAAAGATGGATGCATTTCCCAACTTTCTCTTTTCTCTCTTTTCTATTCTGCTCGCCTAATTTTTGAGCCATTTCTACCCTTTCTTTCTTACCTTCGATATTTTAGAGTGGTTTTGTGTCGTAGTCCCTTCGTGTTTAGAGCGGTTGTTATGCCGTAGTCCCGTCGTTTTTAGAGCGGTTGTTATGCCGTAGTCCCTTCGTTTTTAAAGCGGTTTTTATGTCGTAGTCCCTTAGTTTTTAGAGCGGTTGTTATGCCGTTGTCCATTCGTTTTTAGACCGGTTTTTATGCCGTAGTCCCGTTGTTTTTAGAGCGGTTGTTATGCCATAGTTCCGTCAATTTTTAATGGTCCTAATACCACTATGAGCAATTTTTTGTGCCGTAGTCCTTTTGATTTATGAGTGGTCATAGTACCATATTGCGAGTGACTTTAATGGTCATATTGAGTGGCTTTAACCGCCATATTGAGGGTGTAATTCTAGAACGGTTTTCTATGGTGCAGTGGAACTCCGATACAGTGAATCTGGATTGTTTTATCCTGGGGAATTCGTAGTTGATAGTCTGCCTTGCATAATTTGGGCAGTGTCGCAAAACGTCTTAAAGAGGGCAACCTAATCTGCTACTCAACCCAATAATATCTTTGGTGGCATAAATTGTGATTTTGAACAGTTTTCCGAAACTCAAAAAACAACAATTTTAAGACGCTTCTTTCTGCCATGTCAACCGAAGAGATTACTGGATTTGGTTCTGTTGCCTCTGATTTCAATAAAGTGTTTCAGTTTGAAGCAAACAGAAAAGGATAGGAAAGCTGGAGAATTAACCCATGGGAGAATAATGATTAGAATTATATTCTTAATGGAGTTGTTGATGATTTGTATAACTACTACAGTTCAAGTATCAGAGTATCAGATGACCGATGACAGATCCGTGGAGGCTCACCCTCGTAAAATTCTGAAGATAACTCATGAGATTATCTATTAAGGTACGTCGTTCATGGCATATTTAAATTAAATGTTGAAATTTATTATATCTCCTTATGTTTGAATGTTGAAATCAATAAAATGTCTCCTACTTACATGTTGTGTGATTTTAATTTTTGACATGCTAGACTCTATGATGTGAACACATCTGATTTCAAACTTAAGTAACTTAGGTTTAATTCCGAAGTTATTTTTTAAATGATTTTGAAAAATGTGATTTTTGTAGTCAAGCTAAAATAACAAAGAGTTCACATAAATTAGTAGTTAGAAAATCTGAGTCTTTAGATTTATTACACTTTGATAAATGTGAACTTGATGGGAAGTTAACAAGAAATGAAAAATAAAAGTGAAACACTTTACATGTTAAGGATTTTTATAACTGAAATTGAAAGTCAATTTATTAGAAAGATTAAGAGGTTCCAAATATGATTATAGTTTATTTAATAAGTTTTATAAACTGCTTGGAATTATACATGGAATAGCTGCACCATAATTGTTTGAAGTGAATGGTAAAGTGAAAAAAAAAAAGAATAGAACTCTTATTGAACTAGTTATTGCTAGAATGCTTAACTCTAGTGCTGCATCTTATTGGTGTGTGAAAAATATATTGCTTATTTGCTATGTTTTGAATAAAGTTTCCAAATCTAAAAACAAAATATCTCCTTATGAGTTGTGAAGAAAAGACAACTAAACTTGTCTTATTTTCAAACTTGGGGATGTCTGGCTTATGTTAGAATCCCTGATCCCAAGCAAATTAAACTCATCAGTAGAGCCTATGAATGTGTATTCATTGGGTATGCAGTAAAGAACAAAGGTTTTAGGACCTAAATACGAAAGTGATCTTAGAGTCAAATGATGTTGACTTCTATGAAAATAAATTCTCTTTCAAATCGAGAAATAGTGGGGACAGCGAACCAAGTCATGTTCCCGTGACAAGAAACACTGAAAGCAGCAAACAAGGTGAGACAAAAACTCGAAGAAGTAACAGAGTCAGGGTTGCTAAAATATTATGGACCCCATTATACGACCTATAACTTAGAAGAGAATCCTGCAAATCTTTAAGAAGCTTTGTCATCTTTGGATGTAGATTTATTGCAAGAAGTAATAAATGATGAAATGGATTCTCTAGAGTCTAAAATGATCTGACATTTTGTAGACTTTCTTATGGTTGCAAATAAACAGGTTGTAAATAACTATTGAAAAAGAGACTAAAACCCGATGGAACTGTTGATAAATACAAGACACGCCTTGTAGCCAAAGGTTTAAGACAAAGAGAAAATATATATTTATTCGACACTTTTTCACCAGTCACTAGAATAACATCCATTAGGGTACTCATATCAGTTGCGGCTATTCATAACCTAGTGATACACTAGATGGATGTTAAAACAACTTTTTTAAATGGTGACCTATAATAAGAAATCTATATGGAACAACCTGAAGGTTTTGTAATTCATGGGTAAGAAGAAAAGGTCTATAAGTTAGATAAGTCTCTTTATGCTCTTAAACAAGCTCCTAAGCAATGACATGAAAAATTTGATGACTTGATTATATCAAATGAGTTTAAAGTGAGATGCTTGCTAGTTGAGATCCCTCTATGGGAAAAACCTATGACAGCTGTGTTGATCGACTGCGACAGTTCCGTGGCTATTGCAAAGTTTAAGAATCGTTATTACTATGGTAAGAGACGACAAATTCATCGTAAGCACAACATTGTTAGAAAGTTACATTCTAAAGGAGTTGTTATAGTGGATCATGTACGCACTGATGAGGGTTTAGCAGATCCTTTGATGAAAGGATCAGCTAGAGAGAAAGTCATAAATACATCCAAAAGGATGGGACTAATGCCTGTAGAGCCACTCATGATGGTAACCCGACCTAAAAGACTGGAGATCCCAAAAATTAGGTTCAACGGGTAATAACAAGTCGTGAAGTGATATGAGATAAACATGCTATTATAAATCAGAGAAGCATGATTCCTAAAGCGATGATATGATGAAGTAAAGGAAACTCTTAATAAGATCCATGCTCTATGTGGAGGGAGTACCTAGCTACAAAAGTACTCTTCATAGAATCACCTATGTCAATGTGGAAGTGGGCTGCTTCTTATGAAATTTTGAGTCATAATTCTTAGAGCGTTCACAATACTAGGATAGATGTGTAGGGCCATTAACGCACGGGATTTTGAGAATACACCCTATGAAAAGGTTGTGTGTGGGTTTGATGTCAGAGATAGAGTTCAAGACTACGAGTCAGTCTGGTTGAATCTGAATCTTACTTACTATGCAAAGGTTCAAGTCAAGAGACACCTTTGTTTATGCACGATCTTATAGAAGCGTTTGACGCTATTTTAGAAACATTTTTTTAAATTCAAGTATGGGATTGTTGGTACATAGAGTAGGTTATTGTGTGAGTTTAAAAATTTGTTGAAGTCCCACATTAGAAAGAAATATTTTTTTAAATTCAAGTGGAAAGAATTTATTTTAAAATTCAATCCCACATTGGAAATAATTTTTTTTGAAGTCCCACTATGGAAAGCTTTCCTATATTGAGTAGTTTTCAACTCTATTAATACTAAAATCCCACATTGGATAGAAAACATATGTGGGTTTGCTTCCATGATAATATAATGAGTTTCAAACTATTGCGAAAAATACACCAAAGTTGGATGCATTTCTCAACTTTCTCTTTTCTATTTTGCTCGCCTAATTTTTGAGCCACTTCTCCCCTTTCTTTTTGTCCCTTCAATATTTTAGAGCATTGTGCCGTAGCCCCTTCATTTTAAGAGCGGTTGTTATGCCGTAGCCCCTTCGTTTGAAGAGCGGTTGTTATGCCGTAGTCCCTTCGTTTTTAGAGCGGTTTTTATGTCGTAGTCCTTTCGCTTTTAGAGCAGTTGTTATGATGTAGTCCTTTCGGTTTTAGAGCAGTTTTTATGTCGTAGTCCCTTCATTTTTAGAGCGGTTGTTATGTCGTAGTTCCGTCGATTTTTAGTTGTCCTAATACCACTATGAGTGGTTTTTTGTGTCGTAGTCCTTTTTATTTATGAGTGGTCATAGTACCATATTGGGGGTGACTTTAATGGTCATATTGAGTGCCTTTAAACGCCATATTGTGGGTGTAGTTCTAGAACAGTTTTTTATGGTACAGTGGAACTCCGATACAGTGAATCTGGGCTATTTTGTCTTGGGGACTTCGTCGTTGATAGTCTACCTTGCACAATTTGGGCAATGCCAGGAAACATCTTAAAGAGAGCGACCTAGTCCGCGACTCAACCCAGTAATGTCTTCGGTGGCATAAATTGTGATTTTTAACAGATTTCGAAACTCAAAAAACAACACGTTGTTATGTTTAAAAAGTATCTAATGTGGTAACAATTTATTTTAAATGATTTGATGTTATAATGAAATATTAATTGATTTTCCTTTAGTGATTTTGAAGTTATAATTTGATATTATTTCCTTGAATATTTTGATATACCGTATGTGTTTGTTATAGCTCTATGTTGATTACTTGTGTGTTCTCTTTAATTATACTATACTATCATTGTGTTTGTTATAGGTCTATGTTGATTACTTGTGTGTTCTCTTTATATTATACTATACTATCATTGTTTGTTTGTGTTTGTCAAAACGGATTATAGGTTGTCAATTGGTGATCTATGCTTTGATAAGTGATATCGGTGAGGTGTCTTCTTTTATATTTTATTGACTCTAAAGTTGAAATATATTTTTATAAAATATTGACAAACAAGTATTATCTTGTATTTAATTATGCCTTTTAACTAGGATTTTAACGATGTATTTAAAAAAATAAATATTACTTTACTCTATTTTATTATTATAAAAAGGGAACCTAATATTATTTTGAGTTGTGATGTGTATTTGTGTGAATGTGACACCTTAAACTATTATTTTGAATTTTTTTAATGAAATTTGAAAGGAGTTTTACTCTCTTATTTAAGTGATTTCTCTCCATTGTGAATGTGCATTTAAAAGTATTTTAAAAATGTTACTGTTAAAATATTTTAGTTTTGGGTGTCACAATATGTGTTGCAAATATATGGTGTGCATGCATGTATATGGTTGATTGTAATTGATACATGTACAATTTGTTTACTATGTATATGGTATATGCTTCGTATATGTATATATGTTATCTTTGGATTGGGGACCTTTTCTATTATTGTGAAACCGAGTTGAACGCCTTAGACTTTAAGGAGCAAGTTAAATGCACGAAGACGTAGCAGAGCTGGACTTGGACGCGAGTTAAATGCAGACAACATGTGTAGCTAATGGGTCATTCGTACCTAGTAGCATTCGTTTAAGATTGTAATGATCAACTTAGATGCAGTCGAACTGTTAGTTTTGAAACCATTACCGTTGTAATTTAGTTGATGAAGATTTTCTTTTGAAGTAAAGATGTATTCCCTGAAAGATCATGTTACATCCAAACAAGTTGCTTTTTATTGGTTCTAAAAACAATTATTTAAGAAATAAAAAAAATTCACTAGTTATTTAGTGATTAAGAATTTAAGAGTATAATTTTCAAGTTAATTTAAAAAAAAAATATATTATTGCTGTTAAAAATCGAGATATTACATTATAGAAAAAGTTGAGACTAGGGACCAAATTGTAATGGAGCATAGGGAGAAACCATCCACTGATAAGAGAAGTTAAAATTAAATAAGTTTGAGCTTTGTCTATTCAAAGAAACAAAGCATCAAAGAACTTGCCCACCACATTCACATGAAAGAGAAGAGATACACAATCATAATTAGAACTTGAAATATGGATTTTTAAATAAGAAAGCCCATGATTTATAGAGAACTCCAAACCGTTTTAAAGACTTTATATACAATTTTGTCGTAATGCGTTGGACAAAATCATTAGGTATGTGATTGCTAACCTTTTTGTTTTTGGTAGCCATAATTCTTCATCTCCCTAAATGAGTTTATTTTAGTACTATAATCAACGAAATGAAAATGAGATTGAAAAAGCACACTAGAGCTGAGTTGCAAGTGCGACAAAATAATCTAGCCACTAAATTTATATATAAAAAAATCTCATCTTCTTGTTTAAAAAAGGTCATGCTAAAGTATTTAATATTATGAAAGATTACATGGACGAGTTTTATGCTTTAATTACTTCCTTATCATCATAATTAATTTACACAATTGCGAATCTCGAGCTAGGACTTACGACGTTTCTCGTCTCTTATTAAACAACTATAGATTTTGTCAAATGAAAAGAAAAGAAATATACACTATAATGTATTTAGTCTAAACACATCATAGTATGGCTTCACCCATGTTAGTATTTAAAAATATTGGCATGTTTCATGTAATAATTGATAACAAATCTGTAACACCCCGATTTTTAAAAGCGCGAGTGTATTTTTTTTTTCTCAAAATAAATGGATAAAACACCAGGTTAACTCTATTAATGAAGAAAGTACTTTTGGACAAAACATTTAAGTCGTAATACAAATTACCAAGTCGTAACTCAAACGACAAAAGTCAGAATTTATTTCCTCTTAATTACAACACATTAAAAAGGTTTTTGAATTGATAATCCAAATATAAAGTACACCGGCTCCAATAGTTTGTTTCAAATACACAAGTTCCTTTTTCTACAACAACTTGAAATAAGAAAGGGAAATAAATAACATTCTTAAATAGAACCCTAAGCTGATCATTAATCTATCTGAGGGTGACTGAGTACTGAGAATCCACGAGCGGCATCAAGCCCCCTGCTTTCGGTCACACAACCAACCCATCGCTGTGCCACGCCTTAGATCGACCCTAGTTCTCATCTGAGGGCAAAGCCCAGATTTCCACAATTGTAAAGGGTCACCAATCCGAAATTAACAAACATCACATAGCATTTATGTTTTTAAATGCATAAAAATCATCCTCCAACTTAGCATACATCTAAGAAGGGTTTACATATGCTAAACATGCATAAACAAAGTTGAAAAATGAAGATTTGAGCCAAACAGCACTGTTGTAGTCGAATACACCCTATGTGTAGTCGAATACACTTGCGAAAACAGCAGAAAAACAGCAAAAACAGCAAAAACAGCACTGACAGCACTACTGTATTCGAATACAGTCTGTCTGTATTCGAATACACTTCAAAAAAATCAAGTCAGTAGCTAATTTAATCATCTGTATTCGACTACAACACAGGTGTAGTCGAATACACCTGTCAAAACAGCAGAAAATCAGTTTTTAACCCTTTCAAAAACATTCCAACACTTCCAAATTCATTCCAACACTTTCAACACCAATTCAATCAATCACAAACACCAACACAACACAAATCGCAATCAAGTACGCATATACAAACATCATAACACGTGAAACATGACTCGCGTGCCAAGCACCCTAATGCAATGCGTATATGCCAATGCACATGATTCCGGAATATCAACAAAATCCTCCTCGAAGGGGCGTAAATCATAATTGTACAGCCTCTCACAGACTAGTACTAATTACCAAGGTGCAGTCTCTCACAGGCTAGCACGATTTACTAATGTGCAACCTCTCACAGGTTAGCACGACGCGATAATCCATGTAAGGGTAAGATGAACCATCCAATCACGTGGAATCATCCCCCATACGGGTAAGATGAACCATCCAATCACGTGGAATCATCCCGTGGCCCATCCGGTCACCACTATCACCGACGCGATAATCCCCGTAAGGATAAGATGAACCATCCAATCACGTGGAATCATCTCGTGGCCCATCCGGTCACCACTATCACTACTATGAAATGCATGAGCATACTCTGACTCTCAACACCACAATCATTAAGTAAATGCAGCTATTAAAAGATTCCCCATTTTTAATGCTCATTTAACACTAATGATTCTCAAATTTAACACAGAGCATACTCAATGCATACAATCCTCAAATCACATGAAATTGAATTCACAAATCATATTGAATTCAAATCACCACATACACAATCTCATCAATTCATACCAAATCAAAATACACACATAATTTGCATTTATCCAAATTCCCACATCTTGAAAGATAAAGCAAATATCCACATTCCTAAAGTTACCCATAAACACATCAATCATACCAAGTAAAAATCACCATCACCCACACCTCAAAACTCATTAAATTCAATTTCACCATTTACCCACAAAATGTATTCAAATTCATTTCTCACAACATCTCACCTCAAACCCACCAAATTTATTCTCCAAACATTTTCAACCATAATACCCAAATCAAAACTCAAAATCGTTAAACGTAAACCACCAAATTTCTTTTCCACAACTCACATAAATCCCATTAAATTCCTTTCCCCCAAATTCACACATAAACCCCTCAAAGTCAAACCCCACAAATACACATATAGAGTCCTATATGCAAGCTAAAAATTGGAAGGAGCCCTTACCTCGACGGTAGCTCGAACGGCCGATTACGGCACCACGATAAAATTCCGGTAAAATTCCCGCTTCGCACAGAGCTGCGAAAATTAGTTCCCAAGAACCGCAACGTGATCACGATTAACTTTCTCTTCAGTCGCATCGCGAGATAAAGCTTGGATCTAGGTGATATGTGAGGTTTTGTGTTTGGTGGTTTTGGAAACCACCCACACGGTTTCGCAAACAGAGGAGAAAGAAGAAAAACACGTGAGGCTGGGGAAAATGTTTTGCTTTTCTTTCTTTTTCTAATCTCCCTCCCCCAATCACTTAACATGTATATATATATATATATATATATATATATATATATTAACTTTCTAATAATATACATATATATAACTAACTCCCAAAAATTCATACATATATATATATATATATATATATTTAAATCAAACCAACAAATAACTAATACTGTCGCACACCATCTGAACTATTTTGATAAAAATATCTACTCTCGTTGCAACTCAATTTACAGATAAAATTTTCAGCAACTAAAGATATTTTTAACAAAATAGTCCGGTAATAAATTTTCCGCAACGTAATTAAATTATTTCTCGCCAAATAATTTAAAACGAGACCCTCAAAATATTTATGGCATTTTAACATCCAAAATACCAATAAAACTAGCTAAAAAGCCTCATAATTCAACATGAAAGCACCCGAAAATACAAAAAGTACATTTTAAAATTAAGGGTATTACAAAATCTGCTTGATTCTTTTAAATTTTAAACTTGCGATCGATATTTAACTTTGAATTTCAAATATGCGATCGATATTTAATTTTGAATTTCAAATAAAGCTAGAGAAATGTTTCCAAGCATTCATCTGTCCTCGTTTTTTCTTTTCTAGCGTAATTTGATTTGTAGAAATAATAGTGTAAATGAATCATGCCAACCACTCGTTAATATCTGTTTACAAAAATATGATTTATTAAAAGATTGTATAGTTTATTGTATAAATTTAGAAGAATGTTTTAAAGAAATTTTGGAAAACAATATGAACTCCACGTTTGTTTGAATCCAAAATTCAGAAAATCTTAAGTTTTTATGTTTGGTTGTTAGGCTGATCCTCTCAAACAAGTAGATACCATAATTTTAACTTCTATGTGATAAAAGTACATAAAAATATGGTTAAATAAGTTTTTAGTTCTTATTAAATTATGACTTTTTATATTTAATTTATTAAAAAAATTATTTACTTTTAATTCTTATTTTGATTTTATTGGAATCAAAAGTATCATTATTTTTCAAAAAAAATTCGAAATAGGGAATAAAAGAAAATAAAAAAATTTAAAGGACTAAAAAGTTATGTAAACCATAAAAATAACTAGAATGTTGATCTTAAGCAACAAATCAGATTCAAGAGTCGAATACAAATAAATAATGTAATAGTTGTTAAATTTATTAAACAATAAATTATTTATGGATCGATAATATTTGGTTATAGGGAATCAATTATAATATATTAAATCTACTTCTAATTTTTTTGCGCTGACACATTATCTATGCATGTGTCATATAATTGTCATTGTTCCACATCAGCCAAATTTGCAATGTGTCAACCTCCAAATTCTACCTTCTCTTTGCCTTCGTTTATCTATATTTCTATCAACCTTTTGATTTTTGAGCATGTACTACCTCTTTTCTTCACTTTACTACAGTTTAATGTTTTGGTATTGCATTCCTCTTTATATGACTATATAGTTTCATAACATCACATCTCAATTATTGCATCCATTGACTTTTTCTTCCATAACCCAATTGCCTTTCATAATTTCTTAATGTACTACCTCTTTTCTTCACTTTTACTACAATTTAATATTTTGGTATTGCATTCATCTTCATATGACTATATAGTTTCATAACATCACATTTCAATTATTTGACACATATAATTATCCTGGTTCCCCACTAACTTGGCTACACCATGTCCCCTCATTCAGAAGACTTTAATCCACTAATTCAATTACCTTGAATTCCAAAGCATTTGACCCTCCAAGTCAATCTTCTCAAACAACCTAACAACCTCATACTTTTGAGGAACTAACCACGTTGTCCCAACAAGCCAAGTCTTCTCCTAACAACTTGACAATCCCAAATTGAGGAATGAACTAACCACCCTGACCCTACAAGTCAAGTCTTCTCCTAACAACCTGACAACCTCAGAATGAAGTGTTGAGACAAAATCTCTCTCAAATGTTTTAATAATAACAAAATTGTTTCAAAGATTCTGATTAAGTGTGTTATCTAACTTGTGCTCTTGAGTGTATTAAAATTAGAAAACAGGTTACTCATATTCTTGATAAAATTGAATGTTTTAACACATATTACTATGTTATATACGAAAGAGGATGAACAAAGACAAGATAAATATATGTCAAAGGATACAACTGACAAGAGGATGAATGTATATCAAAGGAAAAACAATGCTGAAAAGAGGATGAATGTACGACAGAGGATAAACAAAGTAGAAAAGAGGATGAACTCACGTAAATTATACATCCTTGCACGTGGAAAAAATATAAAAGTACAAAAGTACAAAAAGCAATGTCCTTGACTCATAAAGCAAGATGCTATAGTGTTGGGGAAGAGAAAAGTCAAAAAGTACAAGTCACATCATAATTAATGGAAGCTTCATCCTCCTACCCGAGGATAGAGCAAAACACTCAACCTCCTAGCATTTTTTTAACAAGGACTGCTGAAGGGCATACTTGCAATTTCAAATAAAGACCATGGGCAATTAACCAACACTTTGTGCTTTTCCTCATATTTGAAGCTTCATTACTTCTATAAATAGAGATGATCTCATACTCATCAAACACAACAAAAAATATTCAAAAGCCAAAGATGAAAGTTGAAATAATCAATCTTATCCTCATCATACTTTCTACTAATCATAATTATATCTTTGATATCATCATCCTAGAAAGTATATCAAAGAGGAAAAAATCCACTCTTATCGAGAGCCTGTTTCTCTAGAAAATTTCATCTAACCGTGTAAGAGAAAAACATCAAGCGAAGGATAAAATGTCAAAAGCTAAATATGTACCTGAAGGAGGATCCTCTCGTAAGCCCCTCTACTTTGATGGTACAGATTACTATCATTCGAAGGGAAAAATGTGGTTGTTTCTCATATCACATGATAACAACATGTGGTTTGTGGTTGAAAATGGAAATCGCGTCATTAGAACTAACAACGCAGATTCAACCTCCGAAGAAAAACCTCAAGCACAATGGACTACTTATGAAAACGCCAAGTTACATTAATACTTACATTTTACAATATGATTAAGAATAGGACCTGACAATTTGGAAAACAACAATAATATTACAATATTAACAATAATAATAATAATAATAATAATAATAATAATAATAATAATAATAATAATAACAACAACAACAATAATAATAATAAAAATAATAATAATATTTGTAACAATAATTTTAAGGATTGTAATTTTGGATGTTATCCATAATGGTATACCTATTGTTAACTAAAAACAAGCAAAACAAGTAACTATTAATTTCCTTCTATCGAACACAAACTTTTTTCATAAAATACAATATTACCGAATTTTGACTTCGTTTTAAGACCAAGCTCCTCAATTCTCCCGGTACATAAATCAAACCAGACTACTTCACTATATTTTCTTCCGAAGAATATATTTCCATTTTTCCATGATCCAATGGGATGTTCAATACAAGTCAAAGGTCCCACAATGAAGAGTTTGGTCCATGAATCTTCTATCCCAATTTCACCCAAAAATTTTATATGAAAAGTAGTTGTTTGAATAATTTGATATCATAGCAATGGATTCATTTAACATGACCAACCACTTTTGCACCAAATGATATCGATAACTAAGATCCATGTTTGAAGGCAAACGTGTTGTAACACACACTTGATTAGTTATGTTAAATGACACCAAATAGACTTCATAATATTTTGTTTTATGTTTTCCCCACCAATGACATACTCCATCCATATATACACGATTACCCTCTATATCTCCCATACAAGCAGGCATATCAATATGAAGTTTACTCCAACAATTACTTTTTACGCTATATATCTCCCAAAATGCCTCGAAAGATGTGTCCATATATATTGGATATCGGTCGTCATTATCTGCATACACTATCATATGTCGAATCACTTTATAATCATGTTTAAGGAAATCATAACCAAATCCATGAAATTCATCTGAATAATGTATTAACTCTCTAGGGCTAGACGGAACAATCTTGAATTTCTCGGTAACGGGATTCCACAAAACAACTCTTTTATTCTCGTATAAGTATTTATAGAGACAAAGAATACCATTATACTACTAGAACCCAAAATTGAAAAATCAGGGTAATCATCTTGAAATGGATTTGGCTAATCTATTTCAACCTTATTCTCAAACCTCTCTCCAGAAACATATATAGCGATAATTTGAATTTTTTAAAAGGATTGTCCCAATTTCTAAACATATTTACATGAACGAGAAGAGATGCAAAATCATAACAAGAATGATTATTTGACAAAAACTTGTTGCGGTAGATGTCCAAACCGTTTTAAAGATTTTATAGACAATTTTGTCAAAATGCACTAGGCAAGATCATTAGGTATGTGATTACTAACCTTCTTGTTTTTGGTAGACATAGAATTCTTCATCTCCCTAAATGAGTTTGACATAGAACTTGTAAGATCAGATGTGCACCTAAGAGGGGGGGTGAATTAGGTGTTTGATTATTTTGATCGTTTTTAGAATTACGGTGATTGATTTTTGCGCTTACGAATAGTAACAGATAATGTAAATGGCAGTAATGTAAAGAACACAGCAGATTTATCCTGGTTCCCCTAATCACCAAGGGTACGTCCAGTCCTCTTGCTCACCACAAGAGATTTTCTTCACTATCTGTCAGAATATGTACAAGTCCTCACCCTGGGACCTTGGTTACAATCTTCTAACAAACTTTCAAAGATAGAACACTACTATCTTAAATACAGCACTTCAAAGAAAGCACAACTTTCTTTTACAATCACTTTGTTGTTATTGATAAGGATATAGGAATAGAATGAAGGTAGGATAATTCAAGATCTATTCAAGTACTTTTGAGAACCTTAAGGATATGACAATGATATGCAAGTACTTGAATTTCTGAAAAAGACTTAGAAAAATTTAGAAAATTTAGTTCAAAGTCTTTGAAATTGTAAAATTGAATTTCTAATTTGAAAATGAAGTTATGACCTATTTATAGTCCTCAAACAACTCTTTAGATTCGTGGCCTTTGATCCAAGAGGTTTGAGAATGAATTGCAATGTTTTAAATTGAATTCAAAGCTGAAAAATTGCATTGGTTGCTGTTGTATTCGATTACCACATTTCTGTATTCGAATACAGCTTGCTGCAACGTTAAAAATTTTCAAACATTTCACTGTGTAGTCGAATACAGATGAGATGGCCAACTCTCTGACTTAGCCATGTTTTTGTCTTGTATTCGACTACAGGATTTGGGTATTCGAATACAGCTTTGCAACGTTAAAAAATCATTCAAAATTTTCACTGTGTAGTCGAATACAGATGAGATGGCCAACTCTCTGACTTAGCCATGTTTTTATCCTGTATTCGACTACAAGATGGTTGTATTCGAATACGACTTCAAAATTTGTTAAAAATAAAGATTTTAATATTTTGAAAATATTATTTTGGACTTTTGAAAATATTATTTATGCATATGCAAAGTAATTAAGGTCCTCTTGTATTTGAATTATGACTTGAATTATTTTACCTTTATCTAATTTATTTATTTGTAATTTCATCAAGGGATGTATTTCTTCTTGTTGTTGTTGTGTCACCATTGGTCTTTGTGGATAATCAAAAACGTATTTTTACATTCTCCCCCTTTTTGATTATGACAAAACCATTGCTGAGGTTGTTGATGACTCCCCCGTAATGTAGGCGTATTGTACTCCCCCGTAATGTTTGCAATATGTGTGTTTGAGTACCTACAGATAAAGCTTACCGGACAACAACAAGCAACAAAATACACAAAATTTCTCCCCCTTTTGACATGATCAAAAAGAAGAATTCCAATAGTAGAAAAGAAATAAATTGGAGGCAAATAAGCATAGATAATCATAAAAGTCATTGATTCATGAAGTCATAAAACATAAAGTCATATAAGACATAGATTTAAAAAGTCATACAAGCATAGAGTCATGAAGGTCATACAACGATTACGAAAGCAACGATTACATCTTAAACAAAATAGTAGGAAGGTCAATCCTAGTAACACATGAAAACGAACTAAACCTAGGAAACGAAGTACAATCTCAGCGACGATCCGGTGGTAGATGGAAGTGATCAAGTTTGTCAGCGATGATACACATCTCGTGGACTAGGCTGTCGTGATTAGTAGCGATAGTGGATTCGAGAGCCTGAAAGCGAGCATCGACCGAAGTGGTAAATCCTGAGAAGCTGGTCTGAAGAGAGTCAAGCCGATCCATAATCATGCGATTAGTAACTTGATCATCATCAGATGCAGGATTGTCGGCAGCATCATCTGAAGGAGCACTAGCAGAGGCCTGACTGATATCACTCTGATGGATGTATTTTTGCAGCGATTCACTCCAAACGATTTTCATGCTAGGAAGAACACTCAAGTCTAGCAGATTATCCTTAGTGACTGTGTATACAACCTCCTCAGAAAAATCTACTCCAAAGTGTTCAAGTATCCGAGAAACTTCCTTAGCATAGGGCAATCCAACAGCCTCACGGGATACAAACATGACAGACTTAACAAAGTATGCCCAGTTAAGAGGAAGACCGTCATTCATGAAGTAAAGAATTTGAAGTTCAAATTCAGAGAGTTGAGAGTAGTTACCGGCCTTAGGAACCAAAATGTAACTCAAGAAGTAGTGAAGCAGACGAAAGTCGACAGTGAGGTTTCCAACACTAAATCTCTGTCTAGCAAAGGTGGAGCTAGCCTGAAGTTGCTTACGTTCTATGGTTAGTTTATCAAAGCGACACAGAGCCGCATAAGCATCATGTTTCGAGATATTATGCCATTTGCACAGATTAGTTGGACTGAGTTTCTGGCCGACATCAGGTATTTGCAAAATGGTACCAATAGTATGAGAATCAAGCTCAATAGTGATTCCCTTGACACGTGAAATTAACATTTTGCCATCCCGACGAAGATTGCAATAAAAGACTCGAACCAAATCAGGATAAATCGGACCTTTGTAAGCAATAAAGTTCTCAACTTGTTGAGCCCTAAGTAAATCCGGAAATTTAAAGGCAGAGAAAGAATCTAAAGTACCGAATTTTGGAATGATGAGCCTTTTGTCGGAGTACAGTGTGCGAAACCGGGTAATTTCTTCAGGCGAATGCAGAAGACGAGACAAATCCGTGACGCTGATGCTCTTTGAGCGACGCTTGGAAGGACCTAAGCTTGCATGCTTGGTGCGAGGGCCACGCTTACGTGCGTTTTCAACAGAGGTGGAAATGTTTGACATTTTTGGTGAAGGTGTTACGATTCGGATTCGAAACTAAGATGTAGTTTGAAAAGTAAACTGAAATTCCCGAATCTAAGTGAGGGTTTTGTGAAATCGTGAACCTTTGGGGGTTCGGGTTCTGGATTTCGCGAGATTGAAGAGGGAAATGAGGGATTCGCAGATTCTGGGTTTTGTGAAACGTGAATCTGAGGAAATGAAAGAGGGGTTTTGCAAAGTAATGAAGGAAATCAAGGTTTGGGAGGTCAAGCTTCAATGAACGAAGCAGTTCTGGAGGTTGAGTTGCAGAGAAGATGAAGTTCGCAGAGGTAAGGCACGGGTTCGCAGGGAAGGCATGAGTTGTATTCGGCTACTGAATGTCACAGCTATATATATGACAGAAAAATGCGAACCTGTATTCGAATACAGGATGATGGTAATCGAATACAGATTTCCAGAATCATCTGTATTCGAATACAGTATGACTGTATTCGGCTACGACCTCCAGATTTTGAAATGGTCATGATTTTATAACACAGAACATACCACAAACTTAATATAATCATATAAATAACATGTAAACATCATTAACTAAAGTCTAATATGTGAAGGCAAGAATTAACATAGTGATAATATCGTCAATTCAAATAGTCAAATAGATTCAAATATCATGTAAGTCAGCTAAATTCAAATATCATGTAAGCTAACTAAATTCAAATATCATGTAAGCAAGTGAAGATACGAATTAAGCCATACCTTTGCCCTGATGATAGCAGTTTACCTGACGTTTAAAGATCACTTTCACTTAAGATGCCGAGTTCGCGTCGTATTTTGAAAAATGAGTCTTTAGGAAGTGGTTTAGTGAAGATGTCCGCAAGTTGGTTATGTGTATTCACAAAGGTTACTTCAACATTGCCTTTAAGCACATGATCACGCAGAAAGTGATGTCGTATATCAATGTGTTTGGTCCGAGAATGCATGATTGGATTCTTTGAGATATTGATTGCACTAGTGTTGTCGCATCGTAGCGGAATGCATCCAAGATCAATTCCATAATCACATAGTTGTTGCTTGAGCCATAGGATTTGTGCGCAACAACTTCCTGCCGCTATGTACTCGGCTTCAGCAGTACTAAGTGCGACACATGCTTGCTTTTTACATGACTAGGATACGAGTGCATTGCCCAGAACATGACAAGTGCCGCTTGTGCTTTTACGATCTGTTTTACATCCTGCATAATCTGAATCTGAATATCCAACGACACTACAGATGCTACCTTTAGGATACCATAGTCCAACATTGATGGTGCCTTTTAAGTATTTCATGATTCGTTTGACTACTACAAGATGTGATTCTTTCGGATCTGCTTGAAATCTTGCACATAGACAAACACTAAACATGATATCTGGCCGACTGGCCGTTAGATATAATAAAGAACCAATCATACCTCGATATTTTGAAATATCAACAGATGCACCAGTTTCATCTTTATCAACATACGTTCCGGAGCCCATGGGAGTTGCACTCTCCTTGCATTTTTCCATGTCAAATCTTTTTAGCAGTTCTTTGCAATATTTTGCTTGATTGATAAAGATGCCATGCTTGAGTTGCTTGATGTGAAGACCGAGAAAATAGTTTAATTTTCCCATCATGGACATTTCAAATTCGCCTTGCATCATCAATGAGAATTCTTCACATATTGCGTTATTTGTTGAACCGAATATGATATCGTCAACATAAATTTGGACCAACAAGGTGTGACCATTATTTCGTTTGATAAATAATGTCTTGTCAACCTTTCCCTTTTCAAAACCTCTTTCACACAGGAAGGCACTCAATCTGTCGTACCAAGCTCTTGGTGCTTGTTTTAGACCATAGAGAGCTTTCCTTAGTTTGAATACATGTGTAGGATTCTTGAAGTCTTCAAAGCCAGGTGGTTGCTTGACATATACTTCTTCATTGATGTATCCATTTAGAAATGCGCTTTTCACATCCATCTGAAATAATTCAAAATTCATAGAGCAGGCATAAGCAAGTAGTAACCGTATTGCTTCTAATCTTGCGACCGGAGCAAATGTTTCGTCAAAATCGATTCCTTCTTCTTGATTGTATCCTTGGGCGACAAGTCTTGCTTTGTTGCGGACAACTATACCATTTTCGTCAAGTTTATTTTTAAATACCCATTTGGTGCCAATGATGTGTTTGTCACCTGGATTAGGAACAAGTTCCCATACTTCGTTTCTTTCGAATTGGTTAAGCTCTTCTTGCATTGCAAGTATCCACTGATCATCTTTTAGTGCTTCACCAACTTTGGAAGGTTCGATTTGTGAAACAAATGCCATGTTTAAACATGCATCTTGCAATTTGAGTCTAGTTGTAACTCCTTTGCTGATATCACCAATGATGTTATCAATCGGATGATATCGATGGGTTCTCCATTCCTTTGGGAGTTCATTGGTTTCCTCTTCCATGTCGACTTCATTTTCTTGACTCGGTTGATCAATTGGATCTTCTTTACGTGGATCACTACTTTCAAGATCATCATCATCAAAAGAAGTAGCTTTGTCCTCTTTCGAGGGGTTAGTTTCATCAAAAGTAACATGTATTGATTCTTCTACAATTAAAGTTCTTTTATTAAAGATCCTAAAAGCTTTACTAGATAATGCATACCCAATAAATATACCTTCATCTGCCTTTTCATAGAATTTTCCAAGATTATCTTTTCCATTATTTAGCACAAAACACTTGCATCCAAAGATGTGGAAGTGAGAGATGTTAGGCTTTCTACCTTTGTATAGTTCATACGGAGTCTTCTTAAGAAGTGGTCGAATGTTTACTCTGTTAGTAACATAGCATGCCGTGTTTACGGCATCTGCCCAAAAATACTTTGGTAGATTTGAGTCACTTAACATTGTTCTTGCAAGTTCTATCAAGGACCTGTTCTTTCTCTCAACAACCCCATTTTGTTGAGGTGTTCTTGGTGCAGAAAAATTGTGAAAAATTCCATTTTCCTCACAGAATTCTTCAAATAAAGTATTTTGAAATTCTCTACCATGATCACTTCGAATTGATACAATCTTGGATGATTGTTCATTTTGGACTAGTTTGGCGTAATTTTTAAAGGCTTTAAAAGCTTCATTTTTGTTTGCCAAAAACAAGGTCCATGTGTACCTTGAAAAGTCATCAACAATAACTAGTCCGTATGAATTTCCACCAAGACTTTTAGTTCTTGATGGACCAAACAAATCCATGTGTATCAATTGAAGTGGTCTTGTAGAAGATATAACATTTATGGCTTTAAAAGAAGTTTTCGTTTGTTTACCTTTTTGGCATGCATCACATAATTTATCCTTGACAAATTTCATTTTTGGTAATCCGACAACAAGATCATGTTTGACTAGTTTGTTTAAATGATCCATGTGAATATGGGCAATTCTTTTGTGTCATAACCATGCATCATTGTTGTCGCTTACCAAGAGACATTTCATTTTCAAGGATAAATCATCTATATTAAGTATGAAAATATTCTTGAAACGTTTACCGATAAATTTAATTTCACTTGTTGCTGCATTTTGAATGATGCACTCTTCCTTGTTGAAGACTATCTTGTGTCCTTTATCACATAACTGGCTGATGCTTATCAAATTGTGCTTTAGGCCTTCAACATAAAGAACATCTTCAATTGTTGGAGAAGGTGCTTTTCCAATTTTTCCAATGCCTAGGATCTTTCCTTTGTTATTATCTCCATATACTACATGTCCTTTCGATTCAAGGGTCAATGCTGAAAATTTTGTTATGTCTCCCGTCATGTGTTTGGAACACCCACTATCTAAGTACCATAAATTTGAAGTATTTTGTGAGCATCCCTGCAAAATTGAAATCAGATTTTATTAGGTACCCAAAGTGCTTTGGGTCCTTGGGGGTTAGTGCCTTTCTTGACCCATATGCAATGGCCTTTGGGAATGCTAATATTTCTTACATGACAAGTATTTGGTGTGTGTCCATAGATACCACAATATGAGCAAGTAGGAATTTTACTTGTGTATGTGTGACGCTTATTGTTAATAAACTTTCCTTTATGTGAATGCTCCTTTTGTACAATTGTCATGTTTCTTAAATTTGTTTGAGTGCTTGATTTTACAAAAATGGTCTTACTAGTGCTTGGTTTATCAAATTTAGAAAATCCAATACCACTTTTATCATTAGAATATCTTTGCATGTTTAGAACATTTTCTAATCCTATATGTCCTTTTTCATACCTTTCTATTACTCTATTTAGTTGAGTAATTTTGAATGAAAGTGAATCACAATTATTACATGAAGAACTTTGCTTAGAATTTTCAGCATCTTTTTCCATAAGATTAATTTTTTCTTTAAGATATAAGATTTCTTTCTTTTGAGTTGATACTTGTTTAAGCAAATTTTTACATTCAGCAAGAAGTTCCTTTATTGCATTTTGTGCTTCACTGTATTCTATAACTAATTCATGATTATATGAAAGATTGTTTGAGTTACTAACCTCTTCGTCATCGGAGTGATGTGACGCCATTAGTGCGACATTTGCGCATTCATCGCTTTCAGTTTCTGATGTTGAACTTATGTCGTTATCTTCCCATGCGATATAAGCTTTCTTGAAATCTTTTCTTTTGCCGGCACTCTTCTTGATGAGATCTGGACAGTCTGCTTTAATATGTCCTTGTTTTCCACATTCAAAGCATGTGAAGTTTTGGTTGGTCGTGCTATCTTTCTTTCTGAAGTTTTTCTTCTTGAAACTTCTGTTATTTTTGAGAAATTTTCCGAATTTCTTGACAAGGAGATTGATGTTTTCGTCGTCATCAGAAATTTCTTCTTTGACTGCTTCCTTTGATTCGGTCTTTAGAGCAATATTTTTGCTTTTCTTTTCTTGGGTTTCATTTTGCTCTAATCGTCCAAGTTCTATTTCATGCTCTTGTAGTTTGCCAAATAATGCAAAAAGTGACATTTTGGACAAACTCTTCTTTTCTGAAATAGCAGTCACCTTTGGTTGCCACGCCCTCGTTAGTGATCGTAATACTTTCAGATTCAATTCATCATTTGAGAAGACCTTTCCGAGGGCTGTCAAATGATTTGTCAAGTGGGAAAATCGTTTCTGCATGTCTAGTATGGTTTCTCCAGGCTGCATACGAAACAATTCATATTCTTGAGAAAGTGTATTTAGTTTGGATCTTTTTCCCTCTATGGTGCCTTCATGGGTTACTTCCAATGTATCCCATATTTCCTTGGCTGTTTTACAGTGAGATATGCGGAAGAATTCGTCCATACCAAGTGCCGATTGTAGAATGTTTTTAGCCTTTTTATCAAATAGCACTTTTCTTTTATCGTCATCGGTCCAAGAGTTCTTTATTTTAATTTCCTCTTTGTTGTTGATGACTGTTGTTGGAATGTATGGACCATTTTCGACAGCATCCCATATTTCGTCTCCCTGTGCCTCAAGATATGCTTGCATACGGATTTTCCAAAAATCGTAATGTTCGCCGACGAAACATGGAGGTTTGGTACTGCTGCCTCCGTCTCTGAAAACTGGTAGTGCGGAAGCCATTAGTTGTTTGATCAAGGAGTAATTTACCTTGAACCCGCTCTGATACCAATTGTAAGATCAGATGTGCACCTAAGAGGGGGGGGGGTGAATTAGGTGTTTGATTATTTTGATCGTTTTTAGAATTACGGTGATTGATTTTTGTGCTTACGAATAGTAACAGATAATGTAAATGGCAGTAATGTAAAGAACTCAGCAGATTTATCCTGGTTCCCCTAATCACCAAGGGTACGTCCAGTCCTCTTGCTCACCACAAGAGATTTTCTTCACTATCTGTCAGAATATGTACAAGTCCTCACCCTGGGACCTTGGTTACAATCTTCTAACAAACTTTCAAAGATAGAACACTACTATCTTAAATACAGCACTTCAAAGAAAGCACAACTTTCTTTTACAATCACTTTGTTGTTATTGATAAGGATATAGGAATAGAATGAAGGTAGGATAATTCAAGATCTATTCAAGTACTTTTGAGAACCTTAAGGATATGACAATGATATGCAAGTACTTGAATTTCTGAAAAAGACTTAGAAAAATTTAGAAAATTTAGTTCAAAGTCTTTGAAATTGTAAAATTGAATTTCTAATTTGAAAATGAAGTTATGACCTATTTATAGTCCTCAAACAACTCTTTAGATTCGTGGCCTTTGATCCAAGAGGTTTGAGAATGAATTGCAATGTTTTAAATTGAATTCAAAGCTGAAAAATTGCATTGGTTGCTGTTGTATTCGATTACCACATTTCTGTATTCGAATACAGCTTGCTGCAACGTTAAAAATTTTCAAACATTTCACTGTGTAGTCGAATACAGATGAGATGGCCAACTCTCTGACTTAGCCATGTTTTTGTCTTGTATTCGACTACAGGATTTGGGTATTCGAATACAGCTTTGCAACGTTAAAAAATCATTCAAAATTTTCACTGTGTAGTCGAATACAGATGAGATGGCCAACTCTCTGACTTAGCCATGTTTTTATCCTGTATTCGACTACAAGATGGTTGTATTCGAATACGACTTCAAAATTTGTTAAAAATAAAGATTTTAATATTTTGAAAATATTATTTTGGACTTTTGAAAATATTATTTATGCATATGCAAAGTAATTAAGGTCCTCTTGTATTTGAATTATGACTTGAATTATTTTACCTTTATCTAATTTATTTATTTGTAATTTCATCAAGGGATGTATTTCTTCTTGTTGTTGTTGTGTCACCATTGGTCTTTGTGGATAATCAAAAACGTATTTTTACAGAACTATAATCAAGGAAATCAAAATGAGATTGAAAGAACACAATAGAGCTTAATTGCGAGTGTTACAAAATATTCTAGCCAATGAATTTATATATAAAAAAACCTCATCATCTTGTTTAAAAAAGTTCATGTTGAATTATTAAATATTATAAAAGATTACATGGACGAGTGTTATGCTTTAAATGCATCTTTTTTGTTGTCTTAGAAGAGATAATAAATATTAGATAATTAACTTACACAACTGCGAGCTCCCGAGCTAAGACTTAAGATTGTTTCAGGTCTTTTATGATACAACTATACATTTTGTCAAAATATATATACATTAACATGTATTTAATCTATACACGTCATGGCTTCACCCATGTACCATTAAAGGTCTATTTAAAAATATTGTCATTTAAAAATATATGCATGTTTCATGTATTAATTGATAACAATTTATGTTAAAATAATTAGAAATAATAGTATAAATCAATCATGTCAGCCACTCGTTAATATTTGTTAAGAAAAACATTATTTATTAAAAGATTGTATAGTTTTTTGTATAAAATAAGAAGAATTTTTTAAAGATATTTTGGAAAACAATATGAACTCACGTTTATTTGACCATAAAAATAACTAAAACATTGACCTAAAACATGAAATCCGATTCATAAATTGATTACAAGTAAAGAATATAATAATTGTTACATTTATTAAATAATAAATAATTTATGGGTCGACAACATTTGGTTGTAGGAAATTATTATTAAAATAAGCTATAATCAATTATTGTTAATCACTAATTAATTGATTAATATGTGTTGCACTTTGGTTTTGAATGGACCGTGGTGGTTCATTTCAATCTACGATGAAAACATTAAATAGCAATGAGGGTAGTATGCTCTTATTTTTCTGACATGTGGTAAGTTTCTTTGAACCAATTTGGAAATTGACCTTTTTAGGGTGTCTTCTCATATTTTAATTTAGACCTTTAGCCATAAATAATCAAGTTTGACCGATCGGAGAACGAAGAGTCAAATGAGCATATTCTTTTCTCTTGTCTACTTGGATTAGCATGTGAAAGGGTCAAAATAAAGTAAGAGGTGAGAGGGTGTTTGAATTCAAGAGTATATTATAATGTGAGATAAACAAAGGAGTCGTATTTCCAAACAATTCATCTGGGGTTCGCTACACAAGATGGTAGCCCTATTTAGTAATAATTGAATTAAAATAAAAAATTGGAACTTGGACGATTAAAATATAGATTAGAAACTTTTATAAGGTGTTGTGTGATTTAAATTCTGCAAATGTGCACTATAAGTGGAGAAAGTTTAAGTTTTTATGTTTTATATGTTGAAAGTCTTAATTTTTATGGTATATGTGAAAAAGTTTGAATTTCTATGTGGCATATGATGAATGCTTTAATTTTTATGATATATGTGGAGAAAGTTTGATATTTATATGTATGTGATGAAAGTTTAAATTTTTATGAAGAGATTTAAGTTTTGATTCTTGTGATACTTTTTATGAATGTTTGATTTTCATGATATGTATGGTGAAAGCTTTGATCTTTGTGATAGTTGTTTATGAATATATGATCTTCGTGATATGTTAGGTGAAAGTTTTGATTTTTATTATGATTTTTTATGAATATACGATTTTGATGATAAAAACATGTGATGTGTGATCTTAGTGATTTTTGAATGAAGTGATGATTTTGTATAAGTGACTTTTGAAGCATATGACATGACTTAGTTGGTTGTGTGAGAATATTTAATTTTGATAATACATCCTTATGGTATGGGTGATTTTATGTGTGAAAGTTGTCTTTGTGGCAAGTTTATTTTCCTTATTGGTATTGGTGATTTTATGTGTGGAAGTTGCCTTAGTTGTTTTTCAAAGCATGCATAACATTGCATATTCTTGTGATTGTGTTGTTGTATTTCCAAAGTATCTAATGTGATAACAATTTCTCTTAAGTGATTTGATGTTATAATGAAATATTGATTTTCCTTTAGTGATTTTGAAGTTATAATATAATATTATTTCCTTGAATATTTTGATATACCCTGATGTGTTTGATATAGCTCTATGTTGATTACTTGTGTGTTCTCCTTACTTATACTATACTATCATCGTGATTTCGAAATTCATCTCATTCGTTGTTTATTTGTGTGTGTTTGCCAAAACGCATTACAGGTTGTCAATTGGTGATCTATGCTTTGATAAGTGATATCAGTGGGGAGTCTCCATTTATATTTTACTGAGTCTTAAACTAAAGTATATTTTTATAAAATTATTGACAAACAAGTATTATCTTGTATTTAATTATGTCTTTGGACTAGGATGTTAACGATGTATTTTGAAAAGTAAATTTTAGTTTATTCTATTTTATTATTATAAGAAGGCAATGTAATATTATTTTGAGTTGTGATGTGTATTTGTGTGATGTGAAATTTGAAAGGAGTTTTACCCTTTTAATTAAGTAATTTCTCTCCATGGTGGATGTGCATTTAAAAGTATTATAAAAATGTTACTGTTAAAGTATTTTGGTTTAGGGTGTCACAATATGTGTTGTGAATATATGGTAATGCATGTATATGGTTGATCATAATTGATATATGTACAATTTGTTTACTCTGTAAATGGTATATGCTTTGTATATGTATATATGTTATTTTTAGATTGGGGACCTTTTCTATTATTGTTAAACCGAGTTGAACGCCTTAGACTTTAAGGAACAAGTTAAATGCACGAAGACGTAGCAGAGCTGTGACTTGGACGCTAGATAAATGCAGATAACTTGTGTAGCTAATAGGCCATTCGTACCTAGTAGCCTTTGTTTAAGAGTCGTAATCATCAACTTAGATGCAGTCCAACTGTTAGTTTTGAAACCATTACCGTTGTAATTTAATTGATGAAAGTTTTCTTTTCAAGTAAAGATGTTTTCCCTGAAAGATCTTGTTACGTCCAAACAAGTTGCTTTTTATTGGTTCTGAAAAGAGTTATTTAAGAAATAAAATAATTCACTAATTATTTTGTGATTAAGAATTTAAGAGTATAATTTTCAAGTCAATTTTCTTTTAAAATACTTTATTGCTGTAAAAAATCGAGATATTACATTATACAAAAAGTTGAGACCAGAGACCAAATTGTAAAAGAGTAGAAGGAGAAACAATCTACTAATAAAAGATGTTAATTTTATCATATAATCTTAGATGGTAGGGCAACACGGCCAAGAGAAAGAGAATGACAAAATTGTTAAAATCAAACAAGTTTGAGCTTTATCTATTACAAGAAACAAAGCGGCAAAGAACTTGCCCACCATATTCGGATGAAAGCGAAGAGATACACAATTTTGATTGTTAACCTTTTTATTTTTTTGGTAGACATAATTCTTGATCTCCCTAAATGAGTTTAACTTAGAACTATAATCAACGAAAAGAAAATGAGATTGAAAGAGCACACTAGAGCTTAGTTGCAAGTGCGACGAAATACTCAAACAACTAAATCTATATATAAAAAAATCTCATCTTCTTGTTTAAAAAATGGTCATGCTAAATTATTCAATATTATGAAAGATTATATTGACGACTGTTATGCATTAAATGCTTCTTTTTTATTTAAAAAAGACGGTGAATACTATCATAATTAACTTATACAATTGCAAACTCCCGAGTTAGGACTTACGACGTTTCTTGTCTTTTATTAAACAATTATAGATTTTGTCAAAAGAAAAGAAATATACACTAAAATGTATTTAGTCAATACACATCATTGTATGGCTTCATCCATGTGAGTATTCATGTATTAATTGATAACAATTTATGATATAATAATTAGTATTTCTTCATTTTGCGATTCAAATACTTTTAAATTTTAAACTTTCGATCGATATTTAATTTTGAATTTCAAATAAAGCTAGAGAAATGTTTCCAAGCATTCATCTTTCCTCGTTTGTTCTTTTCTAGCTTAATTTGATTTGTAGAAATAATAGTGTGAATGAATCATGCCAAACACTTGTTAATTTTTGTTAAACAAAACATGATTTATTAAAAGATTGTATAGTTTATTTTATAAAATTAGAACAATGTTTTAAAGAAATTTTCGAAAACAATGTGAACTCCACGTTTATTTGAATCCATAATTCACAAAATCTTAAGTTTTTATTTTTAATTGTTTGGTTGATCTCCGAAACAAGGAGTTACCAATAATTTTAACTTCTATGTGATAACTGTACATAAAAATATGATTAAATAAGTTTTTAGTTCTTATAAAATTATGACCTTTTAAATTTAATTTATTAAAAAATTTATTAACATTTAGTCCTAATTTTGATTTTGTTGGAACTAAAAGTATCATTATTTTTCAAAAAAAATTCGAAATAAGGAATAAAAGTAAATAAAAAAATCTAAGGACTAAAAACTTATTTAAGCCATAAAAACAACTAGAACATTGATCTCAAACAAGAAATCAGATTCAAGAGTCGATTACAAGTAAGAAATGTAATAGTTAAATTTATTAAACAATAAATCATTTATGGATCAACAATATTTGGTTATAGGGAATCTATTATAATATATTAAATCATCTTGTAATTTTCTTGCGCTGACTCATCATCTATGCATGTGTCATGTAATTGTCTTTGTTCCAAATTAGCCAAATTTTCAACGTGTCAACCTCCAAATTCTATCTTCTCTTTGACTTCTTTTATCTACATTTCTACCAACCTTTTGTTTTTTAAGCATGTTCTACCTGTTTTCTTCATTTTACTACAACTTAATGTTTTGGTATTGCATTCCTCTTCATATGACCATATAGTTTCATAACATCACATTTCAATTATTGCATCCATTAACTTTTTCTTCCATAACATAACTGTCTTCCATAATTTCTCAATGTACTACCTTTTTTCTTCACTTTTCTACAATTTAATATTTTGGTATTGCATTCATCATTATATGACTATATAGTTTCATAACATCATATTTCAATTATTGCATTCACTGACTTCTTCTTCCATGATATAATTATCTTCCATATTTTCTCATCGGCTCATCTCATTGTTCTTCTCCAATTAAATATTAATTTCAGTTTTATGTTGGTCACGTCCCTTAGTGTGAAATCTTGTAACTTCTTTTGTTAGACGGTTTTGAATTCATGAACAAATTAAAGGTGCAAACACGAGAAGGGGGGTTGAATTGTGTTTTTCAAAGTTGATAATTTTTTGTTAATTTGATGAAGGCTGGTTGGTTTTTTTGAATTACTTGGATAAGAATCAATCTGATTCAGAGGTAGTAATCAATGAAAGCATAAATAATTTGACACATATATTTATCTTGATTCACCACTAACTTGCCTTCTTTTACCTTGAATTACACATCACCTGACCCTCCAAGTCAGTCTTCTCAAACAGCCTGACAACCCCAGTCTTTTGAGGAACTAACCACGTTGACTCAACAAGTCAAGTCTTCTCCTAACAACCTGACAACCCCAGATTGAGGAAGGAACTAACCACCTTGACCCTACAAGCCAAGTCTTCTCCTAAAAACCTGAAAATCTCAGATTGAAGTGTTGAGACAAAATCCCTCTCAAATGTTTTAATGATAACAAAATTGTTTCAAAGATTCTGATTATGTGTGTTATCTAACCTGTGCTCTTGAGTGTATTAAAATTAGAAAATAGGTTCTTCATTTTCTTGATCAAATGGAATGTTTTAACACATATTAATATGTTATCTACGAAAGAGGATGAACAAAGACAAGATAAATATATGTTAGAGGATACAACTGACAAGAAGACGA
Organism: Cicer chorassanicum; assembly: GCA_037974735.1. Lineage (NCBI taxonomy): Eukaryota > Viridiplantae > Streptophyta > Magnoliopsida > Fabales > Fabaceae > Cicer > Cicer chorassanicum. The sequence continues at coordinate 41,538,771 of JBBPBP010000002.1, read as the reverse complement.
ATGTATATCAGAGGAAAAACAATGCTAAAAAAAGGATGAATGTACAACAGAGGATAAACAAAGTAGAAAAGAGTATGAATTCACGTAAATTATTCATCCTTGCACGTGGAAAAAAAAATATGAAAGTACAAAAAGCAATGTCCTTGATTCATAAAGCAAGATACTACAGTGTTGGGAAAGAAAAAAGTCAAAAAGCACAAGTCACATCATAATTAATGGAAGCTTCATCCTCCTACCCGAGGATAGACCAAAGCACTCATCCTCCCAGCATTTTTTTTAACAAGGACAGCTGAAGGGCATACTTGCAATTCGAAAAAAAGACCATGGGCAAATTAATCAAGTCTCCAACAAAAAAATATACAAAAGCCAAAGATCAAAGTTGAGATAATCAATCTTATCCTCAACATACTTTCTAGTAATTATAATTATATCTTTTATATCATCATCTTAGAAAGTATATCTAAGAGGAAAAAAACCACTCTAATCAAATCTCTCAAAAATTTTGTATATCCTTAAGTTGATATTAACTTCTTGATAGTTATGCAAAGTATTGTAAACTAAGAAAAGAAATTGTTGTTGTAAGCCTGGTGAGGCTAAGAAAATACATAGTGAAAAGAGTCCCTTTGGAGGACAAGCCTTTTTTTCCTTAGTGAAAAAACTCACTAGTAAGTGAGGACTTGACGTAACTCATTTTGGGTGAACCACTATAAATATGTGTGTGTCATCTTCAAAACTCTTATCACTTTATTTCTGCCTAACTTTCATTTCATTTTAAAAAACTGTTTATCCTCTACCCATCTAGTATCCTCGCACAGAGGATATAAAGTTAAGAGAAAAAGAAATTTAAAAAGGGTACAATATCTCTATTCAACCCCTCTTTCTAGTGATGTTTTAGCTAATTCATGAGGAAGGAGTTAAACCACTATCAGGTTGGATACAAAAGATTGGAACTTGAGTAGATGCTTCTAACAAAGCTTATAATATTAATAACTCTCACACTCTAAGAAAAGAACACTCAGAAAATATTTCTAATTTGAACAAGTGTTTCTCTCTTTGAACTCCAAGATGAATTTGAAATTTTGAGCTTGTGAGTTCTTCTACTCTTTTCTGATTTTTGATGCTTTTCTTCTTCAGCCTTGAGTATCTATTTATAGTTAAAATTTGGTTTTTAATTTAGTCCTTGTTTAATTATGAATTGTATCTTGTTCAAATTGAATTTGTAAATTCTTCAAATTGATTCTATTCCTATTTTGTTGAGATTGAGTTTGTAAATCCTTATGATTGATTATGTTCGTATTATGATCAGATTGCGTTTGTAAATTCTTCAGATTGATTATGTTCATATTTTGTTGTAGATAAATCTTAATAAAATCTTCCACAAATCTTCTTAAAATTTTGATCAAATCTTTTTCAAATTTTGATCAAATCTTCTTCAAATCTTAATTAAACCTTCTTCAAATCTTGACCATATTTTCTTTTCAATTTGGTCAAAGATTTTCTTGAATTATAAATCTAAATCAAATCTTATTTTAGATTTTCATCAATTATAAATTTGAATCAAATCTTATTTTAGATTTTCTTCAAAAACATGAATCTTCTTCGAAACTCTTTGAAGTCAAATGTATTGTTCTCATCAAATGGTTTTGTTAACATCAAAACTCTAAATGTAAAACCAACTTGGTTCCAACACAAATCACATACATACTAACAACTAACATTTGTCTATATAAATATCACGGTGATAGGCTATTGAAATCTAATTTTATCAACATGTGTTTTTAATAAATTATACACTAATATTACAAAATACAATATGATTATAAACTCCAAATATTATTCCTTCACTTCAAGTTAATTAGATTGTGGTTGCTCATAAAAAAACAAAATAGACAGTGGTATAGTCATTTTCCTCTAATCAATTACCACTTGATGTGTCCTTGTATACACACCATTATTTATTTATTTATTTTTTATAAATTGTACACCATAGTTAATGATTCTAAAGTTAAAGTTTTCACATACAACATTTTCTTTTTAAATCATATATTTTTTAAATCATAGACGATCATTTACATTTCTTTTTCATAAAAAACATTGAATGTTCTTTGAACTTCCATATTTCTGGCCATGGTGACATCACAGGAATATGGATAAAGGATCCTTAATAAAAAAATTAACCCAACAAAATTATATTTTGTCTTAATAAGATAACATGAAATAATCACCACTTTAACTTCAAAAATTATAAGAAATGATGGATATTGTTGTTGAAACTAATTGAAATGTGAAAGTTATATTGATATTGATTTTGAAAAGATTAAAAACATTAGTCTTTAGAAACAACTATTGGACACTAAATTGGCACATTAACCATTTAAAATTTTGAAAAATTATTTAAAAAATGAATTTATTTGCACGATTATATTAACAATTCAACTAAATTAATATTTTCTTGAATTTGTTAAGACAAACTCTCAATTTAAGTTATGATGAAAATAAACAAAGGTTAATTAATAATGTTAATTATGAATCTAAATGTTATGTTAATTTAGCTTGTGCTTTTGAGTTGAAACAGAGAATGTTCTCCGAGACCAAGACTGATTATCACAGCCCCAAGATCAATCTATCTCCACTAGTTAAAAGAAGTTTTAGCCTCTGGATTATACATGTATATCTTCAGCACTTGGCAAGGAACAAACTGAGATGATTAGATTCAAGGAAACTACTCGAATCACAAAGAGTGAAGATCACGAATTAGCAAGACCAAACATATCTGAACCTTCTCCAACTTAAACTGTCAAAGAAAGATAAACGATCTTGAAATGTATATTACATCCAAATTAATCAGCAAGACATCCAAAAATGATCAAGACTGAACCTCCAGATTGATTATCAATCTCAAGAATTTTCATTAACATTCAGCAGAAGTTCATCATCATTCTCCAAGCTGTTTTGACAGAATCAAAACTCTAAATTAAATCAAAGACATTAACAAGCATATCTAAAGAACAAAGGACCATCAAAATCAAAGGAAACAAAATTCAAAAGTGTTCAAAGGCTGAAATATTTTTATTCATATAAATTAGTCTTTCGTCAAAATTGACAGAGCACTGTCAATAGCTCTTTTGACCATTATTAAATGCTCTAAAGAGCCTATAAAAGGAAGGCCAATGCTCAGGGAAAATGCAGAAGTTCAAGTGCTTACAAGTCTCATAAAGTCATTCACATTCACATACTTGAAACTCTCTCATTACTCAAAGAAGAATTAGTTTGACCAATCTTCATTACTCTGTTATTTTTGTACTGAATTCTTCGTAAAGAATCAAATCTCAAACAGGAGTTGAGATATCTCAGATTCTAACAAAACAATCTCATCATTATTATAAAATTCGAACTATCAGAAGTTTAGTATAGTTTGGGTAGATTGTAAGAAATCCTATCAAGGTTGATAGGTGACCTGATTAATCTCTTCCTAGGTGGAAAGGATTGAAGTTTGTAACAGATCAAGGTTGATCTAAGCTAGGTGCTGTAAAACCAAGAAGGTTCTTTGTTTTGAACACTTTGTGGAAAATCTTACAATTGTAAGGACTAGACATATCCCGAGTTGGGTGAACCAGGATACATCCGTGTGTGGTATTCTTTCTCTTATCTCCTTATTTATTAAGCCTGGTTAATCATTTAAGTTAAAAACATAAACTGAATTTCTGATTTTAAGCTAACCAATAACGTTCTCCGTTTTCTGGTAAAAACCAAGAACGTTCTCTATTTTCTATTTTCTTAACCAAGATCATTCTTGAGTTGAATTTTTAAGTATTTTCAAGTAATATTTAAATAGGGATATTTACAATTCAAACCCCCCTTCCTTGTAAATAGACTTCTCTACTTGAATTGGCATCAGAGCGAGGTCTCTAAAGATTAAACACTTTAACAAGTGCTAGAGTAAAGATCTAGAAGAAAAAATGTCAAAAGCAAAATACATTGTCGAAGGAGGATATTCAAACAGACCACCTTACTTTGATAAAACATATTACTATTTTTTGAAGAACAAGATGCAGTTGTTTCTGAAATCTCAACATACAGGAATGTGGCATATCATAACAGAAGGAGATATCATTCCAAGAGTAAACCAAGCTGATCCAACATCAGATAGAAAAGGAGAAGCAAACTGGACAGTTGAAGATAAAATCAAGGTGCTCTTAAACTATGAACCTCAACTATTTTGATCTTGTGCTTTAAGTAAGGACGAAAGTGAAAGAGTTGATGAATGCAACACTGCTAAAGAAGTATGGGATACATTGCAAACTCATCATGAAGTAACAAGCCATGTCAAAGAAACAAGAATAGACATTGGCATAAGAAAGTTTGAGTTGTTCGAAATGCATGAAGAAAAAACTATTGATGAGATGTGCTCAAGGTTCATAACTATAGTAAATGAGATGCGTTTTCTAGGAAAAGCTTACTCAGTACAAGACAGAGTAAGAAAAATCATGAGATGTCTTCCAATCATATGGAGACCAATGGTAACAGCCATAAGCCAAGCCAAGAACCTTGAAGTACTAGGACTAGAAGAGCTTATTGGAACTCTACGAGCACATGAAGTGCTATTACAAGAAGACAAACCGACCAAGAAAGGCAAAACAATAGCCTTAAAAGCCTCCCAAGAAAATGTTCCACTGCAACCAGATGAAGATCCAGAAGAAATCAAACAGGAAGATGTTGATGAAGAAATAGTTCGTCTTACAAGTAAGATACACAGAATGTTGAGAAGAAGGGATCAGTCCAAAAAGGGATTTTCAAATAAAAAGGAAAACATCAAAACAGAGGTAGACAAAAGTCAAATCACATGTTTTGGATGTAATAAATTGGGACATTACAAATCCGAATGTCCCCTAAGTAAAAAACCACCAAGACTGATTATCACAGCCCCAAGATCAATCAATCTCCACTAGTTAAAAGACGTTTTAGCCTCTAGATTTTACATATATATCATTAGCTCTTGGCAAGGAACAAATTGAGATGATCAGATCAAATAAACTACTCGAATCACAAAGAGAAAAAATCACGAATTAGCAAGACCAAAAAAATCTAAACCTTCTCTAGCTTAAATTGTCAAAGAGAGATAAACGATCTTGAAAAGTACAAGACATCCAGATTAATTAGCAAGACATCCAGAATGATCAAGACTGAACCTCCAGATTGATTATCAATCTCCAGAAAGTTCAAAGACTAGGATTCTAGATTGATTATCAATCTCCAGAGTTTTCATTAACATTCTGCAGAAGTTCATCATCATTCTCCAAGCTATTTTGACAAAATCAAAACTCTAGATCAAATCAAAGACATTAGCAAGCATATCTAAAGTACAAAGGACCATCAAACTCAAAGGAAATCTGATCAAAAATCGAAGAGCTCAGCCTAATCAACAGAATTCAAAAGTGTTCAAAGGCTGGAATATTTTTATTCATATAAATTGGTCTTTGGTCAAAACTGATTTTATTATGTCTTATTAATAATTTAAGTTAAAAACATAAATTGAATTTCTGATTTTATGTTAACCAAAAACGTTCTCTGTTTTCTGGGAAAAACCAAGAACATTTTCCGTTTTCTGTTTTCTTAACCGAGATCATTCTTCAGTTGAATTTTTAAGTATTTTCAGGCAATTTTTAAATAAGGAGATTTACAATTCAAACCCCCTTCCTTGTAAATCGGCTTCTCTACTTCAGAACTCACCGGCACAAAGTGCAACTCAACATTTAATTTTTAAAAATTATATACTATAAGCAACCTTTTGTAAAAAAAAAATTCAAAATTGACTATTATATATATATATATAAAAAAATCTTACGATGTATAGTTTAGGTATGCTTACTTATTAGTTTGTAATTCACATTCATAATTTAATTTTTGATACAATTTTATTTGAATTTTTTGTTAGAATCTTTTTAGAAACCCTCGCACTCAGGACATTTTGCACCTTAGTGTCTTTCTGTTGTATTACCTCAAACTGTTATTCTTTCAAGTAACTTTTACTATGAGACTAAGATCCACTTGGATGTTTAGGTGGCTACTCTTCTTTGAAACTGAGCTATCTCATTGAGTTGCCTTTGAATTAACTCTACACTTGAGTTTTTAAAGACAAAATAGAAAATAAAACGACGATAAGATATAATAGTACCAAACTTCGGAACATCCACTTGAACTTAATGGAACTTATCAACTACACATTTGAAGTCCAACTCGAAGTCAACTGATTCTATCAGAAGCTCTTGAACTTATTGAAAAGCACAAGAAATCCATAAGTTTCACCTACCATAACTAAACACATAGGTGAAAACCATTGAGTTTTAACTAGGATAAAATTATCATTATTGTCACGAATGCATATTCCGATTCCAATTCTATAGACATGCTTTTTTATTTTATTGTGGTTTATTCAAAAAAACTTAAAATCTATTTCTATTATAATATTATATTAAAACTCCAAATTCTATTTGCCACAATTCATTTTTATTTATGCGACATCCTCTAATATTTATCAACTCAAAAACAAATCTGATGTGGAACCTTCCAAAGCACACTATTTCTACTTCCATTCTATTTTATTTCTTGTTCATTCAATTACAATTATTTCATATGTTATGCAATTTCAGCATTAATTTATCACTAACTCATCAATACACTTAAAGACTTTAATTACTCATCAAAACTTTCATCACAATGCAAGTTTGACTATATACACACATTTTAAATATATATATATATATAAGTATATAAATGTTTGTTCAACCACTCTCTTAAACATTCTAAGTTTAAGTTCAAGAATTATAACGACATTATGAAATGCAATCAAACTACACCTATTTGTTTCACACATTCTTAGTTCACAGTTACTTCAATAATATTGTTTCTTTGTTGTCAATTACTGTTCAAGATCATATATAACTATTATTGCATAAGAGGTGAATTTTTTCTCTACGATGTTGAATGCGTATCTCATAGCATTTTTTTTATAATTAAAAAAACATAAATCATAATCGAAACAACAACAAAATGAATAATATTAAATATTTGGAAATGAATAACTTATAACTATTTCACTATTCACTCGAAACTTTCTTTGTCTTAAACATCCACAAAATTTTCTTGCCTGTAATTTTTTGCAACCCACTGTTGAAGTTTCTTGCATACGTGAAGAATTGTTTCATTGTTTTGTAACAAACTTCCACTCACAAATGAATGTTGTAATAAATCATAAGGCAAACAATATCATTTAGTGCATGCTAAAATTGACAGTGAGATTGACAGAATGACGATGCACATATAAAATTGAAAATATCAAAAAGTCCATAAATTTTAAATTGCTTATAATAATTATTAAAAAATATATTTACCTTTAGGAACATAAACACTTAAATATATTCTACTCTAAAACAAAAATAACATTACTTTTAAATTACATATTATTGTTATTTTATACTCACTAATATATTAAATTCTATTGTGCAACGTGCGGGTTAACATCTAATTATTATTAAAATAAGTTATGATGAATAATTGTTAATTACTAATTAATTTATGAATACGTGTTGAATTTTGGTTTTGAATGGATCTTAGTGGATCAGATCAATCTATTTGTCCAATGAAAAATCCATACCATCATCAATTTAACTATTTAATTTTTATCCTATTAAATGATTAACCTATGATGAAAACATTAAATGGCAATAAGGGTAGTACGCTCTTATACTATTCTTTTGTGAATTATATCTAACGCTCTTGTACTATTCTTTTGTGAATCATATCTAAGGTACATAATTTCTTGACTTTCACTTGATATGTAAGTATTTATGCTACAATTTGTATATACTATGATTATTATGTTGAAATGTCTTTCAATTGGTATTAGAGACTTCTAGATACATGTTATGGCTATTGTTGTGTAATTTATATCTATTTTAAATAATAACAACTAGCAAAATATATCCGCATTCGCACGAGTTACATGTGTTTGTATCTTATTTGAAGTCGTCATTTCCTAGCTATGTTATATTTTAAATTTAGGGGGAAAATATTCATTTATTGTTAAAAAAATATTGAAAATCGTAAATAGTATTGTTTGATATGTTCTAATTTTTGGAACCTAACAATAACACGCACTTAGGAGATATGCAAGATACACATACTAGTGAACTACCTGTTTCTCTTTTTAAATAATAGATTCACATAACTAAACCTAGGTTTTGATTTAACCTTATATTGTGCACGCTTAAAACAATTAGTTAATAGACAATTATTCTTTTGCTTTGTTATCATTAAAAGATCAAAAGAAGGTGTTTGTATTTAAACCAAATTGGTTATTACAATTGTTTCCTTGCATCTCATGACATTGATTATTGTAAAACCTCTTCAAACCACCAGAAATACGGACTCTGGATTCCTCAAGAGGGCTAGCATCATCTTCCTCTTGAGTTGAGTATGTTGGAATCAAGTTTGTTTTCCTCTGGTGATTTTGATGTTAACAAATGTATTTTATGAGAACAATTTGTTTGGACTGATGGCTTCATTAAGTGTGCAACCATTAGAACAAGAAAATTATTCGAAGGTACCAAATGAAGATAATAGAGGAAACGACCAAAGGAAGCTACCGGAGGAAGTGACCAGAGGAAATGACTAGAGGATGAGATCAAAGAAATACAAAAGCATATGCGTCTACCTCTAAACATGTCTAAGTCACGCAATTCTGCCTCTGGCTTTTATATTGTTCACAAAAAGACATAGTCAAAATATTTTTCACAACAAGATATGGTCAAAATATTGTTCACAAGAAGATATGCTCATAATTTTTCACGAGAAGATGTGCTCATAATTTGCTCACAAGAAGATATGCTCATAATTTGTTCACAAGAAGATAGACTCAGAATTATTCATAACAGGATACACTCAGAATTATTTACAAGAAGAAACACTCAAAATTATTCACTAGAGGATACACAGATAATTTGTTCAAAAGAAGATACATTTATAATTTGTTCACAAGAAAGATATGATCTAGATGTTACAAGGACAAAAAGTGAAACCCTAATTTGTTCTATAAATAGATACTCAAGGTTAAAAAAGAAAGCGAGAATTAATAAACTCAAAAATCCATACAATATAGAAAAACTTTTGAGAGCTCAAATTTCCTAAGTATTCAAAGGTTTAAGTTCTAGAGAAGAACTTGCTGAAAGAAATATTTTCTAAGTGTTGTAGTGTGAGAAATCAATTATAACAATCTGCTTACCAGAAGCGAAACACAAACCGTTCCAAACTTGTGTAACCCAGCCCGATAGTGGCTTTAGTGTTCCTCAAGCAATATGTGGTTTTTAGATTGTGTTGAGAAGACTTGACTTTTAGGGTCAAGGTGTAGTTGCCTTCAACTATTTGTGGTTTTTAGGTTGTGTGGAAAAGACTTGACTTGTAGGGTCAAGGTATTTGTTTACCTCAAAAAGTTTGTAGGTATTAGGTTGTTTTGAGAAGACTGACTTGTAGGGTCAGGTGTTGTGTAATTCAAGGATTTGAGTTAGTGGTTAAATTATTCTAAGTGAAATGATTGCATGTAGCTACCATGTTGGTGGTGAACCAGGATAAATCTACTTATGTTACTTTACTTCTACATTCTTTACTTTACCGCTGCCTCTAATTACTTAAGCATGATTGCTACTGCATCTGTTTTAGTTAAAATCACCAAATCCGAACCAGATCTTGAATAAATAATTAAAAAGAATCCAACTTAGAGAAACACAATTCAACCCCCTTCTCGTGTTTGCACCTTGAAAGTACTATTGATTCTCCGTGAAATAAGTATTATTTACTTGTGATAGCTTTTCAGCAAGTGTACTAATAGTTGCAAGTAATAATTAAAATAGTAGTATCAAGTGTTGAATTCAAGGATTGCGTTTTACTATCAAATTATGTTTAATTACTTAAAATTGAACAAAAAGTTTTCGAATTGATTGAAACTAACAATAGTAATAGAATTAAACAATAAGAAAAATGTCAGGAATAAGTTTCACTTCGGGTCCAACCTTGGTTCTAATTTGATCCTAGTTACTAAATTACTTTATTGAATTATTACTGAATTCTCTTTATTATTCTAGCCCTAATGTCCAATATCTTAGTGATAAAACCTTTAATTTCAATGTAACCCCTAATTCCTTAGTGGATTTAAGATTAGAATTAAGCTTTACAATATAAGAATTCTCTTATTAAACTACTGCCTCTGCAATTAATTCAATTGGTTTCATGACCTGCATCTATCCCTATACTACAATATCATGAATTTCTCATCTAAAAATATGAATCGTAAAAAATTTTAAAGTTGATAAAGCAATAATAATATTTAAGCACAGAGATGAGAAAAATATTTCAATAAACATATTCATATAACTAGAAATCAAATCAGACAAATAAGGGTTTCATCTTGTTTCAGTCATCCCTAACATTTAGGGTTAAGTTACTCATGACAGAGATACAAAAGATAGAGATTAAAGAAGAATTATAAGAAATATTCTTGATAAAACTCTTCCAATGATGTTAGAAACAGTCGTCTATGAGATTCTCTGTAAGGGCCAAAGTCTCCAAACTTTCCAATTGTCAAAAAGATCCCTAGAATGTGAGAAAAATGAGTTTTTATGCATTCTAATGCACGCCACGTGTCCCAGGTGTAGGATTTGCGATTCAGGCGCAATTAGACAGATTCAGTATGCATAAATGCGCCCCAGGTGTCGGTTTTCCGCTTCAGGCGCACATCATCTACTTGTTGATGTTTACTGAATTGTTTTGCTCTTTTGAGTCCGAATTTGGTTCTAGTGTCTTCATGAAAGTTGTAGCTATGGGTCTTAGCTTTCATTTGCACTTGATTTGACTCCAATTGGACATCTACAACTCCAAATATGGCTAAAATACTCCACGTAGATCATGTTGATTTCTCATCAAAATTCAGCATTGCACTACAATAAAGAAACAATGTAAAACTACGAAAAGTCTCTACTTAATCAATGAAATAAGAACATAAATATTTTATTAAATCCAAAAACTAGAATCAACAAAATATATCAATTAACTCCTTATATAAACTCATGATCACAAATAAATAAAACTTAAAACAATTAAAAAGATGCATATGACACTACGCCAAAAATGGCATTTTATAGCGCGCCTTTTATAGCGCTTATTAAATACAAGCGCTGTTGTATAATATTTTAAAAGTAACGGAGGATACAACAACGCTTTTTTGAAAAGCGATGTGGCAAAAGCGCTGTTGTAGGGTCATATAGGGTCACATAGCGCTTGCACATAATGTTTACAACGCGTTTACAGCGCTTTTGATAAAAGCGCTGTAAATTAAAGCGCTCTCACATAATGTTTACAACGCTTTTGAAGTGCTTTGTATACAAGTGCTAGCTTTTAACGCGCTTATTGTAAAAGCGCTGTAAAATACATGCGCTTTCACATAATTAAAGGACCTATTAGAGCGCTTTTTATACAAGCGCTGTAAAATGGAGCGTATTTCATAAAAATCATTTACTTTAAATAAATAAAAACAAATTTAATACGTTGTCCTAACCCTACGAACCCTCATCTCCTCTACTCTGCGAACCCTCCTCTCATCTACTATGCGCCCAACTACTGCTCCTTTAAAACAAATTGGATATGTTGTCTCAGGTACTATTTTTATTAATTTGTTGTTGTTGTTGTCACTAAATCATATAAAATCTGTTTTTTTTTTTAAATTTGTTCGATCTGTTCTGTTTTGAAATGTTCGATCTGTTCTGTTTTGAAATCAGACTTGTTGTTGTCACTATTTGTGTAACACTGCATTTATATAGGTCATATAAAATGGACCGAAAATGGACGTCTGCCAATCGATTGTCAAAAGAGTATGAAAATGGAGTGAAGGAGTTTGTTGAGTTTGCAGCGAAGAATGCAAAATATCCAAATCGAATCATTTGTCCTTGTTTAAAATGTTGTTTTGGAAAACGCATTAGAGCAGATGAATTGGAAGGACATTTAGTATGGCATGGAATTGATCAAAGCTATACATGTTGGATAAGACATGGTGAGAAAAAAAAAAGGGAACATTAATTTTGAGAATGGTTCGACATATGCTTCAACAGATTTCGACACAGATACATATGAGTGGGACCGAGTTGAGGAGATTGCAAAAGTAGTTGAAGAAGTTCTTCGGGATTATCCTAAAATGTTTGAGAGTTTGTTGATTGATTAAGAGAAACCATTATATAATGGTTGTACTAAATTCACAAGACTGTCGGCGATATTAAAGTTGTACAACTTAAAAGCGAGTAATGGATGGTCTGATAAAAGCTTCATAGAATTATTAACACTCTTAAAAGATATGTTGTCAGATGATAACGAACTTCCCAATCGAACATACGAGGCTAAACGAATTTTGTGCTCTATTAGCATGAGTTACGAAAGGATTCATGCGTGTCCTAACGATTGCATTTTATTGTGAAACGAATATGAAATGCTAAAGGCGTGTCCGAAATGCAATGTGTCTCAATATAAGAAGAAAGAATCTACTCTAGCAAAAGTCGTGTGGTATTTTCTTATAATACCAAGATTTAGGCGCATCTATCGTAGTGAACAAGATTCAAAACACTTGACATGGCATGCAGATGAAAGAATTAGAGATGGAAAGTTTCGACACCTTGCAGATTCTCCACAATGGGCAAAAATTGATCACGAGTATCCTGAATTCGGGAGAGAGTCAAGAAATCTACGACTTGCACTTTCTACTGATGGAATGAATCCACATGGTCTTCAAAGCATCTCACACAACACATGGCTTGTGATTTTGTTGATTTATAACCTACCTCCACGGTTATGTATGAAGCGTAAGTGTATGATGTTGTCTCTGTTAATTTCAGGAGCCAAACAACCGAGGAATGATATATATCGACGTATACTTGACTCCTTTAATTGAAGATTTAAAAAATATGTGGGAGACAGGTGTTGAAGTTTATGATGGGTATAAGAAAGAATGTTTCAATTTGAGGGCTATGTTGTTCGGCACAATTAACGATTTTCCAGCATATGGTAATTTATTACGATATAGCATTAGAGGTCAGTGTGCATGTCCTATATATGAAGAGAGTACAAATTGGATGCGGTTGAAACATTGTAAGAAGAATATATTTCTTGGACATCGTAGATTTTTACCTTATAGTCATCAGTATCGTGGGTGGAGAAATGCATTCAATGGAAAATCAGATGAAGATACTGCTCCTTTAGCACCGAGTGGATATCAAATACTTGAAAAAGTACAAGGTTTGACCAATAAATTTGGTAAACCTTTTGCGGGAGAGCTGGTCAAAACTGGGTGGAAGAAAAAGTCAATTATCTTTGAATTGCCATATTAGAAGTCATTGTATATAAGACATTTCCTCGATGTGATGCATATTGAAAAAAATGTATTTGATAGTATTATTGTTACGTTACTCAATATTCCAGGAAAGTCTAAGGATGGCATCAATGCAAGATTGGACTTGGTCGATATGGGAATAAGAAATGAATTGGGTCCCGTAAAGAAAAGAAATCGCACATATCTACCTCCAGCCGCTCACACTCTATCTAGAAAGGAAAGAAATTGTTTTATGTAAATTTCTACACAAAATTCAAGTTCCAGAAGGATACTCTTCAAACATTAAAAATTTAGTTTGTATGAAAGACCTCAAGTTAAAAGGTTTGAAGACCCATGATTGTCGTGTTCTAATGGAGCATTTGCTACCAACAGGTATACGTTCCATTTTACATGAAAAAGTTCAACGAGCCATAACTAAATTATGTTTTTCTTTAGGGAAATTTGTAGTAAAGTGATCGATCATAAAAAATTACGGACATTGCAGAGGGAAATTGTTGTTACTTTGTGTGAGCTTGAAATGTATTTTCCACCCTCGTTTCTTGATATAATTGTTCACCTTACTGTTCATCTTGTTAAGGAGACACAACTTTGTGGGTCAACTTATATGAGATGGATGTATCCGATAGAACGATATATGAATATATTAAAAGGGTACGTAAAAAGTAGAAGTCGCCCAGAAGGTTATATTGTTGAACGGTATATTGTCAAAGAAGCTGTTGAATTTTGTGCTGAATATCTGTCCAATGTTGAATCCATAGGGCTTCCCATATTTCGTCATTCGGGAAGACTATCAGGAGAAGGGATAACTAGAAAGAGAGTAATGACTATATCAAGGACACAATGGGAGTAGACACAATTGTATGTTCTGCACAATGATGATGAGGTTCAACCGTATGTTACAATACACATGGATTAGTTATCTAGTTTGAACATGAATAGGAATCAAAATTGGCTAAAAAATCACATTAACTCAAAGTTTGATATAGACCCCGGATCAATTTCACAAATATTGAGGTGGCTAGCAAATGGTTCAAGTTTACATGTCTTTTCTTACACTGGTTATGTAATTAACAGCTACATATTCTATACCGAAGAACAAGATGATCAAACCACTATGCAAAATAGCGGAGTAACTCTCGTAGCTGAAACGATGCATTTCTCAAGTGCAAAAGACAAAAACCAAATATATGCAAATCTATCATATTTTGGGGTTATCGAGCGCATATGGGAGTTAGAAGACACAATGTTTCGTGTTCCCATATTTGGTTGCAAGTGGGTCGATATTAATAATGGCGTTCGGATTGATGAGTCAAGGTTCTTGCTTGTTGATTTTAATAGGGTGGGATACAAAGATGAGCCTTTTACTTTACCGTCGCAAGCTCAACAAGTAATTTATGTCACTGATTTTGTTGATGATAAATGGTCTGTTGTCCTAACGACCAATAAAATAAGTGATGATAACAATAACAATGAAGATGTTGGTAATGATTTTTTCTTTGCAACATCACAACCACATGAAATTGATTCAACTGATGATGGTTTATATCTTAGAGATGATCATGATGAGGGAATTTGGATTAATCCATCGTTTTGTATCGTTAAGGGACAAACAAATATGAATCCCACCAGGAAAAGAAGAAGCGCATCTTAATGTGTTTAAGTGTTTTATATAGGCCATGTAATCTGAACTGAGTTCATGTAATTTAATTGTTTGATCTGCCAGAATTGAGCATTTTAGTATTTAGCTTGAACTGTATTTGATTTTCTTGTTATACTGATTTTCTGCTTATATTTAGCTTGATCTTAGTGTTTTATACTAAGTTCATGTAATTTAAGTGTTTGACCTGCCATAACTGATTTTTTGCTTATATTGAACTTGAACTTGAAAAACTTTGTTTGAGTACTGGGCATATTTCTTGAACTTGAACTGATCCCAATATGAGTTGATCATGTAATTTAGCATTGATATACAGTTATTTAACTAATTATTTGGAAGAAAAAAAAATACAAATATAGGTAATTTACTAATTATTTAGCATTTTACAGAAACTGAACTTAAATTGTAATTTAACATATTTAACTTGAACTGAACTGAACATAAACTTGTAATTTTACAGCGCTTTTGTCCTTAAGCGCTATAAAAAGGCTTTTAAAAAATAAGGGAAAAACATCTAAGTGAAACTAACACTAGAAGATGGCATGATGGAAAAAAAATAAGGAGGTCTTTTAAAGAGCTTTATGGACAAGCGTTGTAAAAGACTTTTAAAACATAAAATAAGGAGGTCTTTTAAAAGCGCTTTCAGGACAAGCGCGGTAAAAGACTTTTAAAAAATAAAATAAGGAGGCCTTTTAAAGCGCTTGTTCTATAAGCGCTGTAAAAGGGTCACATAGCGCTTCCACATAATAAAATAAAGAGGTCTTTTAAAGCGCTTCCTGGACATGCGCTATAAAAGGCTTTTTAAAAAATAAAATAAGGAGGTCGTTTACAGCGCTTTTGGACAAGCGCTTTAAAAGGCTTCTAAAAAAGCACTATAATAGCCTTTTAAAAAATAAAATAAGGAGGTCTTTTACAGCGCTCTTTCAAAAAAGCGCTGTAATAGGGTTTTATATATAACCTGATAATAGTAAACCGCTTCAGTTTCCTCTTCATTACTTAATCTTTCTTAGGAACTTTTGGCATTGTGAAACCTCGTCCTCTTCATTGTCCTTCTCATTGCAAACCCTATTGTCCCTACGAACCCTATTTCGAACCATCTCCATTGTGAACCATCTCCATCTTCGTTACTATCTCTACGATCATTACGTACTCCATATGAACTTTCATTATGTATTTCTGCAAACCCTACTGTCCTACAAACCATTCGTATTTTTGCGCACTCTTCTTGTTGTTCCTTCTTAAGTGAAGTCGTAACCCTACGAGTCCTCATTACGTATTTCTGTGCACTCTTCAGGTATTGTATTTATTAATTTTTTGTTGTCACTAAACTGCATGTTGAACTTATACTACTACATACTTGGACTACTACATGTTGAACTTGTTGAAGTTGTATTGAACTGCATGTTGAACTTGTTGTAGATAAATGGAATCCAACAAGGATTTAGATCGTCAATATGAGGAAGTTGTCAACACTAAGAGTTATGAAAACGAAGTTAAACGTGGTGCAACCATTATGCAAAAGGTCATCAAAGCAAGAAGTAATGGCATTAAATTTGAGGTATACTATACTTTGTTTGCTGTTTATTTTTTTTATCTTTTTTGAAAGCATGTACTTACTCTCTGAGTTTATTAGGTGGGATGGAATGAAAGTGACCAGCCAATTGAGCCCAACAGTTCCATGATGGTTAGTTATATTGGTGCAGTTATTCGTCCGAATATCCCAATTACAATTGACGATTGGAGAGATAAAGCTTTGAAGGATGCTAAAGATATATTGTGGAATGATATACATGTAACTTTTTTACTCCACTTTTTTGTTACTTATAATTTTTCCATTGAAATACTTTTACTCAAACTATATCTTTATTTGTTTTGCAGTTAGCTTTTGATGTTGATGAGGTAAGAAAAAATTACGTGCTTAGAGTTGCCGGAAAAATACACAGGGGATTTAGATCTCATCTGTCAAATTGCTACTTAAGAGATCGCGATGGAAATGTGAATGTTGAAGCTCCAAAAATATATAAACACTATATAAACTATAGTTTCTAACTAATATTTTATATGATGTGCTACATTATAAACTATAGTTTCTATCTAATATTTTGTTTATGATCTTAACGAATAACTTATGTTTATGTCTTAACGAATAGCTACAAGAGACGCAATATGATCAACCATTGGGTCGTCATATTTTGTGGAAGGAGGCTCGTGTGAATAAAGATGGAATAGTTGATAATGAAAATGTTCAACAAGTGATACAACTTTGTGTAAGTATATTATCACTTTAATATTTTTTAATATTGTATTTTAAAAATGATATTAAACTTATCTTTTTAATCCTACATGTATTTTAGCAGAATCTAGAACAAAGTTCTGAAAATCAAGAAGACAATAAACAAGTTAGTTGCAGGGACATACTTGGTAAAGTATTTAATGTTCCTGAATATTCTAGCCGTGTAAGGGGTAAAGGATTTGGCGTAACTCCAAAAAGCTATTTTTCACATGAGAAGCGCACAAATCCATATAATGAGGAAGTACTAGAGAAGCTGAAAATCCTAACAGAGCAAGTGGCATTCTTGGTGAAGACGAATAAAGAAAAGCAACTTCTGGAGCTCCAACGTGAAATACAAATAGAGAGTGAAAACACTAGTTGATAAATAGCACATATATGAACTTCTCAATCATAAGGAGCTAAGGGCTACTGTCATCAGCATATACTTTTAATTGCATTTATTGGTAATTAATTTAATTTATTGGTAATTAATCTAATTTTACATTTTCATTGAAGGTTTTTGTATGAGAAGTTGGTGTGCATGCGCAAATTGTCATATAGATTTTCATTCTTGTCTCCGCATAAGCTTTCCATGTTTAAAGTCGATCCAGTTAATGTAAAGAAATATGTTGTTGACATCCTATTGGGAAATAAAGAGAAGGATAAGTTGTTTCTTGCGCCATATAATTCAGGGTAATTATATATTCTTTATTTATATCTTTTTTTAATTTATGATACTTAATTTATCAGTTGTGTAAACAAAATTGTCAATGCGACCTCTGAAATTATATACTATTTAGATCTCTTGCACGACCATTAAAACAACCACTCGGATATAAAGACTATCTTCGACAAGTAAGTAATATTCATTTATTTCTTACATATATATATATAAATAATGTGTTTGTTAATTGAATAATAATCACATTTATTTGATAGTGCTTTACAAGTTTTCCGAGCTCAAAGGGGTGGTACAGTGTCGAAGCAAAAGTCAAACAACATCACATGGATTCCAATAAATGTTTGAAATTTTTGTTATAAAACTTAATTTCATTTACAATAAACTATGCCTTTAAAATTTCATTTAAAATCAATGCACAAATATTTATTGACCTATATGTTTTATTTTATAGTGCCCTTGTCAAACTAACAACATAGACTGAAGGTACTATATATTGCGAACAGTACAACAAGCAGCGCTTTTTAGAATAGAAAACTAGTATAAGAATGAACCTATTATAGTGTTTTTCTTAAAAAGCGCTGTAAAACGTGCATAAGCGTTTTTAGAAGAGATTTACAGCGCTTTTCAAAAAAGTGTTGTAAAACGAGTATCACAAGCACACAATATATCCACCTATTATAGTGTTTTTTTATGAAAAGCGCTGTAAAACTACTCTAAGATAAGTGTTGAGCGCTATATATTACAACGCTTTTTTATTTTAAATAGTGTTGTTGTATCTTTTAACAGCGCTAGATACTACAGCGCTTAAAAGCATTGTAAAGGGCTTAAAAAAAGCGTTGTAAAATGGTATTTTTCGTGTAGTGTGATGAAGAGTTATCAACTTGCCACTCCAAAAAATGAGTATTAGAAAGCATTTCCAAGCCACCAGAAGTAAATGATTTGGATTTCCTCAAGATTCGGCTTCACTCGCCTCTTGAGATGAGTATTCGCAAAGTCTTTCCAAACAACAACACCAAACTAGTCTTCTTTAGAATTCGACTTCATCAGCTTTGTTAAGGAACATGAGTATTCTCTAAGCCTATTTAGGCATCAACACCAAACTAGTCTTCCCAACAATCTTACTTCACTCACCATGATAAGGAATGCAAGTATTCTCAAAGCCTCTTCGTGCATTAACACCAAATGGATCTTCTCAATAATCTGGCTTCACTCGCCTTACCAAGGAACATGTATTGTTTACTATAACCTTGTTAGAATATGCAACATGTATGATTTACTAGCCTCTCTAGGAATCAATTGAAGGAGGCTTACCATGAAGTATTGTATATGAAGACCTACTCTATGAACTAGGTGTAGGTAACCTATTAATGACATACACTACATGACTAACAACATATGACCAAAGGTACCTGGACATATTTGAATGAAAAAGAAGCCATCTGACAACATTTAAAATAAGCCTTTCTCAACACAAGATGTTTGATGTAAAATTTCAAGTCATTGTAAAAAGAAGGCAGAAAAAACTCTTCATTAGAAGAATGTATCATTTTCAGTTTGCAATTAAATTTGTTGAAATTAAAGCAACAAAAATTTGATCAATTTGTTTAACTTCAGTTTTATGTTTTCTAAGAAATAAATATTCAAGTATGTCTCGTAAAATTATCAACAATAAAAAGAAAGAAACAGGTTAATCGGTAAATCCTTTTCATTATACTTTGGAATCCTCAAAGTGAACAGCACATTTACATCAAGTTAATAAATTAATGATAGTTTACAAAATAAAGTTTTTTCATTTACTCTTGTGCATTAGAGAAAAGAAGAAATAACTCAAATATTTTGACAGAAATTTGATTCATGTAACATGAAATTTAAAACCTAAATTCCATCTCGCATTTTGGTCCAAAATTTCTAACATTTTAATTGAAATTTCATACTATGTTAGTATTTAAAAATAAAAAGTACTAATTTGATACTCTAAACTTTTTATTTTTGAAGTAAAATTAGTACCTTTATATGATTAAATTTCATACCTACTATATGTTAGTATTTCAAAAAAAATAATAAATTTGATACTCTAAACTTCATTTGTTTTAATCTCATCTCTTATTGTTAAGTTTTCTTATTGACATAAACTAAAATGAAAATAGTGTCTCTTTAATTTTAGTTTGCATCTTACTTGTTCTTCAATATAATTTATAGATGAGAGTAATTTGATAATTTATGCCGAAACATTTTACCATGTCCTTGAGACCAAATTAACCCTATTATTTGTGATTCAATGCAATATTTAGACATGGACAGTTTGATAATTTACACATGTTATTTTCTTATATAATATTTAGATAAGGGCAGTTTGCTAATTTAAACATGTTATTTTCTTATATTAAGTAGATTAATAAAGTCTTTGTCTTGGGTTGGTATGTACAAGAGAGTATAGTGGAGTGCTTTATCAAATTTGTAAGTATTTTTTGTACTACCTTTAAATACTACTATTATTTATTTACTTAAAAAATATACTCAAAGATAAATACATATTTTAATGTTAAAGTAATAAAATGCTTCCGTCGATAAAATTCTTTTTTGGGGTCCGTACGTTGATAAAACTTTGCTAAAACAAAATATTTTCATAAAATAATTTCACAAACATTTAATTTGTGCTCCATCATCAATTTAAATGCAAAACTTTGTTCCATGAATTTTTCACGCATAGCTACATAGTGAAATGTTGTGTCACTAAATAGCAGTTATCTTATTAGACTGAATCAGTTGTATGAATAAGGATAATAGAAGTGAAATGCAATCCTTGATTTAATATTTATCTTTTGTTTTAGCTACTCCTATAATTACTTTGTTTTAGCTACTCCAATAAAGCATAATTGAAGTTTGAAGTTTTTTTTTTACGGAAAATTTTAAAGTAGTTATATTTTACGTTTTTACCAAAAAAAATTAATACTAAATTATTATTTAATCCTTAAATAGGTGAAATATATGAAAAATACAAAATCATATTAAAAAATATTTTTGTGTTAATCATTTTAGTTATAGAGTATATTGTTAATTAGTTAATAATTTAATATTTAATGTTCAAATGTAATTTTAGTTGGCCAATTTAGTTAATAAAAATATTTATCTGAATTTTGAGTAGAAATACAGTGGGAATACACAATTAGAAACGACAATGATGTTTAGCTGTATTAATAATTCATTCATTTAATAGGATTTCCATGGTATATTTAAAAATTAAATGGTAGAAGTTGAAAAGTGCAGAAGAACCTCAAGTTTTGTTGTTGTAAAAAAAAAACTGTAAGTTCTTATATGTTACCGTTCTATGTAGAGTTAGAGTTAGCGTTTAAAAAAAATTAAGATGTTAAATCATCCCAAAGTATTAGAGTTAGCGTTTAACAAATTTAAATTAAGATTATTAGTATTTTTATTATTATTATTTCATGACAATGTACTAACTATTCAAGAAAACATTTGCATGACTAGCACCATATTTGATGAGGTGTGGCCCGTGAGTTACCCTAACCCAACTTAGGTAGTGATTATGAGTCGAGGATTGTACCGTGCACTCTCCCTCTTGTACTTCCCACCCC
>JBBPBP010000002.1:41505972-41516915 GCA_037974735.1 Cicer chorassanicum | reverse complement strand
TACCTCCCCCCCCCCCCCCCCACTTCAAAGGAAAAGTCAATAATGCCCCTGGATAAATCTATAAAAACTGCCCAAAAATTTACGTTACCTTTTTTTCACCCATTTCCTTCGAACATTTCATTTTTCCGAACTGGTTTTAGCAAAGTTTCAAAAATTTCAAAAGAAGTTCAAAGTTTCGTAATACAAAAGTAAGGCCAAATCCTAAACCCTTCGAAAGTTTCATTGAAGCACAAAGATTCGAACATTTCCAAAGTTTCGAAATGGAGCTTTCGAAACTCTGAAAGTTTCGAAATAGGAAAATCTCTGAATCCCTAAAAATGAAGTTTCAAAAGTTTCATATAGATGGAAAGTTTCGAGGATATTGCTTCGAAAGTTTGAGTTGCATGAATAGTTTCGAGCTTCGAAAGTTTGATGTTGATCAATAGTTTCAAAATTCAGTTTCGAATGTTTGGGCTTCAACGAAACTTTCGAAATGCAGCCTCAAAAATTTGGCTGCACTATGAAATTTTTGAAATGCTTTTTTTATTTAAGTGTTTTTTCCATTTTTTTAATATTGATATATTAATATATTGCAGTGCCTAGAATGAGAGGTGCATTTGGCCAGATTATTCGCAACATTGGCCGAAGCGTGGTAGGTGATAGTGGTGATGGCGTAAACATAATTCCACCAACAACTTCAAACAGACGACGAAATGAAGCAAGCCGTCCAATTAGGCAGCGTCGTCGTAGACAGGATGATGTGGTTGAAGTTGTTGAGCCTACGCATATGGACAAGGATGTACCCTGAGCCGGCACAGATGGAGCTGGTTGAGGACCAGTATACTGAGCGTGATGATGTTGATGATGCTATTGATGTTGCTGATGATGCTGATGCTAATGATGATGCTGATGATGCTGAGCCTGAGGAGGATCAGCAGCTCGGATTCCCTGGTGGACCGGTGGTGACATCTGTGTTGACACAGTATGAACACCACGTGGCTCGAAGGATATGGGAAGGAGAGGTATTTATTTAATTAATTATATTCTTTATATTTAATTAATTATTTATTTAAATAAGAACATATATTTATTGTTATGTTCTTTAATTACTCGCACAGTCGTGGGTCGTTAAAGATTATTACACATGGATGGAAGTTGAAGAAGTTTTTTGAAGTTCTTGTGCCAGATCCTGTATTGCATCGGATTCGGGAATCTGGACTGCTACACCTCTCTTCAGCTTATCTCACTATGGCTGATGCTGGTCTCATATCTGCCTTTGTTGAAAGGTGGCATAGAGAGACCAGCTCCTTTCACATGCCATTTGGAGAGATGACAATCACACTGGACGACGTGGCGACTCTTCTTCATATCGCACCTCGGGGTAAATATTTTGATGCACCTATGAATATGACTACTAATAATGCTGCCAGAGCTGCCCATGAGTATTTAGGTGCATCATGGGAGGAAGCATTAGCAGAGATTAATTACATTAAATGTGCCCAATATAGATTGTATGATTTACATAGTCGTCTCATTCAGACTAACCAGTTTGAGTGTGGGGCTAGAACCTACCTATTGCATCTAGTTGGCTGCACTATTTTTGCTGATAAAACACATACACGTTTGGAGGCGAAATATGTTAGTTTATTTATTGACTTAGATAGTTGTCGGGACTATTCGTGGGGTACTGCGGCATTAGTTTTCTTGTATGACAATCTCAGAGATGGAGTTGTCTACGACACTCGACAGTTGGGTGGTTACATGACCTTACTACAGGTATATTTATTTATTTATTTATTTATTTATTTAATTATTTATTTATTTATTTATGGTGCAGTGTTGGATTTACGAGCATTTCCCTAGCATTTGTAAGCGGGGCGATAGAGGAAAGGTTCCTGCACATCTTCCTCGAGCATGTAGGTTGACTGCGAAATATGCTGTTGAAGGCGGACTAATGACATATCGTCGGAGACTCGATGCTTTGACACTCGATGATGTACTGTTTATACCATATGATGATGATCGAGTTAATCATCCGTTTGCCAAGCTTTCGATGTTCTCCGGATACCTTCGATGTGGTGGAGTCTCAGTCCCGTATCTGCCAGAGCGATGTCTTCGACAATGTGGTCGTATTCAGTGCATACCGCGTGACGTTCCTCGGGTGCCGGACAATATAGATTGGGAGTGGCAGTCTACTATGAGATCATGTGTAACTGCCTTTCGAAGACTATATCCTGTTGCGACTTTTCCTGCAGAGGTCACTACAGCCTACTATGCATGGTACACATCTGTATCACATTCTCTGATCCTCCCTCCATCTACAGCTGCACCTTCGATTATAGCTACTGCTGCTGCACATGTTGGTCCATCATCTTCTGTGGATGGTGGTAGAGACCGTAGGGCCTTAGATTTGGTAGAGCCATTTAGTGAGGTTCATGAACTATTAACTGAATTATGCCGCTTGTACGACGATTAGTTATTGTGTTATGTAAGATTGTGTTATTGTGTTATGTAAGATTGTCGTGTCACTGTTATTTTTGAATTTTTATTTTGAGTTAAAACGTAAATGATAAATGATAAAACGTTAAATGATGGATAAATGATAAAAAAAAAAATGATAAAACGTAAATGGACAATCAAACATAATTTCTAATCTTCAGTTAATGAAATAGAAGATGATTTGGTAAATAATGGATCAATGTGTTCCCATTGTTTCATACGTCCTGCATACGCTATTTCCCATGTCTTTGCATACACACTACAAAAGTCTCTCCATTTTTGTGAGGTAGGTGGTAAAGGACAATCAGACTTCAATTTGATCTAGACAATAAAATATTAAACATTAATTTATTTGAAGAACAAAATATTAAACATTAAATTATTAAACAATACTACAAATCATAAATTTTACCTCTACCCAATGATTTTCATTTACGAATCCAATTGCTAGTAATCATAAGCTTTGACTCTTTGGATGGTGATTTGTTTAGCGGAAAGAATGTCATATTCAGATTACGAGACAACGAAACTAATATGACATTATATAGTGTTGCTATCACGTAACCCAAGTCTGGTATAGTCATCCACTTATCTTTTCTTTGAGCACCCAATCTTGAAATTTTCCATGAGTTACGCACTAATTCAATACTGTCATCGAACACATTGGCATAAAGGTCTTGATGTAGATGGATCTCTTTATCCAATTGTGTTCGAACTAAAGGCCAAGATTCTTCAGTATGACCTAACAATGCCGCAATTGCGCGAAACCCACAATTTCCATCAGGCACAACATCTATTATCTCCTCAATATATTGATGTATAAAACTAGGAAAATGTATGTTATGAGATGTTTGCCTAGCAGAACATTGT
This sequence comes from Cicer chorassanicum, assembly GCA_037974735.1. NCBI lineage: Eukaryota > Viridiplantae > Streptophyta > Magnoliopsida > Fabales > Fabaceae > Cicer > Cicer chorassanicum. The sequence goes on along the minus strand of JBBPBP010000002.1, from coordinate 41,513,567 downwards.
GCTGATTGATTTGTAGAACTTTGAGATGGTTGCGTAGCAGAACACTGTTCTGATTGATTTGCAGAACGTTGAGATGCATCAACATACTCCTAATATGAAGGATCACGAGGAGTATCAAAATATTTTTTCCTTTTACTAGCTCCCTTGGTTCTCACCTTCTCAGGTGATACAAGTATTGATGTTGTATGTCGAAATACAACTTCACGCACCTTTGCCTTGAATATCCTTTGACCAACAATATCTTTTTTCTTCATATACGCTTTCATTGCTTCCAACTCTTCTGAAAAGTCATATTCTGATAAAGATTCTTCATCCTTCAATTCTTGCTCAATGCTTAAATTTCTCCAAAATACATGAATGCTATCTATCGGGATAACATTACCAGATATCTGCAACTTTGCCAACTCACAAGCACATGGTAATCCATGAGTTGTTCTGATTGAGCAACCACACTTTGTTTTGTCAGTACCTACAATCTTTTTTCTCTGTAACTGTTTGCCAATTTCTTTAAAAACTTTCCTTGATACAAAGTGATGTAGACTTTAAAAAAATGGTGAATTATACCCGTGGTCAACATCTTTGATGGTTTTGTGAAAAGACGATTTAATGATACATAGTTTGTTCTTCAACATCATATTCACAGCATCCCAACTTTTACACAAATCACCAAAACTAGTTTGCAACATGTTTTTCAATCTCCAATGAGCAGACTCAACTCTACAAAAAAAATTAAATAACACAAATTAAAACAAATCACATAAATTAGTAAATCATATTTTCTAAAACAATACAAATCATAGTTTAAAAATACCTGTTAGATGTTGTGTTCCCCAAATGCATCACTCTATTGGTCCAAACCGTGACAAATCTTTCTTTGTAAGGTGTCAACCAAGAATCTTTCACATAATCAACAAAAAGGATAATATCGGCACACACTAGCTCAAAGTGTTGCAAGTGATGATCATACTCCTCCACACTAGTCGAATATACAATTTTGTTCCATAAATCCATTACTTCGTCTTGTCTATCTTTTTTCACATATTGTTTGCATCTTGCCCCAACATTTTTATCAATATGAAAACGACATAGCAAATGAATTGAAGTAGGAATTAAAGTCTCAGATACGAACAACTGTCTTACCTTTTCAAATGCCTAGATAAAGTTATCTTATCGCTCTTGTTCCAAGTATGCAAACCCAACAGAAAATGACAAACTAGTAGATGTGACACCGACAATTTCAAGTAATGGTAACCGATATCTATTTGTTTTGTATGCGATATCACATATCAAAACAAAATGAAACGTGTTTAACAACTTTATGCAATCAGGATGCGTCCAAAATATATCTCTCAAAACATCAGAATTCTCCTGTCTTCTTGTCCAATGCACATAACTTTCTTGTTGTATTAACTTCAACAGATGCTGCATTTCTGTGTACGAGCCTCTCAACGAAGCTCGATAACTACTCCTTGCTTTATATATTTGACTGGGAATTGAGAGATTAGCTTTATTTCTCCCTTTCAAAGCATTCAAAATGAATCTTGGTGCAAGCTTATACTTTGTCATGTCATTGAATAATTTTCTCTCTTCTTCATTTAAACGCCCCAAATATGAATGATCGGTTAAAGTATCCGCTAAATCATGATTATGCGTTCCACAATGAACACTAATTTTCCATCCTTCACCGATACTCAATGGTATACATCTGAGCTTAAATGGACAGTTTTCCTTGTGAGAACAATTTATTGTTGATTTTGATTTAGATTTATATCTTCCGCCTCTTTCGCATCCCAAAATTAATTTGTCTTTTCTTCCCCTCTTTCCGGTTGCTTTGTCTCATCGAATGATAACAATTAAAATTCCATTTTGCCTTCCAACGTTTTTTGCCCATTCAAATACAGCTTCTCGAGAGGGAAATACCTACAACATATGTTTTAGATATAACATCAAATATATATCTATAATCAAAATTTGATCGGTGGTGGATTATCAGTAATAATACCTGATCAGTGGTGAATTTTGCTGTAGAATCGATAATTGTTGTTGAAGATAGAACCTCAACTCTACTCATACCTAATTTCAAAAAGAATAAAAATTTTAATTAATAATAATATTAATAATGTTAAAAAAAATTAAACCCTAAAAAAAATAATGTTAAAAAAACATTACATTTCGAAACTTTCCCTGGAAATGAAAGTTTCAAAACCGTCAGGGCCGAATTAATGAAACTTTTGAAATTTTACATTTCGAACATTTGAAAGGTTCGAATAAATGCATTTCGAATATTTCAATTTCAACAAAAGTTTCGAAGATCTTGAAAAAATCTGGATATATACATTTCGAACATTTGAAAGGTTCGAATAAATGCATTTCGAATATTTCAAGTTCAACAAAAGATTCGAGGATCTTGAAAAAATCTGGAAAAATACATTTCGAAGGTTTAGAATTCATCTAAAGTTTCGAATTGTTGTATGATTTCTGGAAAACGTGTTTCGAATGTTTCAAAATTATCAAAATGTTCAAAATACAAAAGGATTTCCTGAAATGTTTCATTTCAAATATTTAATGTTTAACCAAAGTTTCGAAATTAACTGGAAAATACAATTTCGAAACTTTCATTTTAACCAAAGTTTCGAAAAATTCAATAAATCTTACTTTTTATTTCGAATCTATCAAATATTTGAATATTATGAAATTTTTGGTAATTTTCGATTGGGGGGAGTGGAATGGTAAATTTTTTTGTTATTTTATAGATGGTAAAAAAAGGCAATTTAGAATTTTCCTTTGAAATGGGGGGGTGTGAGGTATAGGAGGGGGGTGGGAGGTATAGGAGGGGGGTGCACGGTACAATCCTCTTATGAGTCATTGTGAATTGATCCACTAAAATCAACTCCTCAAAAGAATTGTGAAATTGTTTTCATTGTTAAATGTATATATTATTATATACTATCCAAAATAAAATAATAGTTAAAAAATAAAATTAAATATATTAATTTTTGAATAATATTTTTTATTTATATTTTAATATAGAGTAGTATATTTGAGCATTTTTATTTTTTAAATTAATTTTTTGTGTGAAATCAAAATTTATTTAACATATTATTAGAGTCGGATTAAGAATGATAGTATAAAAATGGAATCAATAATTCACACTAGCTAGACGTTAATTCATTCACTTTAATTAATGTTATTTTAAATTCACATACTTTAATTCTCATTATTTAACTTCAAACGTTATTTTCAAGAGTTTTTAGTAAATTTCTACCTTAAACAATATTAAAAACTATACTTAACATATAAAATTACCATTTAAATTGTTCGAATTTCTACACATACACCAATCTAAATGCTTCTAATGGTTAAGTTTTCAAAAGGTTAACACACAGCCATTTATATATATAAAAGGAAAAATTGTACTACTTTGATCTTATAGAAAAGTTTCCTTTTGATATCATGCTACTCTCAATACTACAAAAGGAGGATAACATCGTCACAAGTAAGCACTCCATGAATCAAAGCATAAAAACATGTGCGCTGAACTTCAAAATTCTTAGACGGCTGTTGTTATAGAATAGTAAGTTTCTATATTAATTAAAAATTATTTTAAAACATTACTAACATGATTTTAGAGGAATAAATGCAATCAACTTGAAGCGTCTCCCACAAACAAAGAAAAATTGTACAAACAATATAATTCTCCTAATTAATTAATAATATAAATTTAGATGAACTCAATATATTATAATTTATGTACCCCCACTTCAATTATACCACAAGAAGAAAATGATTGGGATTGATAATCCATAGTTGGATGACTTGCCAATTTGGATTTACTGTCCTGATTGAGCAGTCACACAATTAGAAAATTAACGACGGTTCGATTTTAATCAGATAATTTTTAAAAATTTAATTTAATCTTTGATGTGGATATTCCATGATTTTAAATTAGAACCCTAATATTGTAGATTTTAAATTCGCTACAACAACATCACAACCGCAACGTTGATGATTCTTCTTTGGGTCATTGTGCCATTGCCAAGCAAGCTTATTATCCCATCTTAAACATTTAATATACTTTGGTTTGCCAAATTTTAATTAAATAAATTCAACATACATATATGAATTTATCTCAATTAGAAATCACTTTAAATAAAATATAAAATTGAATTCGTGATATATTATTATTATTATTATTATTATTATTATTATTATTATTATTATTATTATTATTATTATTATTATTATTATTGTGGAAACCATTTAGTTCTATTTTCCATTCTGCTTGATTTTCTTATCTTAATCAATTCTCCCATCCAATATATATGGTTGGTTTGTTCTATATATGTAATAGACTTTTGTAATGGATAGACCATTCTTTCATATAAATCCAAAAAAAAATAAAAAACAGATAGAGAAACAATTTTTAATATATAACAATATATGGGTTTTTTATTTTCTTTCAACCAAGTTTTTTTGGATAACAATTCCTTTTGATCTACAATATTTCACATGGTATTAAATGATTAATTATTGCATTATTAAAAAAACATTAATTAATTTTCTATAACATGAAATAGTTATTTCTTTTATTATTAAATTAAAAAACATTATAATTTTATTATTATCTTTAACATGAAATATTTATTTCTTTTCTTTGGACAATTATCTGAAAAAGGTTATCAAACATATAAATGGAAAAAATTAATAGTTCAAACATATATATGTAAAAGACACATGGGTGTGATGGTTCAAAGTCACGCAAACTGTTTCAACAACACCAACTCAAAACATTTCAACTACCATTATAGAAATATCTAATACTAATTTTGATTAAAAAAAATAGACTAAGAATTTGTAACACGCCGGCCATTACCGTTACCGATGATGTTACCTCACGATCTTCTCGTCCCCCCTCACCACCCAGTGGAAATAACGAGTTTTTGCCTTCCGTGGGATTCGAGCTTGGTACTTGGGGGATAAGTACCGCCTCCACACAGTCCCACTACCAATTGAGGGGGGACGAGAAGATCGTGAGGTAGCATCGCCGGTAACGGTAATGGCCGGGGTGTTACAGAATCTATAAACAAAGTCCTATTTTGATAACACACTTTTTGCATCAAAATTAAAACACATGGGTTTATTATTTGTAACCACCTCTTATTGCAACCGTCATACAAGTGTTTAATTACTAGTTGGTATTTATTTTTTATTACATAAAGTCCAAAACTAAGGCCAACGTTTCCATTATAATTAAGCTCAAAACAAAAAAATGCATGGAATATATATATATATATATGACAAGTAAGAGATTATGTTTACTTAATGTATAAGTTTCTTATGCTTGATCTCTAACCTCATTTAATAAATAAAAAAGAACTTAAAGATATTTATTGACACACTTTTTTTTATCAATAATAAAAGTCATATTATATTTATAAAAAATTTATTGAAATTTTATGTATAAAATAAACTTTTCAATTGATTTTATAAAATATATATTGAGTAAGACATGATTAAACAACTTAATATTATCCAATTACATTGATCGAAATTTAATTTCTTCTTAAATATATATACATATTTGAAAATAATTTAATTGAAATTATTTCTGGCTCAATTAAATAGAAAATAAAGGGAAATAAAAATATTTGTTTTTATTTTATTTTAATTTTTTTATAAGTAAATTTATTAAAGAAGTACAACTATTTCAGATACATAAATTCCATTGCGACAACAACATTGCGATAAGGAAGAGAGAATAAATAAAACCCTTAATTAAAACCCTAAGCTGATCTAGAACTCTAAGTGAGGATGACTGGATACTGAGGGTCCACGGGTGGCATCAAGCCTCACTACTTCTGATTTCCAATCCAAAATCATCGCTCTCTCACGTCTTCGACATTGTTGCAATTCTTGCAAGACTCAAAACTTTAAGAATCTGGTGCGTAAGCCAAGTCCACATGGTCACGATCTAAAAACAGCATATATACGAAAATACAAAGCATGAAAGCATAACAAGAGATGACATCAATTGATAAACAAGCATGTATATAAATATCATCATATAACAAACAACAAACATGACTTGTGTGATAAAGCACCCTAATGCAATGCTTATGTGCCAGTGCACATTATTCTGGAGTATCCACACCATCCTCGAGGGGCGTAAATCATAAATATACCGCCTTCCACATACTGGTACTAATTACCGAGGTGCCATCTATCATAGATCAACACGATTTACCAAAGTGCAGTCTATCATAGACCTACACAACTCAAAAAAATCACTGTAAGGATAAGGTGGACCAATCAACTCATGGAAACCACCCCATGGCCCATCACGGTCACCACTAACTATGAAATGCATGACCATACTTTGATTCTTTCACATCAATCATTATGTAAATGCAGCTATCAAAAGACTCCTCTTTTAATACTCCTTAAACACTAATAACTTTTACTGCTTTTTCACATAGCATACTCAAAACATATTCTGATTAATAAAATTCATAACACATATGTTGTCAGTTATGAATATGTAATCACATCAAATACATAAACAATCGTGTGCACGTTTATTAACCATGAGCACAAGGAAAATGTATACAAACACACATTGTATTAAAGCTTATATCATATCGTTAGAAAGTTCTCTTACCTCGACAGTGCTTTATTACATAAGCAACTTACGCTACGCCATCATAACCTATCCGATGATTCCAACAACACCTCTCAATTTCCTTGTACCTTAAATCAATCAATTAACTTAATCAATACAAGTTTCTAAACCAACCCCAAATGAACCAAGGTTTCGGCCAGTATCCAAATCAATTAGGGTTTGACTTATCTCTTAGGCTCCCTAACGTCAAGAATACCTAGGTTTAAGTACTTTGGCGGAAGCGAAATTTAAAAAAACTTATGCTACACTTTGAAAAACTGGAAATTGTTCATAAAGTTGACGTATCTACTATAAAATTTAAAACTTTTAACTTCAAAACTTAAGATTGAAACTTTGTTAATAAAGTGAATATTTCTCTTTTAAACCTTCTTGATATACAAAATTTGAACCCTTATATATATATATATATATATATATATATATATATATATATATATTATATGAACTATTCTCAAAGTCATGAAAACTTTCTTTCTCAAAGTTAAATCTCTTCATAAAAGTTGAAAGTTTAATATCAATGACTAAAACTTTTTAGTTCAATCTATAAATGTGGAAACCTTGATTTTAAAAAAACCCCAAGGATAAAACCTTTAACACCTTAATAACAAAGTAAACTTAAAGTCAACCTTTAAACAAAATTTTGAACTCTCTTTCTATATATGTACCACTTTGCTAAGATTCATTATACTCATCAAAGTCCTTCAAAAAAAATTTCCAAATCCAAATCTCAATTAAAACACCTTAAATAATCAAGGAAACTAAATAATTATAAAATTTAGGAAATTATAAAATTATAAAATTTCTTTTATAAAATTATAAAATTTACTTCAAGGATACATTACTCAAGAAAACTAAATAATTTCTTTTTTATCAATCACTCGCTTACTTTAAAATCCCCATTTCACAACTTTGAGTT
>JBBPBP010000002.1:41482621-41505821 GCA_037974735.1 Cicer chorassanicum | reverse complement strand
TAAATATATCACTTTGGTCCCCAACACACCTTAACCCCTAGTTGTCATTATAATTAAAAAAAATATAACCAAACACACTTGCAAAAGTCATCTTAACTTTACTAACTTAAACCCTATAATAAGATTTCTATTGTCAGTTCAAACTCATTAATTTGAAAACAACTCATTACGTTACTCAAACACATACAAAAATCAAATTTTCACATTATTACACACCACATTTGGTCTTATTAAAATTTTTGGGGGATTGGTTCCTTATAACTTATTTGATCATTGACCTTTGACCACATTACTTTGTGACTTATTTTGCTCAACATCAAGACACAACTTTCTTTTGTTTTTTTATTTTTTTTAAGCAAAACAAAATAGAATTATAAACACATAGTAGAACAAAGAAAAATCGATGAAATGAAATTATCCTCTTCCTTACTAGATACACAGTTTTGAACATGATACTAAAAGGTTTTACTGATTTTATTTTTAACTACAACAATAATAATACAACACCAAAAACTTGCAAAAGAACTAAAATACTTTCACATTACCCCCATCATATACATACACGATTTTACAAAAAGAAAAAGATTGAAGAAATTTATTTTTACCTCAACAAAATAGCTCACAAGCATCCCTTAGTAGAGAAGAACAATTTGTCTTCCAAAAATGTCTTCAATCAGTGTTTGGATTAAGGATAAAAATGGAGGTTTGTGTTCATTAATCACAACACCAACACCCTTGTGTTGTTTGTTTGTGTTTTGAGAAAAATAAAATAATAGAAGTAGGGGAAAGGGAGCATAAGGGAACTAAAAGGAGGGGGAAGTGATTTTTTTTTTTTGTTTTATTAGCAATCTTAATTAATTATGGCCACAAATTAAAGAAGGGGTGATGTGGTCACCTTAGATCCACATATTATTTACTACCTTTTACAAAATATCTTGGGTAATAATAATATGGAATGCAATTAATGTCATATCATTAACCATATCTCTAGAAATATATATCCCGACGCAACACAGCTTGCAAATAAATCTAACCAAAAGGTCGGACTCTTAAGATATTCTTCGATAAATATATTTATTTATTTTACGGCGAAATTAATTCGATTATTAGAATAATCAAATTAAATATTCTTCGCTCAAAAAAATATTACTCAGAAATAAATCAAGTCTCCAATCACCCAAGAACATGAATAAAAAATTTCATCGAAATCAAATATATTTTAAAATTTGAAAGCGGCAAAACTCTCTATCGATTTCAAACATTGAAAAATTTCAATTTCGGATTTTGACTAGTTTTACATGTGGACTAAATAAAAATATTTTAGTCGTGAAAAAAATATTTTTTTTGTACTTTATTCAAAAATAAAAGAAACAGATATACTCAACAACACGTTTTCATTACAAAACATAAACTAAATATACTTAATTAAGAATTCATTTTCTCCAAGTCTTACAAAGACCTTCTTTCGCTTTTCGCTTGCAAAGTGGAAGCAATTCATTATGTATATTGGGATAGCTTGAGCAATGACTTTTATGAGAAAGCTTTGTCTCGCAAATGATAGGTTCTTTTCCTTCAACTTCTTTAAGGTATTGTTGATGTTACATGGGCCCCCTAGTTGTTCAGAATGTCAAGAGCAAAAGCATAAACATCATCACCAATCATGTCCCAAAATCTTCGATAGAAAAGAGTTAGAAGCCCATCGGGGAAAGGGGACAAGGAGATGCCAAGCTCTTCAAGATTTGCATGGCTAAAGTAATCTTTTCCCTTATAAAGCCATCCTGAAGGAAGTCTTTCATATGACTAGAGATCTGGTTGCTAACCACTTATGTTATGTTATCAATATCCACAGTTTTAGAATAATTGAAAAGAGTCTTAAAAAAAGTTACATAAAATGGTTTCATTACATTGTTTGTCAATAATGGAGGAGATCATGTTGCACCTTCTTCTCTGACTAGCTTTCATATTGATAAAATTAGCAATCTTGTCACCATGTTGTAGCTAAAACCCTTGACACCATTGATTCCACCACATCTCCGTGCACTCAAGCATATCATCAAGGTTTTTTCAAGTTTTCTTAAAATCTACTATTGAAATGAGTTCCTAATGCGTCTATTGTGGGTAGTTTGATGTATGTATGTATGTATGTATGTGTACAAGGCTTGATATTGTGCATGTTGTTGGTACAATCAATAGATTTTTGTCAAATTTAGGTAGAGAACATTTGAATGTTGTATAATGGATTTTGGGGTATCTTCGTGGTACTACATGTATGACACTTTACTTTGGAGGTGACAAACCTATTTTGGTGAGGTACTCCAATCAAGATATGGCTGGAGATATTGATTCAAGGAAGTCCATTCCAAGCTACATGTTTAAATTTAAAGAGGGAATTGCGGCTTGGCTGTCCAGATTACAAAGATGTGTAGCATTGTGTGCAATTGAGGTAGAGTTCATTATCATTACCGAAGCAAGCTCATAATTGATTTGGTTGAAGAAATTCTTGCATGAGCTTGGGTTTATTCAGGACAAATATATATTATTCTTCGAAAGTCAAAGTGTTATTCATCTTGGTAAGAATTTGACATTTCATAGTAGATCCAAACACATTGATGTGAGTTATCATTGGATACGTGGTGTTTTGGAAGCTAAGTTGTTCGAGTTGGTAAAAGTTCATACTAATTATAATGGTTTTGATATTATGACTAAAGCATTACCAAGAGGGAAGTTTGAAACTTGTTGTGATGTAGCCGATTTGGCAATTATGTCCATATAGTTGTGAGGGGGAGATATGTTGGGTATTGGGATCGCTTTCTATCTAGAGAAAGGTGAAAATATTGCGCATGCTATTGCTACAATCAGTAGATTTTTGTCAAATTTAGGTAGAGAGCATTGGAATGTTGTACAATTGATTTGGAGGTATATTTGTGGTACTACATCTATAACGCTTTATTTTGGAGGTGACAAACCTATTTTTGTGAGGTACTCCGACTAAGATATGGCTGGAGATATTGATTCGAGGAAGTCCATTCCATGCTACATGTTTAAATTTGCAGACGGATTTTTGGCTTTGCTGGCTAGATTACAAAAATGTGTAGCATTGTCTACAATTGAGGTATAGTTCATTGTCATTACCGAAGCAGACAAATAGTTAAAATTGGTTGAAGAAATTCTCACAGGAGCTTGGGTTTATTCCGGACAAATATGTATTATCCGTCGAAAGTCAAAGTGTTATTCATCTTGGTAAGAATTTGACATTTAATAGTAGATCAAACACATTGATGTGAAGAGTAAATATTATTCCCGATTTTGTTGAATTAGACTCAAAAAAACATCAATTGCTCATTCGTTAACCGTTGGATCAGGCTGATTATAGGACATCGAGTTTGCAACATACAATATTTATGTTCAATAATCAGATCGGAAAAATGACGCCTGGATAGGGAGAAACAATGCTCGCACAGTAGTAGCTTTTGGGGATGTTTTCTCATCTTCTTATTTTTTATTTGTAGGCTTTAGAGCTTTGTTATTTTGGTTGGTTGTCTGTAAAATTTGTGCATCATTTTGAGACACTCTTGTACCCTCAGAGTATGTAAAATTTGTGCATCTTTGGTCTGAACGATCCGTGGTTTTTTACCCTTGCATTTTGTGGTTTTCCATGTTAAAATGTTAGTGTTCCTTACACGCTTTAATTTGATCAATTTGCTGTCATATATTTGTTGGTGCTCCTAACGAGTTCTTATAAGTTGCGTACATTTTGTATCGGCTGCGTATTGCTTGTTATCGTGTTTCTGTGTTTATTCCCATCAGTATCTTCATGGAAATAAAATAGTAGATTATGAGCGTTGGGCTACCTTTATTCTATTAATTGATTATTGTACACCTATAATTAATTAATTAAATAATTAATCTAACAAGGGTAGGTTTAATGTTATCAAATCATGGGTACAGATAGGATATGATAAATAAGAATGTCTGATTTCCCAACCGTCTAGGGTTGGCCAATGATAATGGCTTGGGCGATGACTACTGCAGCGACTTCTGCTCAAGCTACTAAAATTGCGACTAATGTTGTTGTTGCGTCTCGTGTCGGACCGATGACCAATATTGGGAGTGAATTCAAAGGTATGGATCATTTCTACAAGGCTAACCTTCTATCATTATAAGGGAACAATAATCTTGATGGTGCATAGTTCAAGAAGTGGAGAAGATTTTCAGAGGAGTTTCTTTCCCACAGACTCAACAAGTTCTTTTTAGAAAATTCTTGCTTATAAAAGAGGTTGATCATTTCTGAAATAATGTTTGTAAGCGTTGAAAGATAGTTGACACTACTATTACTTGGGGAATTTTTTAACGAGGTTGTTTTCCGATTAAGTATTTTTTCTGAAGGTATTCCTAATTAGAAAGTGATGAAGCTTGTTCGTCTAGAATGGGGTGACATGAGTGTGCCAAAATATGTTGCTAAGTTCTTTCTCTCCCCCCCTTATTTTTTTATTTTCCTTTCTTTTATTTGGGGTAAGAAATAAGAAATGTGGTGCATGTGTTTTGATCAAGTAGATGGTTTAGTAGAAATTATAACTATAACTTTCTCATTCTAACTAAAGACAAAACTACTTTTAGATACAATTTGGGCCACTTAGAGTTTTTGGCTTGAGATAATTACTAAACTTTTGACTCTCCTTTTAAAACTTATAGTTCATGAACAAGCATAGTTATATAAAAGTACATTAATACTTACATTTTACAATATGATTAAGAATAGGACGACTGACAACGTGGAAAACAACAATAATGTTACAATATTAACAATAATAATAATAATAATATAAATAATAACAATAATAAAAATAATAATAATGTTTGTAACAATAATTTTAAGGATTGTAATTTTGGATGTTATCCATAATGGTATATCTATTGTTAACTAAAAACAAGCAAAACAAGTAACTATTAATTTCCTCTTATCGAACACAAACTTTTTTCATAAAATATAATATTACCGAATTTTGACTTTGTTTTAACACCAAGCTCCTTAATTTTCCCGGTACTTAAATCAAACCAGACTACTTCACTATTTTTTTTGTGAAGAATATATTTCCATTTTTCCATGCTCCAATGCGATGTTCAATACAAGCCAAAGGTCCAACAATGAAGAGTTTGATCCATGAATCTTCTATCCCAACTTCACCCAAAATTGTTATGTGAAAAGTAGTTGTATTTGAATAATTTGAGATCATAGCAATGGATCCATTTAACACGACCAAACGCTTTTCCACCAAATTATATCGATAACTAAGATCCATGTTTGAGGGCAAATGTGTTGTAACACACACTTGATTAGTTATGTTAAATGACACCAAATAGGCTTCATAACGTTTTGTTTTATGTTTACCCCACCAATGACATACTCCATCCATATATACACGATTCCCCTCCATATTTCCCATACAAGCAGGCATATCAATATTAAGTTTACTCCAAGAATTTCTTTTTACGCTATATATCTTCCAAAAGGCCTCAAAAGATGTGTCCATATGTATTTAATATTGGTCGTCATTATCTGCATACACTATCCTATGTCGAATCACTTTATAATCATGTTTAAGGAAATCATAACCAAATCCATGAAATTCATCTGAATAATGTCTTGACTCTCTAGGGCTAGACGGAACGATCTTGAATTATAAGGCTTTTTAGCTAGTTTTATTGGTATTTTGGATGTTAAAATGCCATAAATATTTTGTGGTTCCCGTTTTAAATTATTTGGCGAGAAATAATTTAATTACGTTGCGGAAGATTTATTACCGGACAATCTTGTTAAAAATATCTATAGTTGCCGAAAATTTTACCTGTCAATTGAGTTACAATGAGAATGGATATTTTTATCAAAATTGTTGGGGTGTGTGTGAGAGTGTTTGTTTTGGTTGGTTTGGGATATTTATATATTTATATATTTATATATATATATATATATATAAATATATATATTAGTATATATATATATATATATATATATATATATTAGTATATATATATATATATATATATATATATATATATATATATATGAAAGAAAAGGAAGGAAAGGAAAAAAAAGAGAAAAACATTTCCCTGTTCGCGTCTGCCTCTCATTCTTCCTCTCTTTTCTTGTTTTTTTTCAAAACCCCACACACAAAACCTCAAATATCACCTAGATCCAAGCTTTATCTCGCGACACGACTGAAGAGAAAGTTGATCGTGATCACGTTGCGGTGCTTGGGAACTAATGTTTCATGTATTAAAATAATTAGTACTTCTTCATTTTGCAATTTCAAATAAAGCTAGAGAAATCTTTCCAAGCATTCATCTTTCCTTGTCTATTCTTTTCTAGCTTAATCTGATTTGTAGAAATAATACAATAAATGAATCATGTCAGCCACTCGTTAATATTTGTTATTAAAAATATGATTTATTAAAAGATTGTATAAAATTAGAAGAATTTTTTAAAGATATTTTGGAAATCAATATGAACTCACGTTTATTTGAATCAAAATTTATAAAATCTTAAGTTTTTATATTGGTTTAAATATATTTTTGGTCCTTGCAAATATGCTTCGTTTGGATTTTAGTCCCTGTAATATTTTTGTTTGATTTATACCCTTGCAAATTCTAACAAGTTTTAAAAAAGTCATTTTATGAATCTTTTTTGTAAAAAAAATGTTGACATGACTAATTTTGATGAAGTGGCACATGGTGACTGTGTAATTGTTGTTGACTAGACAGTATTTAATTACAGGGACTAAAATCGAAACGAATCATATTTGCAAGGACCAGAAACATATTTAAACCTTGTATATTAAATTGTTGTGGCTGATTCTCATAAACAACGAATCACCAATTATTTTAACTTTTATGTGATAGAAATATGGTTAAATATATTTTTAGTCCTTATAATATTATGATTTTTTAAGTTTAATCTCTAAAAAATATTTATCTATTTTTATTTCATATTTTGATTTTCTTAAACTAAAATCATCATTATTATTCAAAATTTTTCGAAATAGAAAATAAAAGTAAATAAAAAAGTTTAAGGGACTAAAAAGTTATTTAACCAGAAAAATAACTTAAACATTGACCTGAAATATGAAATCAGATTCAAGAGTTGATTACACGTAAAGAATGTAATAGTTGTTAAATTTATTAAATAATAAATCATTTATAGTTGGACAATATTTGGTTGTAGGGAATTATTATTAATATAAGCTATGATCAATTATTGTTAATAACTAATTAATTGATGATGTGTAGAACTTTGGCTTTGAATGGATTGCGATTGTTCAGATCAATCTATGATGAAAACATTAAACGGCAATGAGGGTAGTATGCTTTTATTTTTATGAGATATGGTAAGTTTCATTGAACCTGTTTCGAAATTGACTTTTTTAGAGTGTCTTTTCGTATTTTAATTTGGACCTTTAACCATAAATAATCGAGTTTGACCGATCGGATGACGAATAGTCAAATAAGCATATTTTTTTCTCTTGTGTACTTGGATTAGCGTGTGAAAGTGTCAAAATAAAGTAAGGGTGAGAGGGTGTTTGAATTCATGAGTATACTATAATGAGAGATAAATAAAAGAGTCATATTTCCAAACAATTCATCTGGTGCTCGCTACACACGATGGTAGTCCTATTTAGTAATAATTGAATTAAAATAAAACATTGGAGCTTGTAGGATTAAAATATGGATTAGAAACTTTTATAAGGTGTTGTAAGATTTAAATTCTACAAATGAGTATTATAGGTGGAGAAAGTTTAAGTTTTTATGTTTTATATGCTAAAAGTCTTAATTTTTATGGTATATGTGAAAAAGTTTTTGAGTTTCTATGTGGCATGTGATGATTGTTTTAATTTTTATGATATATGTGGAGAAAGTTTGAATTTTATATGTATGTGATGAAAGTTTAAAATTTTTATGAAGTACGAGATTTAAGTTTTGATTCTTGTGATACTTTTCATGAATGTTTGATTTTCATGATATGTATGGTGAAAGCTTTGATCTTTGTGATAGTTGTTTATGAATATATGATCTTCATGATATGTGAAGTGAAAGTTTTGATTTCTATGAAGATTTTTTATGAATATACGATTTTCATGATGAGAACATGTGATGTATGATCTTAGTGATTTTTGAATGAGGTGATGATTAGTGGCGGATCTTGAATTGAAACATTGGTGTGACCGAAATTTTAAAATTTTAATAGATAAATAAAAAGTATATTATCGTATTGCATATATGAAATTTAAGTTGAAAATTTACAAAAATATATTGGAGAGAGGTAGTAGATCATATTTTGGTTTACATTTTTAATAATTGAAAATGAGGTGGAATTTAGGTTGGAAAATTTATTTTATTTTATAATTATAGTAGTTGTTAATGTAGTTTTTTTTATAAATTATTCCCTCCGGTTCTTTTATAATAGACATCTGGATTATAATTTGGTCTACAAAAATTTATGTATTTTGTCCCCGGTCTTCTTAAAGATTTTGGAGATCCTATTCTAATCTTAAGAATTTAGCTTGATAAAAAAAAAACAATTTTAATAATGAAAAAGATTGGTAAAATAAATTTTAGTCCATATACACATATCAATCTACATTATGCAATGATGATCTACACATACCTATCTATATGATACAATCTACACAATGCATGCCATTTGATTAAGTTAATTCGTGTAACAAGAGAAGATGCACAAATAGCATGTCACCTTTATATATTAGACTCAAATATACATCTCGACAACGATAACCCAACAACCACAATTCAACTCATAAAATAAATTCTACTCCTAAAATACACCAATTATAGATCCCAAAATTACAACAACATACACTACAATATCTATATTAATTAGCATATTTATTAACATATGTCATGTCATGTTTAGTCGAAATTCATCATCAATTAGCATATATTAAACCACAATTATTTTATAGACTTATATAATTTGATTTTAACAACTTTGTCACAATTAATAATTATTCGTTTTTCAATTTTTTTACATAAATATTTTTGTTTTTATAAAATTTAACTACTTACATTTAATCAAGTTCATATGTAAAAGTTTCCTCCAAATTATATGTCAGATCACAATTTTACATTTGACGTGGAGAGCACCATCCTATGCTAATGCCCACAAATATAAAGAAGATAAAGAGAAATGTCTAACATAATTAGAAGAGTAATTTTAGAATTTGGGTACAAAACTTACAAATATAAAATTTTGGATCACCTGGTTTTGCACATGATTAAAGTCCGACCTTGATTTGGTCCATGAAATATATCAAATACATCAATTTTTATTGAGAAAATTACAAGTCAAATGTCTTTTATAAATAAAGTAAGAATAGTAGTATTTTAAAAAAAATTAAGTAATAGTATTTTAAAAAAAATTAAGTAATAGTATTTTTTAAAGTATACTGAAAAACTTGGGGTGGTGGTGGCCACCCTATGCCCTAAAGAAGCTCCACCATTGGTGATGATTTTGTATAAGTGACTTTTGAAGCATATGGCATGACTTATTGGGTTGTGTGAGAATATTTAATTTTAATAATACAACTTCATGGTATGGGTGATTTTCTTTTTAAAAGTTGTCTTTGTGGCAAGTTTATTTTTCTTATTGGTATTGGTGATTTTATGTGTGGAAGTTGTCTTAGTGACATGTATTATATCTGGATCATATAGTTTTGAAGAGCATGCATAGCAGTGCATCTTCTTGTGATTGCGTTGTGTTGGAACATAGAGTATGTTATTGTGTGAATTTAAAAACTTGTTGAAGTCCCACATTAGAAAGAAATATTTTTTTAAATTCAAGTCCCACATTGGAAATAATTTTTTTTGAAGTCCCACATTGGAAAACTTTCAGATATTAAGTAGTTTTCAACTCTAGTAATACTAAAATCCCACATTGGATAGAAAACATATGTCGGTTTGCTTCCATCATTATATAATGAGTTTCAAACTATTGTGAAAAATATACCAAAGTTGGATGCATTTCCCAACTTTCTCTTTTCTATTTTGCTCGCCTAATTTTTGAGCCACTTCTCCCCTTTCTTTTTGTCCCTTCGATATTTTAGAGCATTGTGCCGTATCCCCTTCGTTTTTAGAGCGGTTGCTATGCCGTAGCCCCTTCGTTTGAAGAGCGGTTGTTATGCCGTAGTCCCTTCGTTTGTAGAGCGGTTTTTATGTCGTAGTCCGTTCGTTTTTAGAGCAGTTGTTATGCTGTAGTCCTTTCGGTTGTAGAGCGGTTTTTGTGTCGTAGTCCCTTCGTTTTTAGAGCGGTTGTTATGCCGTAGTTCCGTCGATTTTTAGTTGTCCTAATACCACTATGAGCAGTTTTTTGTGTCGTAGTCCTTTCGATTTATGAGTGGTCATAGTACCATATTGGGAGTGACTTTAATGGTCATATTGAGTGGCTTTAAACGCCGTATTGAGGGTGTAATTCTAGAACAGTTTTCTATGGTGCAGTGGAACTCCGATACAGTGAATCTGGGCTATTTTGGCCTAGGGACTTCGTGGTTGATAGTCTACCTTGCACAATTTGGGCAGTGCCTGTAACACCCCAAATTTTATAATAAACTATTTTAATAATGAAATATAATTTTAAATAATTAATTTGGTGTTAAAGTTATTTTAGAATAAATGTGATAAATTTCGTGATTAGTTTGCGTTATATGGGTGCTATAGATGATGTGTTACTATTATACATATTAGACTACATGAATAATCTAAATAACAAATATTATATTTTATATATTTTTCTAAATAGTATTTTAGTGTAATATTTTAAAGAATAAGATTTTAGAAGATTTTACGTGTATATACTTATTATACCAAATTAATGTAATATTTTTCTGTGCGTTTGACTGATATTAAGTATGCACGTAATTATATTTTCAATTATCTATAACTATTTTCTATTTTTAGTTATTTATTTTATAAATAATTATCTCGGAATAGTAGTGATATATTGTGTTTGATTTCCTTCATTTTTATATACTTGTTATGACATAGTGATTTTATATATATTTATTATGATATAATAATTAATATAGAGTGTTGATGTTATATTTATTTATTTTATAATTTTGACTATTCTCTAATGATGGTAGTATTTTAATGTGAATATTTTAAAAAATAAGTATAATTATAGTAATTATTTTGAATATGAATCTTGGTTATTAATGTATTTTAAAAGATTAACTACTTTAATTATTTTATTTTATAAAATATGGGTTTTGAAATATTAATAATTTTGTGCTTATTTTCTTTATATGTGTGCTTGTCAAGTTGTGCCTATTTTATATATATTTCATTGATTTAGTGGCTTATATAAAATATTGATGTTATATTTTTTTATTGTCATTTTAACTATTCTCATAATATAATAATCTTTTAATTTGATATTTTGAAAGATATTATTATTTTAGTGGCAAATAAATAAAATTAAAATAAATATTTAATTAGTTGGACCTTGTGAAAAAATAAAATAAAATGGAGTTCAATGAGTTAGGTTAACAATAACTAATATGTTAAAATAAAAAATAAAAAAAAATCAAATATACCCTAATATGAAAGCGCTACAGTAGAAAGATATTAAGTAGTTTTCAACTCTAGTAATACTAAAATCCCACATTGGATAGAAAACATATGTCGGTTTGCTTCCATCATTATATAATGAGTTTCAAACTATTGTGAAAAATATACCAAAGTTGGATGCATTTCCCAACTTTCTCTTTTCTATTTTGCTCGCCTAATTTTTGAGCCACTTCTCCTCTTTCTTTTTGTCCCTTCGATATTTTAGAGCATTGTGCCGTATCCCCTTCGTTTTTAGAGCGGTTGTTATGTCGTAGCCCCTTCGTTTGAAGAGCGGTTGTTATGCCGTAGTCCCTTCGTTTGTAGAGCGGTTTTTATGTCGTAGTCCGTTCGTTTTTAGAGCAGTTGTTATGCTGTAGTCCTTTCGGTTGTAGAGCGGTTTTTGTGTCGTAGTCCCTTCGTTTTTAGAGCGGTTGTTATGCCGTAGTTCCGTCGATTTTTAGTTGTCCTAATACCACTATGAGCAGTTTTTTGTGTCGTAGTCCTTTCGATTTATGAGTGGTCATAGTACCATATTGGGAGTGACTTTAATGGTCATATTGAATGGCTTTAAACGCCGTATTGAGAGTGTAATTCTAGAACAGTTTTCTATGGTGCAGTGGAACTCCGATACAGTGAATCTGGGCTATTTTGGCCTAGGGACTTCGTGGTTGATAGTCTACCTTGCACAATTTGAGCAGTGCCAAGAAACATCTTAAAGAGAGCGACCTAGTCCGCGACTCAACCTAGTAATGTCTTCGGTGGCATAAATTGTGATTTTTAACAGTTTTCGAAACTCAAAAAACAACACGTTGTTATATTTAAAAAGTATCTAATGTGATAACAATTTATTTTAAATGATTTGATGTTATAATGAAATATTAATTGATTTTCCTTTAGTGATTTTGAAGTTATAATTTGATATAGCTCTATGTTGATTACTTGTGTGTTCTCTTTACTTATACTATACTATCATTGTGGTTTTGAAATTCATCTCATTCATTGTTTGTTTGTGTGTGTTTGTCAAAACGCATTATAGGTTGTCAATTGGTGATCTATGCTTTGATAAGTGATATCGGTGAGGTGTTTTCTTTTATATTTTATTGAGTCTTAAGTTGAAATATATTTTTATAAAATTATAGACAAACAAGTATTATCTTGTATTTAATTATGCCTTTTGACTAGGATTTTACCGATGTATTTTAAAAAATAAATATTACTTTACTCTATTTTATTATTATAAGAAGGGAACCTAATATTATTTTGAGTTTTGATGTGTATTTGTGTGAATGTGACACTTTAAACTATTATTTTGAATTTTTTTAATGAAATTTGAAATGAGTTTTACTCTTTTATTTAAGTGATTTCTCTCCATTGTGATTGTGCATTTAAAAGTATTTTAAAAATGTTACTGTTAAAATATTTTGGTTTAGGGTGTCACAATATGTGTTATGAATATATGGTATGCATGCATGTATATGGTTGATTGTAATTGATACATGTACAATTTGTTTACTCTGTATATGGTATATGCTTCGTATATGTATATATGTTATTTTTGGATTGGGGACCTTTTCTATTATTGTGAAACCGAGTTGAATGCCTTAGACTTTAAGGAACAAGTTAAATGCACGAAGACGTAGCAGAGCCGTGACTTGGACGCCAGTTAAATGCAGACAACTTGTGTAGCTAGTGGGTCATTCGTACCTAGTAGCATTCGATCAAGATTTGTAATGATCAACTTAGATGCATTCAAACTGTTAGTTTTGAAACCATTACCGTTGTAATTTAGTTGATGAAGATTTTCTTTTGAAGTAAAGATGTATTCCCTGAAAGATCATGTTACATCCAAACAAGTTGCTTTTTATTGGTTCTAAAAAGAGTTATTTAAGAAATAAAAAACATTCACTAGTTACTTAGTGATTAAGAATTTAAGAGTATAATTTTCAAGTTAATTTAAAAAAATATATATTATTGCTGTTAAAAATCGAGATATTACATTATAGAAAAAGTTGAGACTAAGGACCAAATTGTAAAGGAGCATAGGGATAAACCATCCACTAATAAGAGAGGTTAAAATTAAATAAGATTGAGCTTTGTCTATTCAAAGAAACAAAGCGTCAAAGAACTTGCCCATCACATTCATATGAAAGAGAAGAGATACACAATCATAATTAGAACTTGAAATGTAGATTTTTAAATAAGAAAGCCCATGATTTATAGAGAACTCCAAACCTTTTTAAAGATTTTATATACAATTTTGTCGTAATGCGTTGGACAAAATCATTAGGTATGTGATTGCTAACCTTTTTGTTTTTGGTAGACATAATTCTTCATCTCCCTAAATTAGTTTACTTTAGTACTATTATCAACGAAATGAAAATGAGATTGAAAGAGCACACTAGAGCTGAGTTGCAAGTGCGACAAAATAATCTAGCCACTAAATTTATATATAAAAAAAACTCATCTTCTTGTTTAAAAAAGGTCATGCTAAATTATTCAATATTATGAAAGATTACATGGACGAGTTTTATGCTTTAATTACTTCATTTTTATCTTAAAAGAGACAATAAATATCATCAAAATTAATTTACACAATTGCGAATCTCGATCTAGGACTTACGACGTTTCTCGTCTTTTATTAAACAACTATAGACTTTGTCAAATGAAAAGAGAAGAAATATACACTATAATGTATTTAGTCTAAACACATCATAGTATGGCTTCACCCATGTTAGTATTTAAAAATATTGGCATGTTTCATGTATTAATTGATAACAATTTATGATTTAATAATTAGTATTTCTCCATTTTGCGATTCAAATCTGCTTGATACTTTTAAATTTTAAACTTGCGATCGATATTTAACTTTGAATTTCAAATATGCGATCGATATTTAATTTTGAATTTCAAATATGCGATCGATATTTAATTTTGAATTTCAAATAAAGCTAGAGAAATGTTTCCAAGCATTAATCTGTCCTCTTTGTTCTTTTCTAGCTTAATTTGATTTGTAGAAATAATAGTGTAAATCAATCATGCCAACCACTCGTTAATATTTGTTTACAAAAATATGATTTATTAAAAGATTGTATAGTTTATTGTATAAAATTAGAAGAATGTTTTAAAGAAAATTTTGAAAACAATATGAACTCCACGTTTGTTTGAATCCAAAATTCAGAAAATCTTATCTTTTTATTTTTGGTTGTTTGGCTGATCCTCTCAAACAAGGAGATACCATAACTTTAACTTCTATGTGATAAAAGTACATAAAAATATGGTTAAATATTTTTTAGTTCTTATAAAATTATGACTTTTTATATTTAATTTATTAAAAAATTTATTTACTTTTAATTCTTATTTTGATTTTATTGGAACTAAAAGTATCAATATTTTTCAAAAAAAATTCGAAATAGGGAATAAAAGTAAATAAAAAAATTTAAAGGACTAAAAAGTTATGTAAAACATAAAAATAACTAGAATGTTGATCTTAAGCAACAAATCAGATTCAAGAGTCGATTACAAATAAATAATGTAATAGTTGTTAAATTTATTAAACAATAAATTTTTTATGGATCGACAATATTTGGTTATAGCGAATCGATTATAATATATTAAGTATGCTTCTAATTTTTTTGCACTAACACATTATCTATGCATGTGTCATATAATTGTCGTTGTTCCACATCAGCCAAATTTGCAACGTGTCAACCTCCAAATTTTACCTTCTATTTGCCTTCTTTTATCTCTATTTCTATCAACCTTTTGTTTTTTAAGCATGTACTACCTCTTTTCTTCACTTTACTACAATTTAATATTTTGGTATTGCATTCCTCTTTATATGACCATATTGTTTCAAAACATCACATTTCAATTATTGCATCCATTGACTTTTTCTTCCATAACCCAATTGTCTTTCATAATTTCTTAATGTACTACCTCTTTTCTTCACTTTTACTACAATTTGATATTTTGGTATTGCATTCATCTTCATATGACTATATAGTTTCATAACATCACATTTCAATTATTGCATCCATTGACTTCTTCTTCCATAACATAATTATCTTTCATAATTTCTCATCAGCTCATTGTTCCCTTAATGTGAAATCTTCTTTTGTGAAATCATGTGACTTCTTTTGTGATACGGTTTTGAATTCATGAACAAATTAAAGGTGCAAACACGAGAAGGGGAGTTGAATTGTGTTTGACAAAGTTGATTTTTTTTCTTCTAATTTGTTGAAGGCCGGTTGGTTTTATGAATTACTTGGATAAGAAGCAATCAGATTAAGAGGTAGCAATCAACGAAAGCATAAATAATTTGATACATATAATTATCCTGGTTCACCACTAACTTGGCTACACCATGTCCCTTCATTCAGAAGACTTTTATCCACTAATTCAATTACCTTGAATTACAAAGCACTTGACCCTCCAAGTCAATCTTCTCAAACAACCTAACAACCTCATACTTTTGAGGAACTAACCACATTGACCCAACAAGCCAAGTCTTCTCCTAACAACCTGACAATCCCAGATTAAGGAATGAACTAACCACCTTGACCCTACAAGCCAAGTCTTCTCCTAACAACCTGACAACCTCATAATGAAGTGTTGAGACAAAATCTCTCTCAAATGTTTTAATAATAACAAAATTGTTTCAAAGATTCTGATTAAGTGTGTTATCTAACCTGTGCTCTTGAGTGTATTAAAGTTAGAAAACAGGTTACTCACCTTCTTGATCAAATGGAATGTTTTAACACATATTACTATGTTATCTACGAAAGAGGACGAACAAAGACAAGATAGATATATGTCAAAGGATACAACTGACAAGAGGATGAATGTATATCAAAGGAAAAACATTGTTGAAAAGATGATGAATGTACAACAGAGGATATACAAAGTAGAAAAGAGGATGAACTCACGTAAATTATACATCCTCGCACGTGGAAATAATTTAAAAGTACAAAAGTACAAAAAGCAATGTCCTTGACTCATAAAGCAAGATGCTATAGTGTTGGGGAAGAGAAAAGTCAAAAAGTACAAGTCACATCATAATTAATGGAAGCTTCATCCTCCTACCCGAGGATAGACCAAAACACTCATCCTCCTAGCATTTTTTTAACAAGGACTGCTGAAGGGCATACATGCAATTCTAAATAAAGACCATGGGCAATTAACCAACACTTTGTGCTTTTCTTCATATTTGAAGCTTCATTACTTCTATCAATTGAGATGATCTCATACTCATCAAACACAACAAAAAATATACAAAAGCCAAAGATCAAAGTTGAAATAATCAATCTTATCCTTAGCATACTTTCTACTAATCATAATTATATCTTTGATATCATCATCCTAGAAAGTATATCAAAGAGGAAAAAATCCACTCTTATCAAGAGCCTGGTTCTCTAGAAAATTACATCTAACCGTGTAAGAGAAAAACATCAAGAGAAAGATAAAATGTCAAAAGCTAAATATGTACCTGAAGGAGGATCCTCTAGTAAGCCACTCTACTTCGATGGTACAGATTACTATCATTCGAAGGGAAAAATGTGGTTGTTTCTCATATTACATGATAACAACATGTGGTTTGTGGTTGAAAATGGAAATCACGTCATTAGAACTAACAACGCAGATTCAACCTCCGAAGAAAAACCTCAAGCACAATGGACTACTTATGAAATGCCAAGTTACATTAATACTTACTTATTACAATATGATTAAGAATAGGACCCGACAATGTGGAAAACAACAATAATATTATAATATTAACAATAATAATAATAATGACAACAATAATAAAAATAATAATAATATTTGTAACAATAATTTTAAGGATTGTAATTTTGGATGTTATCCATAATGGTATACCTATTGTTAACTAAAAACAAGCAAAACAAGTAATTATTAATTTCCTTCTATCGAACACAAACTTTTTTCATAAAATACAATATTACCGAATTTTGACTTCGTTTTAAGACCAAGCTCCTCTATTCTCTCGGTACTTAAATCAAACGAGACTACTTCACTATTTTTTTTTTCTGAAGAATATATTTCCATTTTTCCATGCTCCAATGGGATGTTCAATACAAGTCAAAGGTCCGACAATGAAGAGTTTGGTCCATGAATCTTCTATCCCAATTTTACCCAAAATTGTTATGTGAAAAGTAGTTGTATTTGAATAATTTGAGATCATAGCAATGGATCCATTTAACACGACCAACCACTTTTGCACCAAATGATATCGATAACTAAGATCCTTGTTCGAGGGCAAAGGTGTTGTAACACACACTTGATTAGTTATGTTAAATGACACCAAATAGGCTTCATAATATTTTGTTTTATGTTTTCCCCACCAATGACATACTCCATCCATATATACACGATTACCCTCTATATCTCCCATACTAACTAGCATATCAATATTAAGTTTACTCCAAGAATTAGTTTTTACGCTATATATCTCCCAAAATGCCTCAATAGATGTGTCCATATGTATTTCATATCGGTCGTCATTATCTACATACACTATCATATCTCGAATCACTTTATAATCATGTTTAAGGAAATCATAACCAAATCCATAAAATTCATCTTAATAATGTATTGACTCTCTAGGGCTAGACGGAACGATCTTGAATTTCTCGGTAGCGGGATTCCACAAAACAACTCTTTTATTCTCGTATAAGTATTTATAAAGACAAAGAATACCATTAATACTACTAGAACCCAAAATTGAAAAATCACGGTAATCATCTTGAAATGGATTTGGCCAATCTATTTCAACCTTATTCTCAAACCTCTCTCTAGAAAGCATATATAACGATAATTTGAATTTTATAAAAGGATTGTCTCAATTTCCAAACATATTTACATGAACGGGAAGAGATGCAAAATCATAACTAGAATGATTATTTGACAAAAACTTGTTGCGGTAGATGTCCATGAAATGTGAATTTTTAAATAAGAAAGCCCATGATTTGCAGACAACTCCAAACCGTTTTACAGATTTTATAGACAATTTTGTCAAAATGCACTCCACAAGATCATTAGGTATGTGATTACTAACCTTCTTGTTTTTGGTAGACATAGAATTCTTCATCTCCCTAAATGAGTTTGACATAGAACTATAATCAAGGAAATCAAAATGAGATTGAAAGAACACAATAGAGCTTAATTGCGAGTGTTTCAAAATATTCTAGCCAATGAATTTATATATAAAAAAACCTCATCATCTTGTTTAAAAAAGTTCATGCTGAATTATTAAATATTATAAAAGATTACATGGACGAGTGCTATGGTTTAAATGCATCTTTTTTGTTGTCTTAGAAGAGACAATAAATATTAGAATAATTAACTTACACAACTGCGAGCTCCCGAGCTAAAACTTAAGATTGTTTCTAGTCTTTTATTATACAACTATACATTTTGTCAAAATATATATACATTAACATGTATTTAATCTATACACGTCATGGCTTCACCCATGTACCATTAAAGGTGTATTTAAAAATGTTGGGATGTTTCATGTATTAATTGATAACAGTTTATGTTAAAATAATTAGTATTTCTTCATTTTGCAATTTCAAATCAGCATGATACTATTTAATTTTAAACTTGTGATCGATATTTAATTTTGCATTTCAAATAAAGCTAGAGAAATCTTTCGAAACATTCATCTTCCCTCGTTTATTCTTTTTTAGCTTAATCTTATTTGTAGAAATAACAGTATAAATCAATCATGTCAGCCACTCGTTAATATTTGTTAAGAAAAATATGATTTGTTAAAAGATTGTATAGTTTATTGCATAAAATTAGAAGAATTTTTTAAAGATATTTTGGTAAACAATATGAACTCACGTTTATTTGACCATAAAAATAACTAAAACATTGACCTAAAACATGAAATCAGATTCAAGAATTGATTACAAGTAAAGAATGTAACAGTTGTTAAATTTATTAAATAATAAACCATTTATGGGTCGACAATATTTGGTTGTAGGAAATTATTATTAAAATAAGCTATGATCAATTATTGTTAATCACTAATTAATTGATTAATATGTGTTGCACTTTGGTTTTGAATGGACCGTGGTGGTTCAGTTCAATCTATGGTGAAAACATTAAATGGCAACAAGGGTAGTATGCTCTTATTTTTCTGACATTTGGTAAGTTTCTTTGAACCAATGTCGAAATTGACCTTTTTAAGGTGTCTTCTCATATTTTAATTTTGACCTTTAGCCATAAATAATCAAGTTTGCCCGATCGGAGGACGAAGAGTCAAATGAGCATATTCTTTTCTCTTGTCTACTTGGATTAGCGCGTGAAAGGGTGAAAATAAAGTGAGGGGTGAGAGAGTGTTTGAATTCAATAGTATACTATAATGTGAGATAAACAAAGGAGTCGTATTTCCAAACAATTCATCTAGGGTTCGCTACACACGATGGTAGCCCTATTTAGTAATAATTGAATTAAAATAAAAAAATTGGAACTTGGAGGATTAAAATATGGAATAGAAACTTTTATAAGGTGTTGTGTGATTTAAATTCTGCAAATGTGCACTATAGGTGGAGAAAGTTTAAGTTTTTATGTTTTATATGTTGAAAGTCTTAATTTTTATGGTATATGTGAAAAAGTTTGAATTTCTATGTGGCATATGATAAATGCTTTAATTTTTATGATATATGTGGAGAAAGTTTGAATTTTATATGTATGTGATGAAAGTTTAAATTTTTATGAAGTAAGAGATTTAAGTTTTGATACTTGTGATACTTTTTATGAATGTTTGATTTTCATGATATGTATGGTGAAAGCTTTGATCTTTGTGATAACTGTTTATTAATGTATGATCTTCGTGATATGTAAGGGGAAAGTTTTGATTTTTATTATGATTTTTTATGAATATACGATTTTGATGATAAGAACATGTGATGTATGATCTTAGTGATTTTTGAATGAAGTGATGATTTTGTATAAGTGACTTTTGAAGCATATGACATGACTTAGTGGGTTGTTTGAGAGTATTTAATTTTGATAATACATCCTTATGGTATGGGTGATTTTCTGTGTGAAAGTTGTCTTTGTGGCAAGTTTATTTTCCTTATTGGTATTGGTGATTTTGTGTGTGGAAGTTGCCTTAGTTGTTTTTAAAAGCATGCATAACATTGCATCTTCTTGTGATTGTGTTGTTGTATTTACAAAGTATCTAATGTGATAACAATTTCTCTTAAGTGATTTGATGTTATAATGAAATATTGATTTTCCTTTAGTGATTTTGAAGTTATAATATAATATTATTTCCTTGAATATTTTGATATACCCTGATGTGTTTGATATAGCTCTATGTTTATTACTTGTGTGTTCTCCTTACTTATACTATACTATCATCGTGATTTCGAAATTCATCTCATTCGTTGTTTGTTTGTTTGTGTTTTCCAAAACGCATTACAGGTTGTCAATTGGTGATCTATGCTTTGATAAGTGATATCAGTGGGGAGTCTCCATTTATATTTTACTGAGTCTTAAACTGAAGTATATTTTTATAAAATTGTTGACAAACAAGTATTATCTTGTATTTAATTATGTCTTTGGACTAGGATGTTAAAGATGCATTTTAAAAAATAAATTTTAGTTTATTATATTTTATTATTATAAGAAGGGAATGTAATATTATTTTGAGTTGTGATGTGTATTTGTGTGAGTGTGACACCTTAAACTATATTTTTAAATTTTTTAATGAAATTTGAATGGAGTTTTATCCTTTTATTTAAGTAATTTCTCTCCATGGTGGATTTGCATTTAAAAGTATTATAAAAATGTTACTGTTAAAGTATTTTGGTTTAGGGTGTCACAATATGTGTTGTGAATATATGGTATGCATGCATGTATATGGTTGATCATAATTGATATATGTACAATTTGTTTACTCTATAAATGGTATATGCTTTGTATATGTATATATGTTATTTTTAGATTGGGGACCTTTTTATTGTGAAACCGAGTTGAACGCCTTAGACTTTAAGAAACAAGTTAAATGCACGAAGATGTAGCAGAGCCGTGACTTGGACGCTATATAAATGCAGATAACTTGTATAGCTAATAGGTCATTCGTACCTAGTAGCCTTTGTTTAAGAGTCGTAATCATTAACTTAGATGCAGTCGAACTATTAGTTTTGAAACCATTATCGTTGTAATTTAATTGATGAAAATTTTCTTTTGAAGTAAAGATGTTTTCCCTGAAAGATCCTGTTACGTCCAAACAAGTTGCTTTTTATTGGTTCAGAAAAGAGTTATTTAAGAAATAAAATAATTCACTAGTTAATTTGTGATTAAGAATTTAAGAGTATAATTTTCAAGTTAATTTTCTTCTAAAATATTTTATTACTGTAAAATATTGAGATATTACATTATACAAAAAGTTGAGACCAGAGAGCAAATTGTAAAAGAGTAAAGGGAGAAACAATCTACTAATAAAAGATGTTAATTTTATCATATAATCTTAGATGGTAGGGAAACATGGCCAAGAGAAAGAGAATCACAAAATTGTTAAAATCAAACAAGTTTGAGCTTTGTCTATTCCAAGAAACAAAGCGGCAAAGAACTTGCCCACCATATTTGGATGAAAGCGAAGAGATACACAATTTTGATTCTTAACCTTTTTTTTTTTGGTAGACATAATTCTTGATCTCCCTAAATGAGTTTAACTTAGAACTATAATCAACGAAAAGAAAATGAGATTGAAAGAGCACACTAGAGCTTAGTTGCAAGTGCGATGAAATATTCAAACAACTAAATTTATATATAAAAAAATCTCATCTTCTTGTTTAAAAAAGGTCATGCTAAATTATTCAATATTATTAAAGATTATATTGATGAATGTTATGCTTTAAATGCTTCTTTTTTATTTAAAAAAGACGGTAAATACCATTATAATTAACTTATACAATTGCAAACTCCCGAACTAGGACTTACGTTGTTTCTCGTCTTTTATTAAACAATTATAGATTTTGTCAAAAGAAAAGAAATATACACTAAAATGTATTTAGTCAATACACATCATGGTTTGGCTTCATCCATGTGAGTATTTAAAAATATTGGCATGTTTCATGTATCAATTGATAACAATTTATGATATAATAATTAGTATTTCTTCATTTTGCGATTCAAATACTTTTAAATTTTAAACTTGCAATCGATATTTAATTTTGAATTTCAAATAAAGCTAGAGAAATGTTTCCAAGCATTCATCTTTCCTCGTTTGTTCTTTTCTAGCTTAATTTGATTTGTAGAAATAATAGTGTAAATGAATCATGCCAAACACTCGTTAATTTTTGTTAAACAAAATATGATTTATTACAAGATTGTATAGTTTATTGTATAAAATTAGAAGAATGTTTTAAAGAAATTTTGGAAAACAATGTGAACTCCACGTTTATTTGAATCCAAAATTCACAAAATCTTAAGTTTTTATTTTTAATTGTTTGGTTGATCTCTGTAACAAGGAGTTACAAATAATTTTAACTTCTATGTGATAACGGTACATAAAAATATGATTAAATATATTTTTAGTTCTTATATAATT
>JBBPBP010000002.1:41451910-41478509 GCA_037974735.1 Cicer chorassanicum | reverse complement strand
AAAAAAATTAACCCAACAAAATTATATTTTGTCTTAATAAGATAACATGAAATAATCACCACTTTAACTTCAAAAATTATAAGAAATGATGGATATTGTTGTTGAAACTAACGAAATGTGAAAATTATATTGATATATATTTTGAAAAGATTAAATAACATTAGTCTTTAGAAATAACTATTGGACACTAAATTGGCACATTAACCATTTAAAATTTTGAAAAATTATTTAAAAAAATGAATTTATTTGCACGATTATATTAACAATTCAACTAAATTAATATTTTCTTGAATTTGTTAAGACAAACTCTCAATTTAAGTTATGATGAAAATAAACAAAGGTTAATTAAGAATGTTAATTATGATTCTAAATGTTATGTTAATTTAACTTGTGCTTTTGAGTGGATTAATTCAAAATAGGACTTAAGCAAAGCAAAGCAATCATCAATAAAAGATAAAAACTGAAAAGATAAGAAAAGAGAACATTTAGGACAAAATATGTTAAAACAGAGAATGTTCTCTATGACCAAGACTGATTATCACAGCCTCAAGATCAATCAATCTCCACTAGTTAAAAGAAGTTTTAGCCTCTGGATTATACATGTATATCATCAGCACTTGGCAAGGAACAAACTGAGATGATCATATTCAAAGAAACTACTCGAATCACAAAGAGAGAAGATCACGAATTAGCAAGACCAAACAGATCTGAACCTTCTCCAGCTTAAACTGTCAAAGAAAGATAAACGATCTTGAAATGTACATTACATCCAGAATAATCAGCAAGACATCCAAAATGATCAAGACTGAACCTCCATATTGATTATCAATCTCAAGAAAGTTCAAAGACTAGGACTCCAGATTGATTATCAATCTCCAAAATTTTCATTAACATTCTGCAAAAGTTCATCATCATTCTCCAAGCTGTTTTGACAGAATCAAAACTCCTAATTAAATTAAAGACATTAACAAGCATATCTAAAGTACAAAGGACCATCAAAATCAAAGGAAATTTGATCAAAAATCGAAGAACACATCCTAGTAAACAAATTTCAAAAGTGTTTAAAGGCTGAAATATTTTTATTCATATAAATTGGTCTTTCGTCAAAACTGACAGAGCACTACCAATAGCTCTTTTGACCATTTTTAAATGCTCTAAAGCGCCTATAAAAGGAAGGCCAATGCTCAAGGAAAATGCCGAATTTCAAGTGCTTACAAGTCTCATAAAGTCATTTACATTAACATACTTGAAACTCTCTCATTACTCAAAGAAGAATCAGTTTGATCAATCTTCATTACTCTGTTATTTTTGTTCTGAATTCTTTGTAAGGAATCAAATCTCAAACAGGAGTTTAGATATCTCAGATTCTAACAAAACAATCTCATCATTATTGTAAAACTCGAACTATAAGAAGTTTAGTATAGTTTGGGTAGATTGTAAGAAATCATATCAAGGTTGATAGGTGACTTGATTAATCTCTTCCTATGTGGAAAGGATTGAAGTTTGTAAGAGATCAAGGTTGATCTAAGCTAGGTGCTGTAAAACCAAGAAGGTTCTTTGTTTTGAACACTTTGTGGAAAATCTTATAGTTGTAAGGACTGGACATATCCCTAGTTGGGTGAACCAGGATACATCCGTGTGTGGTATTCTTTCTCTTATCTCCTTATTTATTAAGTCTGGTTAATCATTTAAGTTAAAAACATAAACTGAATTTCTGATTTTAAGCTAACCAATAACGTTTTCCGTTTTCTGGTAAAAACCAAGAACATTCTCCATTTTCTGTTTTCTTAACCAATATCATTCTTGAGTTGAATTTTTAAGTATTTTCAAGTAATTTTTAAATAGGGAGATTTACAATTCAAACCCCCCTTCCTTGTAAATATACTTCTCTACTTGAATTGGCATCAGAGCAAGGTCTCTATAGATTAAACTCTTTAACAAGTGCTAGAGTAAAGATCTAGAAGAAAAAACGTCAAAAGCAAAATACATTGTTGAAGGAGGATCTTCAAACAGACCACCTTACTTTGATAGAACATATTACTATTTTTGGAAGAACAAGATGCAGTTGTTTATGAAATCTCAACATACAGGAATGTGGGGTATCATAATAGAAGGAGATTTCATTCCAAGAGTAAACCAAGCTGATCCAACATCAGATAGAAAAGGAGAAGCAAACTGGACAGCTGAAGATAAAGTCAAGGTACTCTTAAATTCTAAACCTCAACTATTTTGATCTTGTGCTTTAAGTAGGGACGAAAGCGAAAGAGTTGATGAATGCAATACTGCTAAAGAAGTATGGGATACATTGCAAACTCATCATGAAGTAACAATCCATGTCAAAGAAACAAGAATAGACATTGGCATAAGAAAGTTTGAGCTGCTCGAAATGCATGAAGAAGAAACTATTGATGAGATGTACTCAAGGTTCACAACAATAGTAAATGAGATGCGTTTTCTTGGAAAAGCTTACTCAGTACAAGACAAAGTAAGAAAAATCATGAGATGTCTTCCAATCATATGGAGACCAATGGTAACAGCCATAAGCCAAGCCAAGAACCTTGAAGTACTAGGTCTGAAAGAACTTATTGGAACTCTACGAGCACATGAAGTGCTATTACAAGAAGACAAACCAACCAAGAAAGGCAAAACAATAGCCTTAAAATCCTCCCAAGAAAATGTGCCACTGCAACCAGATGAAGATCCAGAAGAAATCGAACAGGAAGATGTTGATGAAGAAATAGTTTGTCTTACAAGTAAGATACAGAGAATGTTTAGAAGAAGGGATCAGTCCAAAAAGGGATTTTCAAATAAAAAGGAAAACTTCAAAACAGAGGTAGACAAAAGCCAAATCACATGTTTTGGATGTAATAAATTGGGACATTACAACATATGCTTGATGGCTACATGAGATAACTTAGATGAATCTGATGAAGAAGAAGATGAGGAAGCCAACATATGCTTGATGGAAAATACTGAAGACAAGGAGGTAATAAATTCTAAACCACGTCTTTTATGCGAACAAATTGAAAAAGATTTTGATAGCTTTCTTAATGATTCAAATCTGCTTGTTCAAAAATGTAGCTCTTTAAAGGATCAAAGAGAAAGCTCATGTTATGATTGATGAACTAAAAAACTTCATTCGGAACATGTAGGAATCTCATTTTAAGGAAAATTATGAAACTGAAAACCAAGAATGTCATGCAATTCATAAAGAGAACGTTCTCCTTAAAACAGAAGTTGAACTTCTTAAAAATGACTTGTCAAACTTTATTAGAGCTACGGAAACCTTTCAAAAAATCATGGAATCTCAAGTAGGAATTTTCGATAAAGCTGGTCTTGGTTTTGATAAAACTCAAAAAACAAAAATGTATGAAAAATTATTTGTTCCTGAAAGTAAAGAGGACAAATGCAAAACTAAATGTTCATATTGTGGTAAAATTTGACATCTGGAAATTGCATGTTATTTTAAGGTAAGAGATGAAAAAAATCAAGAACAAAAGGATCTTTAGAAAAGAAGAACATTCTGGAACAAAAACAGAACATTCTCCAAGAAACTTGAAAAAGGGAGAACGTTCTCCAGGAAGCTTTAGAAAGGGAGAACGTTCTGGAACAAAAACAAAATTCTCTCCAAAAAGATTGAAAAAAGGATAACGTTTTGGAAGTTCATCAATATCATTTTCCAAGATGTTTAAAACTCATATTTCCAAACCTTCTCCAAGACCAACAACATATTGTTCCTATTGTTCCAAGATTGGCCACTTCGAATCAACTTGCTACTTTGAAAAGGAATCAAAATTTAAAAAATCTTCTAAAAGAAGATATACTAACCATCAAGGACCCAAACAAAAGATGGGTACCAAAATCATTACTAACTTGTGATGCAGGAACACCATCCAACAATCAAGAAAGAACATTGATACATGAACAAGGCATGCTCAATACACATGAATGGAAAAGTATGGTGCCTCCTCTGATTACAAATATTTGGAAGGTCTATAACCTTTGGAAACATTAACAAATCAAAGGATGATGAAGAAGAATAATATTCTGGACAAGAGCAACAGAATGATTCCCAAGAAACTGATATTGATAAACAATCTTCGTTTCATTCTCCTCCTAAAAGGTGGAGAACGATAAGTGATCATCCTCATGATCAAATTATTGGAAGAACTCATTGGGAGGAATTTATTACTGGTACCAAAGTTGCTGGAGGTGAAAAAGAAACCTCAGTTATTGAGAATAACATTGCTCCTACTCTAGAATGTTCTCCATCTTGTAAAACCACCACTGATGCACCTCAAGAACGTTCTTCACCTCCAAAAAGCATTCTCCCTTCTCCCTCCATTCAACATTGCTATACTTATACAAAGCTCTTGTAGACTTGCTAAAAGTCGGCCATCAGATAAAAGGAATAGCAACAAGTGTAAATGGTGGTCCTTTAAAAGAAGCATATATTCATATTGTACTCTTATCTAATTCAAGTGCTTCTTTGGATCTTATCAAGGTATACCCTGATCATGATTATTTTTTAATTCTTTCTTGGAACTCAAATCATAATTTCAAATTATCATGTTAAATTAATTAACATCATTTTCTACAAATTCTCCTCTTTATATCATTAAAAGCATTTTTTATGTGAACAAATCTCTTTGATCGTTTCAAAAAATTAGTTTGACATGTTTTGTAAAAAATTAGTTCTACAAAAAATTAGCATAAGAATGTTTTGTAAAGAGAAAAATTATATTTGACATGTTGTCACATTCATCTTATTTGGCTTCCCTATATGTGCTCACTCTCTAGTTTTAAAAATGAAAAATGGATCTATTTTTTACTGGTAAGCATGATCTTGTTCACATTCATCTTATCTTACTTGTGTTTTTAGAAAATCTTCATTTTCTTAAAATTGAAGTTAACATATATATTCATTGACTATTTTTCAAGTGTGTTAAAATGCTTGCATATGTTTGCATATAATTATGTCATGTTGCTTTTGGTTATCATTATCCATATCTTGATTGAAATATTGACTAAAATGATTATTGATCATCATACATGGTATGATTCTTGATGTTAAATGCAAACTTGAAAACTTTTGATGTATGAATGCATTAATCAAACACATGACTTCTATGTGTAGTATACTCATGTTATTGCTCCCTACTTTTGCACTTCCTTTGTTTTCCCAAACCTTTTTCATTGATAACAAAGGGGGAGAATTATTTTAGATTTTATTTAAGTTTCTATATGTATTAAGTAGTCTCTGTGTAGTTTGAACTTCTGTATTTTTTGTTGTTCTTGAACCTTATGTATAATCATCTCTCATGAATCAACGAAATCTTAAATTTTCTGTCAAAATCACTTATTGCATCAATTGAAGGCGAGCTTTTAAGCTCTTCAAAATTAAAAATAGAATCAGGATTAAAATCTAAATTAACATGCTTGTCATCAGCATAAAAGGGGAGATTGTTAAGACAAACTCTCAATTTTTGTTTTGATGAAAATAAACAAAGATTAATTAAGAATCTTAATTACGATTCTTAATATTATGTTAATTTAACTTGTGCTTTTGAGTGGATTAATTCAAAGATAGGACTCAAGCAAAGAAAAGAAATTAGCAAAAAAAAGATAAAAACTGAACAGATAAGAAAAGAGAACATTCTGGACAAAATCTGTAAAAACAGAGAATGTTCTCCAGGACCAAGACTGATTATCACAGCCCCAAGATCAATCAATCTCCACTATTTAAAAGACGTTTTAGCCTCTAGATTTTACATCTATATCCTTAGCTCTTGGCAAGGAACAAATTGAGATGATCAGATCGAATAAACTACTCGAATCACAAAGAGAAAAGATCGCGAATTAGCAAGACCAAACAAATCTGAACCTTCTCTAGCTTAAATTGTCAAAGAAAGATAAAGGATCTTGAAATGTACAAGACATCCAGATTAATTAGCAAGACATCCAAAATGATCAATGTAACACTCCAAATTTTATAATAAACTATTTTATTAATTAAATAGGATTTTAGATAATTAATAAGGTGTTAAAATTATTTTGGAATATATGTTGATTAGCTTTATGATTAAATTTCTTTATAGGTGTGTTTTCTATGATGTGATAATCTTGTACATATTTGACCAAATATGTTATATGAATGATAAATGTTATATTTTATTATTTTATATATTTTTCTAAAAATAATAGTATTTTAGTGTAAATATTTTAAAGAATAAGATTTTAGGTGATTTTACGTGTATATGTGAGTTCGTAGTTAATTTCATATTTTCTTGTATGTTTAACTAATGTTAAATGTGCACATATTTATATTTTAAGTATCTCTTATTTTAATTATTTATTTTATAAATAATTATTTGAGATATTAGTAATGTTGTGTTTGATTTCCTTATTTTTATATGTGTTATGCCATTGTGATTATATATATATTTATTATGATATAATAACAAATATAAAGTGTGATTTATTTTATAGTTTTGATTATTCTCAAATGATGGTAATACTTTAATTTGAGTGTTTTGTAAACATAAGTATTATTATAGTGATAGTTTTGAATATAAGAGTTTTGGTTATTAATGTGTTTTAATATATTAATTACTTTATTTTTCGTGTTTAAAAAAAAATAGCTTTGGTAATTGTTGGTAAAAAAAAAAATAAGTAAAATGTGTTTCATGGGTTAGGCCCATATGGAAGTAAAACCTAATTAAATAATAATAATAATAAAATATAAGGAAGGAGGACCGATAACTGTTCCAGAAAAATTTCTCCATTTTCGTCCAAATTTCAGTATGTTGTTTTATTCATTTAGGTAGTCAAATAAACATACTTCCTCAGATTTTTAACAATCCCAATTTCTCTCTAAAATACCCGACTTCTCCGTCTATGGAATTCCTTATCTTGGCAAGTCCGATTTGAGTAAAACCAACGCCAAAACGATCGTGTGAAAACTGGCTATATTATATACTCATTGGTTTTCTGATTTATGGTAATTTTCCTTGACCGAATTTCGAATTTAGTTTTTTGAGTAGTTTCTCATAATTTATTTTTGACGTTTACCCATAAACTGTCGAGTTAGATCGATTGAAGGATAGAGAGTCAAAGAACAAAGGCTGTTTGCTCGTGGAATCTTATTCGTGTGTGAAAGCATCGAAATAAGGTAAAGGGTGAGAGAGCGTTTGAATTCATGAGTGTAATATATTGTGAGTTGAATGGGAAAACCGTATTTCCCAACGATTCATCCGGGGCTTGCTACGTACGGCAGTAGCCCTTTGAGGGATAAATTAATTAATGTGCAAATATGGAAATTGTGAGATTAAAATATGGAATAGAAATAATTGTAAGGTTTTGATTGATTTAATTTCTTTAAATGTGTGGTATTTGATTGATTTAATTTTATGTGATATGATGATAAAAGATGGATGTGTTGTGATAATTTATGTGATGATGCTGATGATAATGTATGAATAATAATTGTGATAAGTTTATCTGGGGAGAAAATAAATATTGAGAATTCGTGAAGTGG
Organism: Cicer chorassanicum; assembly: GCA_037974735.1. Taxonomy (NCBI): domain Eukaryota; kingdom Viridiplantae; phylum Streptophyta; class Magnoliopsida; order Fabales; family Fabaceae; genus Cicer; species Cicer chorassanicum. Next base: position 41,470,972 of record JBBPBP010000002.1, on the reverse strand, counting down.
AGATTATTTTGTCATCATATAGGTAGGGCCTGACAAGCCAAGCGATTACGGGGATGTACAACTGAATTAAGCCTGATCGTGGCGGTCTACTGTTGAGCCTTAAGGCAAGATTGTTAGACCTTGGAGGTATTCGGGTGGGGAATTCCTAGGTAACTTGGAGGTAGCACTCCAAATGTCGGGAGCTACCATGCAACACACGTTTACCTCGACTGTCGCGTATATGTGTCTCGGGTTGAGTTGAGGGGATCTATGAGGACAGGGCCAATTTTAATTATCCGCCCACCAAAATGGTGGCATAGTATCATGGCCTCCTAACCAAGTACTTCAGAGTTAGCATGGTACCACATTGTGAAGTAGAGTCTAAGTTCATGCATAGCATTGCATTTTCTTGTGATTGATTTGTTGTGATTAATATGTGTCGTGTGCGATAATAATTCTTCTTAGATGATTTGATGTTATAGTGAAATGCATAGACTTCCCATGAGTGGTTTTGACTTTATAATGTTATGTTTTTCTTTGAAGAACGTTTGTCTAATGATACGGTTTATTTAGAATTAACTGCGTGTTCTCCTTACTTATATTATATTATTAACATGATTTCAAAACTCACCTCCTTCGTTGTTTGTGTTTGACTGGCTTGGTCCTGCGTTTGCGAAATCGTATTACAGGTTAATGAGTCTTGATGTTCAAGTTTGGGAGGAACCCCGCTCTGATAGGTGATACCGGGAATTAAGAGTTGTAATGTGTATTTTACTTATGTAATCACAAATGACATTTTATATGAAAACCTTAGTATGAGTAAGTCTTGGGAATTAAATCAAGAAATTCTAGTTAAATCAAGTTCATTGAGTTTTAATTGAGGAACAAATTTGAATTGTTACATATGTATTTAGAGAAACGTGATATCCTAAAATAGATATAAAAGTTTTTATTTTCTTGAAAGATTTTCTTCATCCGCCGCGAGTTTTCTTCAAATAAATCAAGTTTTCTTGAAAGATTTTCTTCATCCGCCGCGGGTTTAGGGTGTCACAATCAAGACTGAACCCACAGATTGATTATCAATCTCCAGAAAGTTCAAAGACTAGGACTCTAGATTGATTATCAATCCCCAGAATTTTCATTAACATTCTGCAGAAGTTCATCATCATTCTCCAAGCTATTTTGACAAAATCGAAACTTTAGAACAAATCAAAGACATTAACAAGCATATCTAAAGTACAAAGGACCATCAAACTCAAAGGAAATTTGATCATAAATCGAAGAACTCAACCTAATCTATAGAATTAAAAAGTGTTCAAAGGCTGGAATATTTTTATTCATATAAATTGGTATTTGGTCAAAACTGATTTTATTTTGTCTTGTTTATAATTTAAGTTAAAAACATAAATTGAATTTCTGATTTTAATTAACCAAACGTTCTCCGTTTTCTGGGAAAAACCAAGAACATTCTCCATTTTTTGTTTTCTTAACCAAGATTATTCTTGAGTTGAATTTTTAAGTATTTTCAGGCAATTGTTAAATAAGGAGATTTACAATTCAAACCACTTTCCTTTTAAATCGGCTTCTCTACTTCAGAACTCACCGGCACAAAGTGCAACTCAACATCTAATTATTATAAGTTATATACTATAAGCAACCTTTTGTAAAAAAAAATCAAAATTGACTATTATATATATAAAAAAAGATCTTACGATGTATAGTTTAGGTATGCTTAGTTATTAGTTTTTAATTCACATTCATAATTTAATTTTTGATACGGTTTTATTTGAAATTTTTGTTATAATCTTTTTAGAAACCCTCGCACTCAAGACATTTTGCACCTTAGTGTCTTTCTGTTGTATTACCTCAAACTGTTATTCTTTCAAGTAACTTTTACTATGAGACTATGATCCACTTGGATGTTTAGGTGGCTACTCTTCTTTGAACCCGAGCTATCTCATTGAGTTGCCTTTGAATAAACTCTACACTTGAGTTTTTAAAGACAAAATAGAAAATAAAACGACAATAAGATATAATAGCACCAAACTTCGGAACATCCACTTGAACTTAATTGAACTTATCAACTACACATTTGAAGTCCAACTCGAAGTCAACTAATTCTATCAGAAGCTCTTGAACTTATTGAAAAGCACAAGAAATCCATAAGTTTCATCTACCATAACTAAACACATAGGAGAAAACCATTGAGTTTTAACTAGGATAAAATTATCATTATTGTCACGAATGCATATTGCGATTCCAATTCTATAGACATGCTTTTTTATTTTATTGTGGTTTATTCAAAAAAAAATTAAAATCTATTTCTATTATAATATTATATTAAAACCCCGAATTCTATTTGCCACAACTCATTTTTATTTATGCGACATCCTCTAATATTTATCAACTCAAAAAAAAATCTGATGTGGCACCTTCCAAAGCACACTATTTCTACTTCCATTCTATTTTATTTCTTGTTCATTCAATTACAATTATTTCATACGTAATGCAATTTCAGCTTTAATTTATCACTAACTCATCAATACACTTAAAGACTTTAATTACTCATCAAAACTTTCATTTCAATAATTCATACATAAAAAGAACAAATCATCCAATATCTTCAAAGCATCACAATGCAAGTTTGACTATATACACACATTTTAAATATATATATAAATGTTTGTTCAACCACTCTCTTAAATATTCTAAGTTTTAGTTCAAGAATGATAACGACATTATGAAATGCAATCAAACTACACCTATTTGTGTCACACATTCTTATTTCACAGTTATTTCAATAATATTGTTTCTTTGTTGTCAATTATTGTTCAAGATCATATATAACTATTATTGCATAAGAGGTGAATTTTTTCTCTACGATGTTGAATATGTATCTCATAGCATTTTTTTAAAAATTAAAAAAACATGAATCATAATCGAAACAACAAAAAAATGAATAATATTAAATATTTGGAAATGAATAACTTATAACTATTTCACTATTCACTCGAAACTTTCTTTGTCTTAAACATCCACAAACTTTTCTTGCCTGTAATTTTTTGCAACCCACTGTTGAAGTTTCTTGACCGTGTCAAATAATTATTTGAAAATTTCATTTCACATTTTAATTGTTTAGACGAAACAATAGTTAAAGTAATTGAAATTTGTTATCCATCCAAAATACCATAACTATAGAATTTGTTTACATTCTATATTGAATTTTTATTTGGCTTGACAATTTTGTGTAATTAACATTTTTAATATGTAAAAAACATTACTATTTTTAATAAACATCCACAAACTTTTCTTGCCTGTAATTTTTTGAAACCCACTTTTGAAGTTTCTTCACCGTGTCAAATAATTATTTGAAAATTTCATTTCACATTTTAATTGTTTAGACGAAACAATAGTTAAAGTAATTGAAATTTGTTATCCATCCAAAATACCATAACTATAGAATTTGGTTACATTATATATTAAATTTTTATTTGGCTTGACAATTTTGTGTAATTAACATTTTTAATATGTAAAAAACATTATTATTTTTTATGGTTTTTGAAGCTTAATAAATTTCCATATATACCACCTATATTTGCACGTGAAGAATTGTTTCATTGTTTTGTAACAAACTTCCACTCACAAATGAATGTTGTAATAAATCATAAGGCAAACAATATCATTTAGTGCATGCTAAAATTGACAGTGAGATTGACAGAATGACGATGCACATATAAAATTGAAAATGTCAAAAAGTCCATAAATTTTAAATTGCTTATAATAATTATTAAAAAATATATTTACCTTTAGGAACATAAACACTTAAATATATTCTACTCTAAAACAAAAATAACATTACTTTTAAATTACATATTATTGTTTTTTATACTCACTAATATATTAAATTCTATTGTGCAACGTGCGGGTTAACATCTAATAATTATTAAAATAAGTTATGATGAATAATTGTTAATTACTAACAAATTTATGAATACGTGTTGAATTTTGGTTTTGAATGGATCTTGGTGGATCAGATCAATCTATTTGTCCAATGAAAAATCCATACCGTCATCAACTTAACTATTTAATTTTTATCCTATTAAATGATTAACCTATGATGAAAACATTAAATGGCAATCAGGGTTGGACGCTCTTATACTATTCTTTTGTGAATCATATCTAAGGTACATAATTTCTTGACTTTCACTTGCTTTATAGATATTTATGCTACAATTTGTATATACTATGATTATTATGTTGAAATGTCTTTCAATTGGTATTAGAGACTTCGAGATATTGTTGTGTAATTTATATTTATTTTAAATAATAACAACTAGCAAAATATATGCACATTCGCACGGGTTACATGTGTTTGTATCTTATTTGAAGTCGTCATTTCCTAGGTATGTTATATTTTAAATTTAGGGGGAAAATATTCATTTATTGTTAAAAAAATATTGAAAATCTTAATAGTATTGTTTGATATGTTCTAATTTTTGGAACCTAACAATAACACACACTTAGGAGATATGCAAGATACACATACTGAACTACCTGTTTCTCTTTTTAAATAATAGATTCACATAACATAACCTAGGTTTTGATTTAACCTTATATTGTGCACGCTTAAAACAATTAGTTAATAGACAATTATTCTTTTGCTTTGTTATCATTAAAACATCAAAAGAAGGTGTTTGTATTTAAACCAAATTGGTTGTTACAATTGTTTCCTTGCATCTCATGACATTGATTATTGTAAAACCTCTTCAAACCACCAGAAATACGGACTCTGGATTCCTCAAGAGTCCTAGCATCATCTTCCTCTTGAGTTGAGTATGTTGGAATCAAGTTTGTTTTCCTCTTGTGATTTTGATGTTAACAAATGTATTTTATGAGAACAATTTATTTGGACTGATGGCTTCATTAAGTGTGCAACCATTAGAACAAGAAAATTATTCGAAGGTACCAAATGAAGATACTAGAGGAAACGACCAAAGGAAGCTACCAGAGGAAATGACTAGAGGATGAGATCAAAGAAATACAAAAGCATACGCGTCTACCTCTGAACATGCCTAAGTCACGCAATTCTGCCTCAGACTTTTATATTGTTCACAAAAAGACATAGTCAAAATATTATTCACAACAAGATATGGTCAAAATATTGTTCACAAGAAGATATGCTCATAATTTTTCAAAAGAAGATATGCTCATAATTTGCTCACAAGAAGATATACTCATAATTTGTTTACAAAAAGATAGACTCAAAATTATTCACAACAGGATACACTCAGAAATATTTACAAGAAGAAACACTCAAATTATTCACTAGAAGATACACTCATAATTTGTTCAAAAGAAGATACATTATAATTTGTTCACAAGAAAGATATGATCTAGATGTTACAAGGACAAAAAGTGAAACCCTAATTTGTTCTATAAATAGATACTCAAGGTTGAAGAAGAAAGCGAGAATTAATAAACTCAAAAATCCATACAATATAGAAAAACTTTTGAGAGCTCAAATTTCCTAAGTATTCAAAGGTTTAAGTTCTAGAGAAGCACTTGCTCAAAGAAATATTTTCTAAGTGTTGTAGTGTGAGAAATCAATTATAACAATTTGCTTACCAGAAGCAAAACACAAACCGTTCCAAACTTGTGTAACTCAGCCCGATAATGGCTTTAGTGTTCCTCAAGCAATATGTGGTTTTTAGATTGTGTTGAGAAGATTTGACTTTTAGGGTCAAGGTGTAGTTGCCTTCAACAATCTGCGGTTTTTAAGTTGTGTGGAAAAGAATTGACTTGTAGGGTCAAGGTATTTGTTTACCTCAAAAAGTTTGTAGGCATTAAGTTGTGTTGTTAAATTATTCTAAGTGAAGGGATTGGATGTAGCTACCATGTTGGTGGTGAACTAGGATAAATCGGCTTATGTTACTTTACTTTTGTATTCTTTACTTTACGGCTGCCTCTGATTACTTAAGCATGATTGCTACTGCATCTGTTTTAGTTAAAATCACCAAATCCGAACCAGATCTTGAATAAATAATTAAAAAGAATCAAACTTAGACAAACACAATTCAACCCCCTTCTCATGTTTACACCATCAAAGTACTATTGATTCTCTATGAAATAAGTATTATTTACTTGTGATAACTTTTCAGCAAGTGTACTGATCGTTGCAAGTAATAATTAAAATGGTAGTATCGAGTGTTGAATTCAAGGATTGCGTTTTAATATAAAATTATGTTTAATTACTAAAAATTGAACAAAAAGTTTTCGAATTGATTGAAACTAACAAGAGTAATAGAATTAAACAATAAGAAAAATATCAGGGATAAGTTTCACTTTGGGTCCAACCTTGGTTCTAATTTGATCCTAGTTACTAAATTAATTTATTGAATTATTACTGAATTGTCTTTATTATTCTAGCCGTAATGTCCAATTTCTTAGTGATAGAACCTTTAATTTCAAAGTAACCCCTAATTCCTTAGTGGATTTAAGATTAGAATTAAGTTTACAATACAAGAATTCTCTTATTAAACTACTGCCTCTGCAAATAATTCAATTGGTTTCATGACCTGCATCTATCCCTAGACTACAATATCATGAATTTCTCATCTCAACCATTTGTAAAGTCCACTTCCGTTTCAAAATACGAATCGTAAAACATTTTAAAGTTGATCAAGCAATAATAATATTTAAGCACAGAGATGAGAAAAATATTTCAATAAACTTATTCATATAACTAGAAATCAAATCAGACAGATTCAGTAGTTTCAGGTGCATTTAGACAGATTCAGTATGCATAAATGCGCCCCAGGTGCCAATTTTGCGCTTCAGACGCACATCATCTACTTGTTGATGTTTACTGAATTGTTTTTCTCTTTTAATTCCGAATTTGGTTTTGGTGTCTTCATGAAAGTTGTAGCTGTGGGTCTTAGCTTTCATTTGCACTTGATTTGACTCCAATTGGACATCTACATCTCCAAATATTGCTAAAATACTCCATGTAGATCATGTTAATTTCTCATCAAAATTCAGCATTGCACTACAACAAAGAAACAATGTAAAACTACGAAAAGTCTCAACTTAATCAACGAAATAAGAACATAAACATTTTATTAAATCCAAAAACTAGAATCAACAAAATATATCAATTAACTCCTTAAATTAACTCATGATCACAAATAAATAAAACTTAAAACAATGAAAAAGATGCATATGACATTACGCCAAAAATGGCATTTTATAGCGCGCCTTTTATAGCACTTATTAAATACAAGCGCTGTTGTATAGTATTTTAAAAGTAACGGAGGATACAACAACGCTTTTTTGACAAGCGATGTGGCAAAACTGCTATTGTAGGGTCATATAGGGTCACATAGCGCTTGCACACAATGTTTAAAACGCGTTTACAGCAATTTTGATAAAAGCGTTGTAAATTAAAGCGCTCTCACATAATGTTTACAACGCTTTTGAAGCGCTTTGTATACAAGTGCTAGCTTTTAAAGCGCTTTTTGTAAAGCACTGTAAAATACATGCGCTTTTACATAATTAAATGACCTATTAGAGCGTTTTTTATACAAGCACTGTAAAAGGCTTGTGCTTTCACATAATTAAAGGACCTATTAGAGCGCTTTTTATACAAGCGTTGTAAAATGGTGCGTTTTTCATAAAAATCATTTACTTTAAATAAATAAAAACAAATTTAATACGTTGTCCTAACCCTACGAACCCTCATCTCCTCTACTCTACAAACCCTCTTCTCATCTACAATGCGCCCATCTACTACTCCTTTAAAACAAATTGGATATGTTGTCTCAGGTACTGTATTTATTAATTTGTTGTTGTTGTTGTCACTAAATCATATAAAATTTGTTCTTTTTTGAAATTTGTTCGATCTGTTCTGTTTTGAAATCAGACTTGGACCTTGGTTTCCATTTTCCTATATTATATATGTGTACTATAGACTAGTATAATGTTATCAGTAGCTTATTATTTGTGTAACACTACATTTATATAGGTCATATAAAATGGACCGGAAATGGACCGGAAATGACCGATTGTCAAAAGAGTATGAAAATGGGGTGAAGGAGTTTGTTGAGTTTGCAGTGAAGAGTGAAAAATATCCAAATCGAATCATTTGTCCTTGTTTAAAATGTTGTTTTGGAAAATGCGTTAGAGCACATGAATTGGAAGGACATTTAGTATGGCATGGAATTGATCAAAGCTATACATGTTGGATAAAACATGGTGAGAAAAAAAAGGAACATTAATTTTGAGAATGGTTCGACATATGCTTCAATAGATTTCGACATAGATACATATGAGCGGGACCGAGTTGAGGAGATTACAAAAGCAGTTGACGAAGATCTTCAGGATTGTCCTAAAATGTTTGAGAGTTTGTTGAGTGATGCAGAGAAACCATTATACAATGGTTGTACTAAATTCACAAGACTGTCGGCGATATTAAAGTTGTACAACTTAAAAGCGAGTAATGGATGGTCTGAAAAAATCTTCATAGAATTATTAACACTCTTAAAAGATATGTTGCCAAATGATAACAAACTTCCCAATTGAACCTACGAGGAAAAACAAATTTTGTGCTCTATTATCATGAGTTACGAAAGGATTCATGCGTGTCCTAACGATTGCATTTTATTTTGAAACGAATATGAATTGCTAAAGGCGTGTCCGAAATGCAATGTCTCTCGATATAAGGAGAAAGAATCTACTCCAGCAAAAGTCGTGTGGTATTTTCTTATAATATCAGGATTTAGGCGCATCTATCGCAGTGAACAAGATTTAAAACATTTGACATGGCATGCAGATGAAAGAATTAGAGATGGAAAGTTTTGACACCCTGCAGATTCTCCACAATGGGCAAAAATTGATCCCGAGAATCCTGAATTCGGGAGAGAGTCAAGAAATCTACGACTTGCACTTTCTACTAATGGAATGAATCCACATGGTCTTCAAAGCATCTCACACAACACGTGGCCTGTGATTTTGTTGATTTATAACCTACCTCAATGGTTATGTTTGAAGCGTAAGTTTATGATGTTGTCTCTGTTAATTTCTGGAGCCAAACAACTGGGGAATGATATATATCAACGTATACTTGACTCCTTTAATTGAAGATTTAAAAAATATGTGGGAGACATGTGTGGGAGTTTATGATGGGTATAAGAAAGAATGTTTCAATTTGAGCTCTATGTTGCTCGGCAAAATTAACGATTTTTCAGCATATGGTAATTTATCACGATATAGCATTAAAGGTTATTGTGCATGTCCTATATGTGAAGAGAGTACAAATTGGATGCGGTTGAAACATTGTAAGAATAATGTATTTCTTGGACATCGTAGATTTGATATCTAGTCGGTGCTAAAGGATCAATATCTTCATCTGATTTTTCATTGAATGCATTTCTCCACCCACGATACTGATGACTATTTAGGGTTTAGGGTTTAGGGTTTAGGTTTGACCAATAAATTTGGCAAACCTTTTGTGGGAGAGCTGGTCAAAACTGGGTGGAAGAAAAAGTCAATTTTCTTTGAATTGTCATATTAGAAGTCATTGTATATAAGACATTTCCTCGATGTGATGCATATTGAAAAAAAATGTATTTGATAGTGTTATTGTTAAGTTACTCAATGTTCCAGGAAAGTCTAAGGATGGCATCAATCCAAGATTGGACTTGGTCGATATGGGAATAAGAAATGAATTGGGTCCCGTAAAGAAAAGAAATCGCACATATCTACCTCAAGCCACTCACACTCTATCTAGAAAGGAAAAAAATTGTTTTATGTAAATTTCTACACAAAATTCAAGTTCTAGAAGGATACTCTTCAAACATTAAAAATTTAGTTTGTATGAAAGACCTCAACTTAAAAGGTTTGAAGACCCATGATTGTCATGTTCTATTGAAGCATTTGCTACCAACAGGTATACGTTCCATTTTACCAGAAAAAGTTCAACGAGCCATAACTAAATTATGTTTCTCCTTCAGGGAAATTTGTAGTAAAGTGATCGATCCTCATAAATTACCGACATTGTAGAGGGAAATTGTTGTTACTTTGTGTGAGCTTGAAATGTATATCCCACCCTCGTTTCTTGATATAATTGTTCACCTTACTGTTCATCTAATTAACGAGACACAACTTTATGGGTCAGCTTATATGAGATGGATGTATCCGATAGAACGATATATGAATATATTAAAAGGGTACGTAAAAAGTAGAAGTCGCCCAGAAGGTTATATTGTTGAACGGTACATTATCAAAGAAGCTGCTGAATTTTGTACTTAATATATGTCCAATGTTGAAACCATAGGACTTCCCATGTCTTGTCATTCGGGAAGAATATCAGGAGAAGGGATAGCTGGAAAAAGAGTAATCACTATATCAAGAACAGAAAGGGGGCACAATGATGATGAGGTTCAACCGTATGTTACAGTACACATGGATGAGTTATCTAGTTTGAACATGAATAGGAATCAAAATTGGCTAAAAAATCACATTAACTCAAAGTTTGATATAGACCCCGGATCAATTTCACAAATATTGAGGTGGCTAGCAAATGGTTCAAGTTTACATGTCTTTTCTTACACTGGTTATGTAATTAATGGCTACATGTTTTATACCAAAGAACAAGATGATCAAACCACTATGCAAAATAGCAGAGTCACTCTCGTAGCTGAAGCGATGCATTTCTCAAGTGCAAAAGACAAAAACCCAATATATGCAAATCTATTATATTTTGGGGTTATCGAGCACATATGGGAGTTAGACTACACAATGTTTCGTGTTCCCATATTTGGTTGCAAGTGGGTCGATAATAATAATGGCGTTCGGATTGATGAGTTAGGGTTCTTGCTTGTTGATTTTAATAGGGTGGGATACAAATATGAGCCTTTTATTTTACCGTCGCAAGTTCAACAAGTGTTTTATGTCATTGTTTCTGTTGATGATAAATGGTCTGTTGTCCTAACGACCAATAAAATAAGTGATGATTACAATAACAATGAAGATGTTGGTATTAATTTTTTCTTTGCAACATCACAACCACATGAAATTGATTCAACTGATGATGGTTTATATCTTAGAGATGATCATGATGAGGGAATTTGGATTAATCCATCGTTTCGTATCGTTAAGGGACAAACAAATATTAATCCCACCAGGAAAAGAAGAAGGGCATCTTAATGTGTTTAAGTGTTTTATATAAGCCATGTAATCTGAGCTGAGTTCATGTAATTTAAGTGTTTGATTTGCCAGAATTGAGCATTTTAGTATTTAGCTTGAACTGTATTTGATTTTCTTGTTATACTGATTTTCTGCTTGATCTTAGTGTATTATACCAAGTTCATGTAATTTAAGTGTTTGACCTGCCAGAACTGATTTTCTGCTTATATTGAACTTTAACTTGAAAAACCTTTGTTTGAGTACTGGGCATTTTTCTTGAACTTGAACTAATCCCAATATGAGCTGATCATGTAATTTAGCATTGATATATAGTTATTTAACTAGTTATTTGGAAGAAATAAAATACAAATATAGGTATTTTACTAGTTATTTAGCATTTTACAGAAACTGAACTTAAATTGTAATTTAACATATTTAACTTGAACTGAACTAAACATAAACTTGTAATTTTACAGCGCTTTTGTCAATAAGCGCTATAAAAAGGCTTTTAAAAAATAAGGGAAAAACATCTAAGTGAAACTAACACTAGAAGATGGCATGATAGAAAATAAATAAGGAGGTCTTTTAAATAGCATTATGGACAAGCGTTGTAAAAGACTTTTAAAACATAAAATATGGAGGTCTTTTAAAGCGCTTTCTGGAAAAGCGCTGTAAAAGACTTTTAAAAAATAAAATAAGGAGGCCTTTTAAAGCGCTTGTTCTATAAGCGCTGTAAAAGGGTCACATAGCGCTTGCACATAGTAAAATAAAGAGGTCTTTTAAAGCGCTTCCTAGACAAGCGCTGTAAAATGCTTTTTAAAAAATAAAATAAGGAGGTCGTTTATGTGACACCCTAAACCCAAAATGACATTTATAATAATTTATACTAAATTATTTGAAGAAAAATCACGGCGGATGAAGAAAATCTGTTCAAGAAAATAAAAACTTTTAAAATATTTTAGGATATCACGTTTCTCTAAATACATATGTAACAATTCAACTTTGTTCCTCAATTAAAATTCAATGAACTTTATTTAACTAGAATTTCTTGATTTAAATAAAGATTACATAAGTAAAATACACATAACAACTCTTAATTCCCGGTACCACCTATCAGAGCGGGGTTCCTCCCAAACTTGACTCATTAACCTGTAATGCGATTTCACAAACGCATCAAACACAAACAATGAAGGAGGTGAGCTTTGAAATCATGTTAATAGTATAATATATGTAAGGAGAACACACAATTAATTCTAAATAAACCATATCATTAGACAAACATTCATCAAAGAAAAACATAACATTATAAAGTCAAAACCACTCAAGGAAAGTCAATACATTTCATTATAACATAAAATCATCTAAGAAGAATTATTATCGCACACGACACATATTAATCACAACAAAACAATCACAAGAAAATTCAATGCTATGCATGAGCTTAGACTATAATGCAATACAATGTGGTATCATTCTAACTCTGAAGTACTTGGTTAGGAGGCCATGATACTATGTCACCATTCCAGTGGACATACAATTCAAATTGACCATGTCATCATAGATCCCCTCAACTGAACCCGAGACACACATACGCTACAGTCGAGGTAAACGTGTGTTGCATGGTAGCTCCCGACATTTGGAGTGCTACCTCCAAGTCACCTAGGAATTCCCCACCCGAATACCTCCAAGGTCTAACAATCTTGCCTTAAGGCTCAACAGTAGACCGCCACGATCAGGCTCAATTCAGTTGTACTTCCCCGGAATCACTAGGTTTGTCAGGCCCTACCTATATGATGACAAAATAATCTTCACTTCTCAAATTCTCAATATTTATTTTCTCCCCTCGTTGGCCTATGATACTCCATTAAGACCGTCATCTCAAACACAAATTGAAATCACAATTATTTCATCAGAGGTTACTTCAATCTTTTCATCACCAATTCACAACATCACTATTATAAATCACACATCATCATCATTACATAACTCATCACAAATTTAGAGCATCACTATCATCAATTGTAACTCATCACATAAACTTATCACAAATTTATGAAATCACAATTATTATTCATACATCATCATCATGACATAAAATTATCACAACACATCCATGTTTTATCATCATATCACATAAACTCATCTAATCAAACATATACATAAAATTAATTCGACACTCAATATCACAAAAACATCAAATACCACACATTTAAAGAAATTAAATGAATCAACACCTTACAAATATTTATATTCTATATTTTAATCTCACAATTTCCATATTTTCAAATTAATTAATTTATCCCTCAAAGGGCTACTGCCGTACGTAGCAAGCCCCGGATGAATCGTTGGGAAATACGGTTTTCCCGTTCATCTCACAATATATTACACTCATGAATTCAAACGCTCTCTCACCCCTTACCTTATTTCGACGCTTTTACACACGAATAAGATTCCAAGAGCAAACAATCTTTGTTCTATGACTCTTTGTCCTTCAAACGATCTAACTCGACAATTTATGGGCAAACGTCAAAAATAAATTATGATAAACTACTCTAAAAACTAAATTCGAAATTTGGTCAAGAAAAATTACCATAAATCAAAAAGTCAATCAGTGGATAATATAACCACTTTTCACATGGTCGTTTTGGCGTTTGTTTCACTCAAATCGGAGTTACGGTGAAGAAGAACGATACAAAATAAGGAATTTGATAAATGGAGAAGTCGGGTATTTTAGAGAGAAATTGGGATTGGTAAAAATCTGAGGATGTATGTTTATTTGACTACCTAAATGAATAAAACAACATACTGAAATTTGGACGAGAACGGAGAAAATTTTCTGAAACAATGATCGATCACCGGTGGAAAAAGTGTAAAAATAAGTTTTTGATTATACACAAAGACCAATGGTGACACAGCAACAAAAAGAAGAATTCCTCCAAATCATTTTCAAACATCCCTTGATGAAATTACAAATAAATAGATTATATAAAGGTAAAATAATTCAAGTCATAATTCAAATACAAGAGAACCTTAATTACTTTGCATATGCATAAACAATATTTTCCAAAGTCCAAAATAATATTTTCAAAATGTTAGAATCTTTATTTTTGACTAAATGTAATGTTGTAATCGAATACAACCAAGGTGTATTTGAATACAGATAAAAATGGCTAAGTCAGAGAGTTGGCCATCTCATCTGTATTCGACTACACAGTGAAAATTTTGAATAATTTTTAACGTTGCAGCAAGTTGTATTCGAATACAGATATCTTGTAGTCAAATACAAGATAAAACATGGCTAAGTCAGAGAGTTGGTCATCTCATCTGCATTCGACTACACAGTGAAATGTTTGAATAATTTTTAACGTTGCAGCAAGCTGTATTCGAATACAGAAATCTTGTAGTCGAATACAACTGGAAAAATTGCAATGTTTCAGTTCTGAATTCAATTTAAAACAGTGCAATTATTCCTCAAACCTTTTTGATCAAAGGCCACGAATCTAAAGAGCTGTTTGAGGACTATAAATAGGTCATAACTTCATATTCAAATTACCAATTCAAATTACACAATTTCAAAGACTTTGAACTAAATTGTCTAAATTTTTCTAAGTCTTTTTCAGAAATTCAAGTACCTGCGTTTCATTTTCATAACCTTAATCTCAAAAGTACTTGAATAAATCTTGAATTATACTACCTTCATTCTATTCCTATATCCTTATCAAAACAACAAGTGTTTGTAAAAGAAAGTTGTACTTTCTTTAAGTGCTGTATCTAAGATAGTAGTGTTCTATCTTTGAAAGTTTGTTGGAAGATTGTAGCCAAGGTCCCAGGGTGAGGACTTGTACATATTCTGACAGATAGTGAAGAAAATCTCTTGTGGTGAGCAAGAGGACTGGACGTACCCTTGGTTATTAGGGGAACCAGGATAAATTTGTTGTGTTCTTTACATTACTGCCATTTACATTATCTTTTACTATCCATAAACGGAAAAATCAATCACTATAATTCTAAAAACAATCAAAATAACCAAACACCTAATTCACCCCCCCCCCCCCCTCTTAGGTGCACACCTGATCTTACAAAAAGAATTAGAGTTTGGAGAGGAAAAGCATGTGTTACGGCTGGTAGAGAAGAAAAAGATAAGGATTAGGTTATTAGAGTTTCTATAAGCTGGGTCGCATGGTAATATTTGTATGCATATTAGGATTACGCGTAGCCGTATCTCATCAGTCACTATTATTATATTTTATTGATATAAATCAACTTATTTATTCATATTATAAAATGATTTAGTTAATTTATATATAAATATATTAACAATAAATTTAGTTACTAAAGGTCAAGTTCACAATAATAACAAAATATTAGGCTTAACATAATAACAATTTAAAATTAATATGCACGAACCTATACTGATATATATAACATAAAAATTGGATTTAGTATCAATAATCACTAATTTTAATAAATTACGAAGATAAGTAGATAACAAAAAAACTCCATAGAAAATTATTACAACAAAATACATATAAGAAAATATTACTAATTTATAATAACAAAAAATTGAGGGTGTTACAATATTACTCATTTAGTTCAAAAAAACTAGCAGATCATAGAAAACATCTATATAATGAAAATTAATTATAAAAAATTTATCAACATATCTTATCAAACAATTTTAGCACTAAATTAATTATCTAAAATCCTATTTAATTAATAAAATAGTTTATTATAAAATTTGGGGTGTTACAAATT
Source organism: Cicer chorassanicum (assembly GCA_037974735.1). Classification (NCBI taxonomy): domain Eukaryota; kingdom Viridiplantae; phylum Streptophyta; class Magnoliopsida; order Fabales; family Fabaceae; genus Cicer; species Cicer chorassanicum. The sequence goes on along the minus strand of JBBPBP010000002.1, from coordinate 41,455,057 downwards.
ACATAGCTTTTGGACAACCGCTTTAAAAGGCTTCTAAAAAAGCATTATAATAGCCTTTTAAAAAATAAAATAAGGAGGTTTTTTACAACGCTGTTTCAAAAAAGCGCTGTAATAGGGTTTTATATATAACCTGATAATAGTAAACCGCTTCAGTTTCCTCTTCATTACTTAATCTTTCTTACGAACTTTTGGTATTGTGAAACCTCCTCCTCTTCATTGTACTTCACATTGCAAACCATATTGTCCCTACGAACCCTATTTGGAACCATCTCCATTGTGAACCATCTCCATCTTCGTTACTATCTCTACGATCATTACGTACTCCATACGAACTTTCATTACGTATTTCTGTGAACCCTACTGTCCTACAAACCATTCGTATTCCTGCGCACTCTTATTGTTGTTCCTTCTTAAGTGAAGCCGTAACCCTACGAACCCTCATTACGTATTTCTGTGCACTCTTCAGGTATTGTATTTATTAATATTTTGTTGTCACTAAACTCCATGTTGAACTTATACTGCTACGTACTTAGACTACTGCATGTTGAACTTGTTGAAGTTATAATGAACTGCATATTGAACTTGTTGTAGATAAATGGATTCCAACAAGGATTTAGATTGTCAAAATGAGAAAGTTGTCAACACTAAGAGTTATGAAAACGAAGTTAAACGTGGTGCAACCATTATGCAAAAGGTCATCAAAGCTGTGACACCCTAAACCCCAAAATAATATATAATAATTTATAATAGAATTTTTAACTTTAATTTGCAGCGGATAAAACAAATATGTTTTCAAGGAAATAAAAACTTTTATAATTAATTTGAGATACCACATTCCTCAAAATTCAAAATGAACACTTTAAACATTTTTTCCTCTTATGAAATAGTGCAATCTCCATAAACTTTGATTTAACTAGAATTTCTTAATTTTATTCCAAAAATTTTCTAGTTATATGTTTTCATACAAAAAATTGTTTCTAATTAAAAAAAATAAAAATACAAACTCTCATTCCCGGTATCACCTATCAGAGCGGGGCTTCTCCCAAACTTGAACTTCAAGACTCATTAACCTGTAATAACTGCGATTTGGCAAATGCAGGGCCAAGCCAGTAAACCACAAACAACGGAGGTGAGTTTTGAAATCATATTAATAGTATAATATAAGTAAGGAGAACACACAATTAATTTTAAATAAACCGTATCATTAGACAAACATTCTTCAAAGAAAAACACAACATTATAAAGTCAAAACCACTCAAGGAAAGTCAATACATTTCATTATAACATCAAATCATCTAAGAAGAATTATTATCGCACACGACACATATTAATATTAACAAAACAATCACAAGAAAATACAATGCTATGCATGAGCTTAGACTCTACTTCACAATGTGGTACCATTCTAACTTTGAAGTACTTGGTTAGGAGGCCATGATACTATGCCACCATCCCGGTGGACCGACAATTCAAATTGGCCCTGTCCTCATAGATCCTCTCAACTCAATCCGAGACACATATACGCGACAGTCGAGGTAAACGTGTGTTGCATGGTAGCTCCCGACATTTGGAGTGCTACCTCCAAGTCACCTATGAATTCCCCACCCGAATACCTCCAAGGTCTAACAATCTTGCCTTAAGGCACAACAGTAGACTGCCACGATCAGGCTCAATTCAGTTGTACTTCCCCGGAATCGCTAGTCTTGTCAGGCCCTACCTATATGATGACAAAATAATCTCCACTTCACAAATTCTCAATATTTATTTTCTCCCCTTGTTGGCCTATGATACTCCATTAAGACCATCATCTCAAACACAAATTGGAATCACAATTATTTCATCAGAGGTTACTTTAATCTTTTCATCACTATTATAAATCACACATTATCATCATTACTAAACTCATCACAAATTTAGAGCATCCCTATCATCAATTGTACCTCATCACATAAACTTATCAAAATACATCCATCTTTTATTATCATATCACGTAAATTCATCTAATCAAACATATACATAAAATTAATTCAACACTCAATATCACAATAACATCAAATACCACGCATTTAAAGAAATTAAATCAATCAACACCTTACTAATATTTCTATTCTATATTTTAATCTCACAATTTCCATATTTGCACATTAATTAATTTATCCCTCAAAGGGCTACTGCTGTACGTAGCAAGCCCCAGATGAATCGTTGGGAAATACGGTTTTCCCGTTCATCTCAGAATATATTACACTCATGAATTCAAACGCTCTCTCACCCCTTACCTTATTTCGACGCTTTCACACAAACACGATTCCACGAGCAAACAACATTTATTCTTTGACTATTTATTCTTCAATTGATCTAACTCGACAGTTTATGGGTAAACGACAAAAATAAATTATGAGAAACTACTCTAAAAACTAAATTCGAAATTCGGTCAAGGAAAATTACCATAAATCAGAAAACCAATGAGTGGATAATATAGCCACTTTTCACACGATCGTTTTGGCGTTGGTTTCACTCAAATCGGACTTACGGTGAAGAAGAACGGTGCAAAATAAGGAATTCCACAAACGGAGAAGTCGGGTATTTTAGAGAGAAATTGGGATGGTTAAAAATCTGGAAAAGTGTGTTTAATTGACTAACTAAATGTATAAAACAACATATTGAAATTTGGGCGGAAACGGAGAAAATTTTATGAGATAGTTATCGATGATGGGTACCAATTTTCTTCCTTTTCTCTCAATTTTGCGGCTGCCGTTTCTTAACCTACGACTCATCTCTCTTTCTACTTCTTTCTCTTTTCAATTCAGATCAATTCTTTTTTTTTTTTATTATTTAATTATAGTTTACTTTTGCATATAGGCTTAACCCATAAAACACATTTACTCATTTCTTTTGTTTATTTATTTATTTTAAATAAAACAAATAATTACCAATACTATTTTTTTTTAACACAATTTAATTACAAAAATATTACTAATATTTTAAAACTAATATTTTATAAAATAAAATACATTAATAATCAAAACTCTCATATTCAAATTAATCACTATAGTTATACTTATAATTATAATTACTACCATCGTTAAAAAAAACATTTGAAATTATATAATAAATAAATATAACATCAATACTTTATATTAATTACTA
>JBBPBP010000002.1:41435221-41451547 GCA_037974735.1 Cicer chorassanicum | reverse complement strand
ATCCTAATAAATACATATAAAATCATCATCCCATAACAACTATTTAAAAATGAAGAAAATCAAACACAATATTACTACTATCCCAAGATAATTATTTATAAAATAAATAACTACAATAAGAAATACTTAGAAATAATTAAAATATAAATATGTGCACACTTAACTACGAAAACATATATTCACGTAAAATCGCTTAAAATCTTATTTTATAAAATATGTACACTAAAATACTATTATTTCTAGAAAAATATATAAAATATTAAAATATAATATTTGTTATTTATATCACTCATTTAGTCGAATATGTACAAGATTAGAACATCATAGAAAGCGCACATATAAAGAAAATTAATCAACATATATTCTAAAATAATTTTAACATCAAATTAATTTTTTAAAATCATATTTCATTAATAAAATAGTTTAGTATAAATTTTGGAGTGTTACAAAAGCAAGAAGTAATGGCATTAAATTTGAGGTATACTATACTTTGTTTGCTGTTTATTTTTTATCTTTTTTGAAAGCATGTACTTAATCTATGAGTTTATTAGGTGGGATGGAATGAAAGTGGCCAGCCAATTGAGCCCACCAGTTCCATGATGGTTAGTTATATTGGTGCAATTGTTCGTCAGAATATCCCAATTACAATTAACGATTGGAGAGATAAAGCTTTGAAGGATGCTAAAGATATATTGTGGAATGATATACAAGTAACTTTTTTACTCCACTTTTTTGTTACTTATAATTTTTTCCATTGAATTACTTTTACTCAAACTATATCTTTATTTGGTTTGCAGTCGGCTTTTGATGTTGATGAGGTAAGAAAAAAATACGTGCTTAGAGTTGCCGGAAAAATACACAGGGGATTTAGATCTCATATGTCAAATTGCTACTTAAGAGATCGCGATGGAAATGTGAATGTTAAAGCTCCAAAAATTTATAAACACTATATATCAAATGAAGAATGGAGTGCTTTTGTAGCTACACGTGCAGACCCCGCTTTTGTGGTAAGTGATTAATTTATTAGCATTTGTGTTTTATTATTCATATTCATAGCGTATTTTGAATCTTTACATGATTGTTATTTTTTTTATATAGAGTATAAGTACGGCAAATCGCGAGAGGGAAAAAAATCCAATTCATCCATACAAAAAATCGTGTATGGGGTATGCACGTTTAGACCAAAAAAAATGTAAGTAAACATCACTTTTATATAATGTGCTACATTATAAACTATAGTTTCTAACTAATATTTTGTTTATGAACTTAATGAATGTTTATGTCTTAACGAATAGCTACAAGAGACGCAATCCGATCAACCATTGGGTCGTCATATTTTGTGGAAGGAGGCTCGTGTGAATAAAGATGGAATAATTGATACTGAAAATGTTCAACAAGTGATACAACTTTGTGTAAGTATATTATCACTTTAATATTTTTTAATATTGTATTTTAAAAATGATATTGAACTTATCTTTTTAATCCTACATGTATTTTAGGAGAATCTAGAACAAAGTTCTAAAAATTAAGAAGACAATAAACTAGTTGCAGGGACATACTTGGTAAGGTATTTAATGTTCCTAAATATTCTGGCCGTGTGAGGGGTAAAGGATTTGACGTAACTCCAAAAAGCTATTTTTCACATGAGAAGCGCACAAATCCATCTAATGAGGAAGTACAAGGGAAGCTGAAAATCCTAACAGAGCAAGTGGCATTCTTGGTGAAGACAAATAAAGAAAAGCAACTTCTGGAGCTCCAACGTGAAATACAAATAGAGAGTGAAAACACTAGTTGCAACATCGTTCGTAAAAGACTTCCAGAGGTAATTAATTACTTAATAAAATAAGAAATTCATTCAACCTAATTGTTTCACATATTTATGTATTAACCATTGATTTAGGTTGTCTCTACTTGCGCGCTGTATTTATCCTCCGCTACTCATCGCATGGATGGAAAAGGAACATTGTACAATACCTTGGGAGAAGTATTGCACAACACTCCGATCTCAACCGGCCATGTCCAAGTACCACCCGTGATTGCTTTTGAACCAAATTCACTGTTGCCTATACCCAACAACGATGGAGATATGAAGTATTTGGGAGAAGCAATAGGTAGTTACGTGGCATGGCCCAAAAATCTTGTTGGCCTAGCTAAGGTATGTTTAATTGATATGTATATTTAATTACACGATATATGATTATGATTGATTATATTTAACTGCTGATTTTTTCCGCTGTTAACTTTAATTTCACATTTATTTAGATTCATACAGAGTCTAAAGGGAATGATAAGAAGATTCCTCACAACGAGTCATTCACTTCACCAGAAAAGGTTTGACATTTTTTCAGATTAACCTCATTTTTTCAGATTCAATTAACTAAAAAACTGATTAACCTTATTTTTTCATATTCAATCAAAACCACCCACACAACAAACATGCCAGAATAAAGCCGCACCACAGTTGCATGTTCGTGGTAAAAATAAAGTTGGCAAACTTCAAAAACTGGATTGTAATAAAGCTGCCAAAATTCAAAAACTTTATCATGGAAAATGGTTTGCTGCTCCTAAAATAAGTCATCCACGCCTTGCTTGATTTGGGTCGTGTCTTGACATACAAGTAAAAACGAATATGGACAGCAATGATTCACGTATCATAAGCATGGAGAAAGCTATTTTTGGAGATGAGTATGAATAATTACTTGATAAAGAGCACATATATGAACTTCTCAATCATAAGGTGCTAAGTGCTACAGTCATTAACATATACATTAGGTAAAATACTCTATTTAAGATAAAAATTACTATTAATTGCATTTATTGGTAATTAATTTAATTTATTTGTAATTAATCTAATTTGACATTTTCATTGAAGATTTTTGTATAAGAAGTTGGTGTGCATGCGCAAATTGTCAGATAGATTTTCATTTTTGTCTCCGCATAAGCTTTCCATGTTTAAACTCGATCCAGTTTATGTAAAGAAATATGTTGTTGATATCCTATTAGGAAATAAAGAGAATGATAAGTTGTTTCTTGCGCCATATAATTCAGGGTAATTATATATTCTTTATTTATATCTTTTTTTAATTTATGATACTTAATTTATCAGTTGTGTAAATAAAATTGTCAACCAAATTTTTGTTGTTGTAGGCAACATTGGGTGCTGTTCGCAATCAATGCGACATCTGAAATTATATACTACTTAGATCCCTTGCACGGTCATTACAATCACTCGGATATAAAGACTATCTTCGACAAGTAAGTAATATTCATTTATTTCTTACATATATATATATATATATATATATATATATATATATATATGTCTGTTAATTGAATAATAATCACATTTATTTGATAGTGCTTTACAAGTTTTCCGAGCTCAAAGGGGTGCTACAGTGTCGAAGCAAAAGTCAAAGAACATCACATGGATTCCAATAAAGGTTTGAAATTTTTGTTATAGAACTTAATTTCATTTACAATAAATTATGCCTTTAAAATTTCATTTACAATCAATGCACAAATATTTATTGACTTATATGTTTTATTTTATAGTGCCCTCGTCAAACTAACAACATAGATGCAGGTACTATATATTGCGAACAGTACAACAAGCAGCGCTTTTTAGAATAGAAAACTGGATTAAGAATGCACCTATTACAGTGGTTTTTAGAAAAAGCGCTGTAAAACGTGCATAAGATTGACCCTATTACAGCGCTTTTATGAAAAAGCGTTGTAAACCTAGTACAACAAGCAACGCGTTTTTAGAAGAGATTTACAACGCTTTTCAAAAAAGTGTTGTTAAACGAGTATCACAAGCACGCAATATATCCACCTATTATAGCGTTTTTTTATGAAAAGCGTTGTAAAACTACTCTAAGATAAGTGTTGAGCGCTATATATTACAGTGCATTTTTATTTTAAATACCGTTGTTGTATCTTTTAAAAGCCCTAGATATTATAGCGCTTAAAAGCGTTGTAAAGGGCTTAAAAAAAGTGCTGTAAAATGGTATTTTTCACGTAGTTTTATGAAGAGTTATCAACTTGCCACTCCAAAAAATGAGTATTAGAAAGCATTTCCAAGCCACCAGAAGTACATGATTTGGATTTCCTCCAGATTCGGCTTCACTCGCCTCTTGAGATGAGTATTCGCAAAGTCTTTCCTAACAACAACACCAAACTAGTCTTCTTTAGAATTCGACTTCATTTGCTTTGTTAAGCAACATGAGTATTCTCTAAGCCTATTTAGGCATCAACACCAAACTAGACTTCTCAACAATCTTACTTCACTCACCATGATAAGGAATGCGAGTATTCTCAAAGCCTCTTCGTGCATTAACACCAAATGGATCTTCTCAATAATCTGGCTTCACTCGCCTTACCAAGGAACATGTATTGTTTACTATAGCCTTGTTAGACTATGCAACATGTATGATTTACTAGCCTCTCTAGGAATCAATTGAAGGAGGCTTACCATGAAGTATTGTATATGAAGACATACACTACATGACTAACAACATATGACCAAAGGTACCTGGACATATTTGAATGGAAAAGAAGAGATCTGACAACATTTAAAATAAGCCTTTCTCAACACAAGATGTTTGATGTAAAATTTCAAGTCATTGAAAAAAGAAGGCAGAAAAAACTCTTCATTAGAAGAGTGTATCATTTTCATTTTGCAATTAAATTTGTAGAAATTAAAGCAACAAAATTTTAATCAATTTGTTTAACTTAAGTTTTATGTTTTCTAAGAAATAAATATTCAAGTATGTCTCGTAAAAGTATCAAACAATAAAAAGAAAGAAACAGGTTAACCGGCAAATCCTTTTCATTATACTTTGGAATCCTTGAAGTGAACATGAAATTTAAAACCTAAATTCCATCTCGCATTTTGGTCCAAAAATTCTAACATTTTAATTGAAATTACATACTATGTTAGTATTTAAAAATAAAAAGTACTAATTTGATACTCTAAACTTTTTATTTTTGAAGTAAAATTAGTACCTTTATATGATTAAATTTCATACCTACTATATGTTAGTATTTAAAAAAAAATAATAAATTTGATACTCTAAACTTCATCGGTTTTAATCTCATCTCTTATTGTTAAGTTTTCTTATTGATAGAAACTAAAATGAAAATAGTGTCTCTTTAATTTTAGTTTGCATGAAGAAATTATTGAATAAACTCTTTCACCTTAATTATCTCTCTTCTGCAACCATTTTTTTTATGTTGTAATAAAGATGAACAGTTTATAGACAAAAAATTAGAATATTTCATATCATGACATGTACTGAAATTGTTTTTTTTCGATGAATGTGATTGCAAATAAAAAATTAGCTTGTTTGGGACCAAATTTATAGATGAGAGTAATTTGATAATTTATGCCGAAACATTTTACCATGTCCTCGGGACCAAATTAACCCTATTATTTGTTATTCAATGCAATATTTAGACATGGGCAGTTTGATAATTTACACAACATGTAATTTTCTTATATTAATATTAATAAATATATAGATTATTTGTTATTCAATATAATATTTAGACAAGGGCAGTTTGCTAATTTAAACAACATGTTATTTTCTTATATTAAGTAGATTAATAAAGTCTTTGTCTTGGGTTGGTATGTACAAGAGAGTATAGTGGAGTGCTTTATCATTATTTAGATTGGTGTACATACGGTCGATTCCCTTGATGCAATGATTTGTAAGTATTTTTTGTACTACCTTTTAATACTACTATTATTTATTTACTTAAAAAATTTACTCAAAGATAAATACATATTTTAATGTTAAAGGAATAAAATGCTTCCGTCGATAAAATTCTTTTTTGGGGTCCATACGTTGATAAAACTTTGCTAAAACAAAATATTTTCATAAAATAATTTCACAAACACATTTAATTTGTGCACCATCATCAATTTAAATGCAAAACTTTGTTTCATGAATTTTTCACGCATAGCTACATAGTGAAAAGTTGTGTCACTAAATATTAGTTATCTTATTTGACCGAATCAATTGTATGAATAAGGATAATATAAGTGAAATGCAATCCTTGAATATTTAGTATTTATCTTTTGTTTTAGCTACTCCTATAAGTACTTTGTTTTAGCTACTCCAATAAAGCATAATTGAAGTTTGAAGTTGTTTTTTTACAGAAAATTTTAAAGTAGTTATATTTTACGTTTTACCAAAAAAATTAATACTAAATTATTATTTTAATACTTAAATAGGTGAAATATATTAAAAATACAAAATCATATTAATATATATTTTTTTGTTCATCATTTTAGTTATAGAGTATATTGTTAATTAGTTAATAATTTAATAATTTAATGTTCAAATGTAATTTTTGTTGGCCAATTTAGTTAATAAAAATATTTATCTGAATTTTGAGTAGAAATACAGTGAGAATACACAATTAGAAACGACAATGATGTTTAGCTGCATTAATAATTCACTTAATAGGATTTCCATGGTATATTTAAAAATTAAATGGTAGAAGTTGAAAATTACGGAAGAACCTCAAGTTTTGTTGTTGTAAAAAAAAAAACCTGTAAGTTCTTATACGTTACCGTTCTATGTAGAGTTAGTGTTAACGTTTAAAAAACAATTAAGATGTTAAATCATCCCAAAGTATTAGAGTTAGCATTTAACAAATTTAAATTAAGATTATTATTATTTTTATTATTATTATTATTACATGACAATGTACTAACTATTCAAGACCACATTTGCATGACTAGCACCATATTTGATGAGGTGTGGCCCGTGAGTTACCCTAACCCAACTTAGGTAATGGTTCTGAGTCATTGTGAATTGATCCACTAAACTGAACTCCTTAAAAGAATTGTGAAATTGTTTGCATTGTTAAATGTATATATTATTATATACTATCCAAAATAAAATAATAGTTAAAAAATAAAATTAAATATATAAATTTTTGAATTATATTTTTTATTTATATTTTAATATAGAGTAGTATATTTGAGCATTTTTTTTTAAATTAATTTTTTGTGTGAAATCAAAATTTATTTAACAAAATATTAGAGTCGGATTAAGAATGATAGTATAAAAATTGAATCAATAATTCACACTAGCCAGACGTTAATTCATTCACTTTAATTAATGTTATTTTAAATTCACATACTTTAATTCTCATTATTTAACTTCAAACGTTATTTTCAAGAGTTTTTCGTAAATTTCTACCTTAAACAATTTTAAAAACTATACTTAACATATAAAATTACCATTTAAATTGTTCAAATTTCTACACATACACCAATCCAAATGCTTCTAATGCTTAACACACGGTCATTTATATATATAAAAGCCAAAATTGTACTACTTTGATCTTATAGAAAAGTTTCCTTTTGATATCATGCTACTCTCAATACTACAAAAGGACGATAACATCGTCACAAGTAAGCACTCCATGAATCAAAGCATAAACCAATTTAAACTGAAAAATCGGTTCAAAGAAAATAATTCTTTAATTTCATGCTTTACCATTTGGCCAATCGTTTGAATGTGAATTTACATACTTTAATTTTAGACATTTTACCAGTTGTTTAAGGTGAGAATTATTAGGTCACCGTTTAATGAATCATAAATAATTTATCTAGAATGATGTTGACCAATAAGTATTAATTGTATGTCTCCCACTAATTATAGCATTTGTAGAATTGTAGAATGATATATGTAGCGAGAAAAGAAAACATTTGTGGTGGCCAAAACGGCCACAAAATTCCAACACGAGTCTATTGATTTTGTGACAGTTTGGAAGGTCATAAAAGAAAATGAATGCATTTGTGGCAGTCTACGCTATCATTATGTTGCAAAAATCTGAATTTTGTGACGGTTTATGCCGCCACAAAATCATGCTTATATTTTCAATCAATCAATTCCGTTGTGAGCGTGTTGGCCACCATAAATTCAAATAACTTTTTTCTCCAACAATTTTTAATCCTTTTTGGCCGACACAAAAGTTACAATCAACTAAAAAAAATATTTTTGATTTGTGAAAACTTTTTCAGCCACTAATCATAACTAATTTGAATTTTAGTATTTGTGAGATTTTTTTTAGTCAATAATTTGTGAGGGTTTTTTCGGCAACAAAATATTTTTGAAGTTGGCAACTAATTGATGTTATCTTTTTTAATAGTGAGAGTGTAATTTTTTTTAAAAAAAAAAACAACTAAACACTTTAAGTTAAAATATTCATAATCGTACGTTAATTTAAATCAGAGTAAAATATTTAATTGTAAAATTATTTTCCAAAATGACGATTAAAATTATTTTCGTATTATATAAAGTGGTTTCGTCCCAAAAAAATCACAAATATTTCAGATACATAAATTCCATTGCGACAACAACATTGCGATACGGAAGACAGAATAAATAAAACCCTTAATTAAAACCCTAAGCTGATCTAGAACTCTAAGTGAGGGTGACTGGATACTGAGGGTCCACGGGTGGCATCAAGCCTCACTGCTTCTGATTTCCAATCCAAAATCATTGCTCTCTCACGTCTTCGACGTTGTTGCAATTCTCGCACGACTCAAAACTTTAAGAACCTGGTGCGTAAGCCCAGTCCACATGGTCACGATCTAAAAACAACATATATACGAAAATACAAAGCATGAAAGCATAACATGAGATGGCATCAATTGATAAACAAGCATGCATATAAATATCATCATATAACAAACAACAAACATGACTCGTGTGATAAAGCACCCTAATGCAATGCTTATGTACCAGTGCACATTATTCTGGAATTTCCACACCATCCTCGAGGGGCGTAAATCATAAATATACCGCATTCCACAGAATGGTACTAATTACCGATGTGTCATCTATCATAGATCAACACGATTTACCAAAGTGCAGTCTATCATAGACCTACACAACTCAAAAATCACTGTAAGGATAAGGTGGACCAATCAACTCATGGAAACCACCCCGTGGCCCATCACGGTCACCACTAACTATGAAATGCATTACCATACTTTGACTCTTTCACATCAATCATTATGTAAATGCAGCTATCAAAAGACTCCTCTTTTAATACTCCTTAAACACTAATAATTTTTACTGCTTTTTCACATAGCATACTCAAAACATATTCTGATTAATAAAATTCATAACACATATGTTGTCAAATATGAATATGTAATCACATCAAATACATAAACAATCGTGTGCACATTTATTAACCATGAGCACAAGGAACATGTATACAAACACACATTGTATTCAAGCTTATATCATATCGTTAGAAAGTTCTCTTACCTCGACAATGCTTTATTACATAAGCAACTTACGCTACGCCATCATAACCTATCCGATGATTCCAACAACACCTCTCAATTTCCTTGTACCTTAAATCAATCAATTAACTTAATCAATACAAGTTTCTAAACCAACCCCAAATGAATCAAGGTTCGGCCACTATCCAAATCAATTAGGGTTTGACATATCTCTTAGGCTCCCTAACGTCAAGAAGACCTAGGCTTAAGTACTTTGGCAGAAGCGAAATTTAAAAAAACTTTGAAAAACTGGAAATTGTTCATAAAGTTGACGTATCTACTATAAAATTTAAAACTTTTAACTTCAAAACTTAAGATTGAAACTTTGTTCATAAAGTGAATATTTCTCTTTTAAACCTTCTTGATATACAAAATTTGAACCCTTATATATATATATTATATGAACTATTCTCAGAGTCATGAAGTTTGAAACTTTCTTTCTCAAAGTTAAATCTCTTCATAAATGTGGAAACCTTGATTTTAAAAAAAAACCCCAAGGATAAAACCTTTAACACCTTAATAACAAAGTAAACTTAAAGTCAACCTTTAAACAAAATTTTGAACTCTCTTTCTATATATATACCACTTTGCTAAGATTCATTATACTCATCAAAGTCCTTCAAAAAAAAATTTCAAATCCAAATCTCGTTTAAAACACCTTAAATAATCAAGGAAACTAAATAATTATAAAATTTAGGAAATTATAAAATTATAAAATTATAAAATTTCTTTTATAAAAATAAAAAATTTATAAAATTTACTTCAAGGTTACATTACTCAAGAAAACTAAATAATTTCTTTTTTATCAATCACTCACTTACTTTAAAATCCCCAACACACCTTAACCCCTAGTTGTCATTATAATTAAAAAAAACATAACCAAACACACTTGCAAAAGTCTTCTTAACTTTACTAACTTAAACCCTATAATAAGATTTCTATTGTTAGTTCAAACTCATTAATTTGAAAACAACTCATTACGTTACTCAAACACATACAAAAATCAAATTTTCACATTATTACACACCACATTTAGTCTTATTAAAATTTTTGGGGGATTGGTTCCTTATAACTTATTTGATCATTGACCTTTGACCACATTACTTTGTGACTTATTTTGCTCAACATCAAGACACAACTTTCTTTTGTTTTTTATTTTTTTTAAGCAAAAAAAAAAAATAGAATTATAAACACATAGTAGAACAAAGAAAAACCGATGAAATGAAATTATCCTCTTCCTTACTAGATACACAGTTTTGAACATGATACTAAAAGGTTTTACCGATTTTATTTTTAACTAGAACAATAATAATACAACACCAAAAACTTGCAAAAGAACTAAAATACTTTCACATTACCCCCATCATATACATACACGAGTTTACAAAAAGAAAAAGATTGAAGAAATTTATTTTTACCTCAACAAAATAGCTCACAAGCATCCCTTAGTAGAGAAGAACAATTTGTCTTCCAAAAATTTCTTCAATCAAAGTTTGGAATAAGGATAAAAATGGAGGTTCGTGTTCATTAATCACAACACCAACACCCTTGTGTTGTTTGTTTGTGTTTTGAGAAAAATAAAATAATAGAAGTAGGGGAAAGGGAGCATAAGGGAACTAAAAGGAGGGGGAAGTGATTTTGTTTTTTTTGTTTTATTAGCAATCTTAATTAATTATTGCCACAGATTAAAGAAGGGGTGATGTGGTCACCTTAGATCCACATATTATTTACTACCTTTTACAAAATATCTTGGATAATAATAATATGGAATCCAATTATTGTCATATCATTAACCATCTCACCAGAAATATATATCCCAACGCAACTCAGCTCGCAAATAAATCTAACCAAAAGGTCAGACTCTTAAAATATTCTTCGATAAATTTATTTATTTATTTTACGGCGAAACTAATTCGATTATTAGAATAATCAAATTTAATATTCTTCGCTCAAAAAAATATTACTTAGAAATAAATCAAGTCTCCAATCACCCAAGAACTTGAATAAAAAAATTTCATCGAAATCAAATATATTTTAAAATTTGAAAGCGGCAAAACTCTGTATCGATTTCAAACATTGAAAAATTTCAGTCTCGGATTTTGACTAGTTTTACATGTGGACTAAATAAAAATATTTCAGTCGTGAAAAAAATATTTTTTTTTTGTACTTTATTCAAAAATAAAAGAAACTGATATACTCAACAACACGTTTTAATTACAAAACATAAACTAAATATACTTAATTAAGAATTCATTTTCTCCAAGTCTTACAAAGACCTTCTTCCGCTTTTCGCTTGCAAAGTGGAAGCAATTCATTATGTATATTGGGATAGCTTGAGCAATGACTTTTATGAGAAAGCTTTGTCCCCTAGTTGGTAGGTTCTTTTCCTTCAACCTCTTTAAGGTTTTGTTGATGTTACTATGGCCCCCTAGTTGTTCAGAATGTCAAGAGCAAAAGCATAAACATCATCACCAATCATGTCCCAAAATCTTTGATAGAAAAGAGTCAGAAGCCCATCGGGGAAAGGGGACAAGGGGATGCCAAAATCTTCAAGTCTTTCATATGACCAGAGATCTGGTTGCTAACCACTTATGTTATGTTATCAATATCCACATTTTTATAATAATTGAAAGGAGTCTTAAAAAATGTTACATAAAATTAGCATTCTTGTCACCATGCTGTAGCTAAAACGCTTTACACCATTGATTCCACCACATCTCCTTGCACTCAAGCATATCATCAAGGTTTTATTCTAGTTTTCTTAAAATCTATTGTTGAAATGAGTTCCTTATGCGTCTATTGTGGGTAGTTTGATGTATGTATGTATGTGTACAAGGCTTGATATTGTGCATGTTGTTGGTACAATCAATAGATTTTTGTCAAATTCAGGTAGAGAACATTCGAATGCTGTATAATGGATTTTGAGGTAGAGTTCATTGTCATTACCGAAGCAAGCTCATAATTGATTTGGTTGAAGAAATTGTTGCATGAGCTTGGGTTTATTCAGGACAAATATATATTATTCTTCGAAATTCAAAGTGTTATTCATCTTGGTAAGAATTTGAAATTTCATAGTAGATCCAAACACGTTGATGTGAGTTATCATTGGATACGTGATGTTTTGGAAGCTAAGTTGTTCAAGTTGGTAAAAGTTCATACTAATTATAATGGTTTTGATATTACGACTAAAGTATTACCAAGAGGGAAGTTTGAAACTTGTTGTAATGTAGCCGATTTGGCGATTATGTCCACATAGTTCTGAGGGGGAGATATGTTGGGTATTAGGATCACTTTCTATCTAGAGAAAGGTCAAAATATTGCGCATGATATTGCTACAATTAGTAGATTTTTGTAAAATTTAGGTAGAGAGCATTGGAATGTTGTACAATTGATTTTGACGTATCTTCGTGGTACTACATCTATAATGCTTTATTTTGGAGGTGACAAACTTATTTTGGTGAGGTACTCCGACTGAGATATGGCTGGAGATATTGATTCGAGGAAGTCAATTCCAAGCTACATGTTTAAATTTTCAAAGGGATTTTTGGCTTTGCTGTCTAGATTACAAAAATGTGTAGCATTTCTACAATTGAGGTATAGTTCATTGTCATTACCGAAGCAGACAAATAGTTAAAATTGGTTGAAGAAATTCTTGCAGGAGCTTGGGTTTATTCAGGACAAATATGTATTATCCGTCGAAAGTCAAAGTGTTATTCGTCTTGGTAAGAATTTGACATTTAATAGTAGATCAAACACATTGATGTGAGTTATCATATGGCACGTGATGTTTTGGAAGCTAAGTTGTTGGAGTTGGCTAATGTTCATATTGATTATAATGGTTTTGATATGATGACTAAAGTATAACCAAGAGGGAAGTTTGAAACTTGTGATATATCCGATTTGGTAATTATCTCCACATAGTTGTGAGGGGTAGATATGTTGGGTATTGAGCTCCCTTCCTATCGAGAGAAAGGCCCAAATATTGTAACCCATTATATGTCTCACTTATTAAAGTGGAGAGGGGTTTTATTTGGGTTGTAAGAGATAGACTATTTTGAAGAAAAAGACAACCACCAAAATAGAAAAGAGAAGAGTAAATATTATTCCCTATTTTGTTTAATTAGACTCAAAAAAACATCAATTGCTCATTCGTTAATCGTTGGATCAGGCTGATTATAGGACATCAGGTTTGCAACATACAATATTTTTTTTCAACAATCGGATCGACAAAATGACGCCTGGATAAGGAGAAACAATGCTCGCACAGTAGTAGTTATTTGGGATGTTTTCTCATCTTCTTATTTTTCATTTGTAGGCTTTATAGCTTTGTTATTTTGGTTTGTTGTCTGTAAAGTTTGTGCATCATTTTGAGACACTTTTGTACCCTCAGAGTTTGTAAAATTTGTGGATCTTTGGTCTGAATGATCCGTGGTTTTTTACCCTAGCATTTTGTGGTTTTCCATGTTAAAATGTCAGTGTTCTTTACGCGCTTTTATTTGATCAATTTGCTGTCATATATTTGTTGGTGCTCCTAACGAGTTCTTATAAGTTGGGTACATTTTATATCGGCTGCGTATTGCTTGTTATCGTGTTTCTGTGTTTATTACCATCAGTACCTTCATGGAAATAAAATTAGTAGATTATGAGCGTTGGGCTACCTTTATTCTATTAATTGATTATTGTACACCTATAATTAATTAATTAAACAATTAATCTAACAAGGGTGGGTTTAATGTTATCGAATCATGGGTACAAATAGGATATGATAAATAGGAATGTCTCATTTCCCAACCGTCTAGGGTTGGCCAATGATAATGGTTTGGGCGACGACTTCTGGTCAAGCTGCTGAAATTGCGGCTAATGTTGTTGCTGCGTCTCGTGTCGGACCGATGACCAATACTGGGAGTGAGTTCAAAGGTATGGATCATTTCTACAAGGCTAACCTTCTATCATTATAAGGGAACGATAATCTTGATGGTGCATAGTTCAAGAAATGGAGAAGATTTTCAGAGGAGTTTCTTTCCCACAGACTCAACAAGTTCTTTTTAGAAAATTCTTGCTTATAAAAGAGGTTGAGCATTTCTGGAATAATGTTTGTAAGTGTTGAAAGACAGTTGACACTACTATTACTTGGGGTATTTTTTAAGGAGGTTGTTTTCCGATTAAGTATTTTTTCAAAAGGTATTCCTAATTAGAAAGCGATGAAGCTTGTTTGTCTAGAATGGGGTGACATGAGTGCCCCCCCCCGCCCCTTATTTTTTTTATTTTCCTTTCTTTTATTTGGGGTAAGAAATAAGAAATGTGGTGCATGTGTTTTGATCGGGTAGATGGTTTAGTAGAAATTATAACTATAACTTTCTCATTCTAACTAAAGACAAAACTACTTTTAGATACAATTTGGGCCACTTAGAGTTTTTGGTTTCAAATAATTACTAAACTTTTGATTCTCCTTTTAAAACTTATAGTTCATGAACAAGCATAGTTATATAAAAGTACATTAATACTTACTTTTTACAATATGATTAAGAATAGGACGACTGACAACGTGGAAAACAACAATAATATTATAATATTAACAATAATAATAATAATATTAATAATAACAATAATAAAAATAATAATAATGTTTGTAACAATAATTTTAAGGATTGTAATTTTGAATGTTATCCATAATGGTATATCTATTGTTAACTAAAAACAAGCAAAACAAGTAACTATTAATTTCCTCCTATCGAACACAAACTTTTTTCATAAAATACAATATTCCCGAATTTTGACTTTGTTTTAACACCAAGCTCAGACTACTTCACTATTTTTTTTTTTGAAGAATATATTTCCATTTTTCCATGCTCCAATGGGATGTTCAATACAAGTCAAAGGTCCAACAATGAAGAGTTTGATCCATAATCTTCTATCCCGATTTCACCCAAAATTGTTATGTGAAAAGTAGTTGTATTTGAATAATTTGAGATCATAGCAATGGATCCATTTAACACGACCAAACGCTTTTCCACCAAATTATATCGATAACTAAGATCCATGTTTGAGGGCAAATGTGTTGTAACACACACTTGATTAGTTATATTAAATGACACCAAATAGGCTTCATAACGTTTTGTTTTATGTTTACCCCACCAATGACATACTCCATCCATATATACACGATTCCCCTCCATATTTCCCGTACAAGCAGGCATATCAATATTAAGTTTACTCCAAGAATTTCTTTTTACGCTATATATCTCCCAAAAGGCCTCAAAAGATGTGTCCATATGTATTTGATATCGGTCGTCATTATCTGCATACACTATCATATGTCGAATCACTTTATAATCATGTTTAAGGAAATCATAACCAAATCCATGAAATTCATGTGAATAATGTCTTGACTCTCTAGGGCTAGACGGAACGATCTTGAATTTCTCAGTTGCTGGATTCCACAAAACAACTCTTTTATACTTGTATAAGTATTTATAGAGATAAAGAAAACCATTAATACTACTAGAACCCAAAATTGAAAAATCAGGATAATCTTCTTGAAATGGATTTGGTCAATCTATAAATATAATATATTAAAACAAACCCCCAAAATGATATATTGACATGTGACACTCATTTTGACACATCATTCAATAGTATGATGTGACACCTCTAGATTTCATTCGTTTTTTATTCCACATTCTACTAATTCTTTGTTTATATCTCTATAACTAAAAAAAACAATAAAAATATAACTCTCATTAATTATCAATTACTTTTTTAATTAATTGCATATACATCACAATATATAAATTACATTTTATTAATTAAAATGTAGCAACCATAAATTACCACAAAATATATAAAAACACAATAATCACATGAAATTTCAATAATCAAACTTATGCATAAACAATCCAATGAAGTTTAAACTAAAATAAATTAAAAATATTAAAACAAAGACATTTAAATTAGCAAACCTTTGCAAAAAAACCAACAAAGAATATTTAAAAAAAAAATAAAAATGTTAAATT
>JBBPBP010000002.1:41410200-41434797 GCA_037974735.1 Cicer chorassanicum | reverse complement strand
AAAAACCAATGCTTACAAATATATCTCAAATCAATGATTGCAAAATATATATTCTATTTTTTTTCGGAAGAAAGTATTCTATAATGATTAAATGTTTAAAACAAAACAAAATGAATACAAACAATCACTCATCTTTTTTTAATAATATTTTTAGAGTCAAAATTTACTCATTTTATTTAAATCTTTTTAATTGTGTATACAAACACTAACTCATCTTTTTTTAATCATATTATTTAGAGAGAAAATCACTCATTTTATTATAAAATTTTCAATTGTTTCTATTCCATTTATTTTTTTGTTATACAACCACTATTCTTATAAACTAAGAAACTTACAAATTTGAAACAGTTTTTCCGATCAGGTTGATACATTTATACACCATAAATATTACCTTTGAACTATTTAAAAAATTTATACAAATTTAAAAAGGATTGTCCCAATTTCCAAACATATTTACATGAATGAGAAGAGATGCACAATCATAACTAGAATGATTATTTGACAGAAACTTGTAGCGGTACATGTCCATGAAATGTGAATTTTTAAATAAGAAAGCCCATGATTTGCAGACAACTCCAAACCGTTTTAAAGATTTTATAGACAATTTTGTTAAAATGCAATTATCAAGATCATTAGGTATGTGATTAGTAACTTTCTTGTTTTTGGTAGACATAGAATTCTTCATCTTCCTAAATGAGTTTGATATAGAACAATAATCAAGGGAATCAAAATGAGATTAAAAGAACACACTAGAGCTTAGTTTTATATATAAAAAAAAAATCTCATCTTCTTGTTTAAAAAAGTTCATGCTTAATTATTCAATATTATAAAAGACTACAAGGACGAGTGCTATGCTTTAAATGATATTTTTTTTTTGTCTTAGAAGAGACAATAAATATTAATATAATTAACTTACACAACTGCGAACTCCTGAGCTTGGATTTAAGAATGTTTCTATTCTTTTATTAAACAACTATACATTTTGTTAATATATATATATATATATATTAACATGTATTTAATATATACACGTCATGGCTTCACCCATGTACCATTAAAGGTGTATTTAAAAATATTGGCATGTTTCATGTAATAATTGAAAACAATTTATGTTAAAATAATAAGTATTTCTTCATTTTTCAATTTCTAATAAAGCTAGAGAAATCTTTCCAAGCATTCATCTTTCCTTGTCTGTTCTTTTCTAGCTTAATCTGATTTGTAGAAATAATAGTATAAATGGATCATGTCAGCCACTCGTTAATATTTGTTATTAAAAATATGATTTATTAAAAGATTGTATAAAATTAGAAAAAAATTTTAAAGATATTTTGGAAATCAATATGAACTCACGTTTATTTGAATCAAAATTTATAAAATTTTAAGTTTTTATATTGGTTTAAATATGTTTTTGGTCCTTGCAAATATGCTTCGTTTTGATTTTAGTTCATGTAATTTTTTTTTTGTTTGATTTATGCCCTTGCAAATTCTAATAAGTTTTAAAAAAGTCATTTTATGAATCTTTTTTGTAAAAAAATGTTGACGTGGCTAATTTGGATGAAGTGGCACATGGTGACTATGTAATTGTTGTTGACTAGACAGTATTTAATATTTAAAATTCAATTTACTAACTCATTTAATTATTTAATTATAAATTTAAAACTAATTTATTAATTAATAAACCAATTAAATAATAAAAACTCAACAATCTGCATCTTCAACCCCAAATTTTTTTAATAAAAACTCAACAACCTTCATCTTCAACCTTAATTTCTTCATCTTCAAATAACAAATTTTGATATCTGGATCAAAACCCTAAAAATTCAAATCTCTTATTTTTTTTACACCATTACTTGTTGTTAATGGCACAACAAAGATTGTTATTGAGCAGACCAACTGAATACAAATGATTTAATACTTAAATGAGTTATATCATTAGTCTTGTTATTGTATGGTTGGTGATATTTTATGAAAGACTTGTTTAATTGTTAGAGAATATTTCATAACATGAAATACATTTATAAATTATTTGAACATCCGTAACTAGTTTCTTGGTAACATCAATATATTGTATTTATACATTTTCTTAATTACCGTTGATATTGTTTTGTTTGTTTCTTGGTATAAGTTTGATATTTAATCCTTCCAGCTGAACAATACTTAAAATTTAAGTACCATGAGTTTGATTGGGTTGTTGTGGAATTAACAATCCTTGTTCAGATTGAGGTGAAACAACACTCTCCATCTAATGCCAACAAAGGAATCATTAAGTTGTGGTGTCAGAAAAATGAAAGATTAGAATTTTTAGGGTTTGAATTCAGATATCAGGGTTTGTGATTTGAAGATGAAGAAATTAGGGTTGAAGATGAAGGTTGTTGAGTTTTAATTAAAAAAATTGGGGTTGAAGATGAAGATTATTGAGTTTTTATTGTTTTTAATTAATTAATTAGTTTTAAGCTTTTCATTAAATAATTAAATGAGTTAGTAAAATGAATTTTAATTTTTAATATTAAATATTTTCTAGTCAACAACAATTATGCGGTCACCATGTGCCACTTCATCCAAAATTAGCCATGTCACCATTTTTTTTTACTAAAAAAGATTTGTAAAGGACTTTTTTAAAACTCGTTAGAATTTGCAAGGGTATAAATCAAAAAATAAAATTACAGGGACTAAAATCAAAATGAAGCATATTTGCAAGGACTAGAAACATATTTAAACCTTGTATATTTAATTGTTGTGGCTGATTCTCATAAACAACGAATCACCAATTATTTTAACTTTTATGTGATACAAATATGGTTAAATATATTTTTAGTCCTTATAATATTATGATTTTTTAAGTTTAATCTCTAAAATATATTATTTATTTTTAGTCCATATTTTGATTTTTTTTAAACTAAAATTATCATTATTATTCAAAACTTTTCGAAATAGAAAATAAAAGTAAATAAAAAAGTTTAAGGGACTAAAAAGTTATTTAACCAGAAAAATAACTTAAACATTGACCTGAAATATGAAATCAGATTCAATTGTTGATTACACGTAAAGAATGTAATAGTTGTTAAATTTATTAAATAATAAATCATTTATGGTTGGACACTATTTGGTTGTAGGGAACTATTATTAAAATAAGCTATGATCAATTATTGTTAATAACTAATTAATTGATGATGTGTAGAACTTTGGCTTTGAATGGACTGTGGTTGTTCAGATCAATCTATGATGAAAACATTAAATGGCAATCAGGGTAGTATGCTTTTATTTTTATGACATATGGTAAGTTTCTTTGAACCAGTTTCAAAATTGACCTTTTTAGAGTGTCTTTTCGTATTTTAATTTGGACCTTTAACCATAAATAATCGAGTTTGACCGATCGGATGACGAATAGTCAAATAAGCATATTTTTTTCTCTTGTGTACTTGGATTAGCGTGTGAAAGTGTCAAAATAAAGTAAGGGTGAGAGGGTGTTTGAATTCATGAGTATACTATAATGTGAGATAAACAAAAGAGTCGTATTTCCAAACAATTCATCTGGTGCTCGCTACACATGATGGTAGCCCTATTTAGTAATAACTGAATTAAAATAAAAAATTGTAGCTTGTAGGATTAAAATATGGATTAGAAACTTTTATTCTGCAAATGAGTATTATAGGTGGAGAAAGTATAAGTTTTTATGTTTTATATATTAAAAGTCTTAATTTTTGTGGTATATGTGAAAAAGTTTGAGTTTCTATGTGGCATATGATGATTGTTTTAATTTTTATGATATATGTGGAGAAATTTTGAATTTTATATGTATGTGATGAAAGTTTAAATTTTTATGAAGTAAGAGATTTAAGTTTTTATTCTTGTGATACTTTTTATGAATGTTTGATTTTCATGATATGTATTGTGAAAGCTTTGATCTTTGTGATAGTTGTTTATGAATATATGATCTTCATTATATGTGAAGTGAAAGTTTTGATTTCTATGAAGATTTTTTATGAATATACGATTTTCATGATAAGAACATGTGATGTATGATCTTAGTGATTTTTGAATGAGGTGATGATCAGTGGCGGATCTTGAATTGAAACATTGGGGTGACCGAAATTTTAAAATTTTAATAGATAAATAAAAAGTATATTATTGTATTGCATATATGAAATTTAAGTTGTAAATTTACAAAAATATATTGGAGAGAGGTAGTAGATCATATTTTGGTTTACATTTTTAATAATTGAAAATGAGGTGGAATTTAGGTTGGAAAATTTATTTTATTTTATAATTATAGTAGTTGTTTTTGTAGTTTTTTTTATAAATTATTCCCTCTGGTTCTTTTATAATAGACATCTGGATTATAATTTGGTCTTTTATAATTTGGTTCTTAAAAATTTAGCCTGATAAAAAAAAATACAATTTTTATAATGAAAAAAGTTGGTAAAATAAATTTTAGTACACATATCAATCTACATTATGCAATGATGATCTACACATACCTATCTATATGATACAATCTACACGATGCATGCCATTTGATTAAGTTAATTCGTGTAACAAGAGAAGATGCACAAATAGCATGTCACCTTTATATATTAGACTCAAATATACATCTCGACAACGATAACCCAACAACCACAATTCAACTCATAAAAAAATTCTACTCATAAAATACACCAATTATAGATCCCAAATTTATAACAATATACACTACAATATCTATATTAATTAGCATATTTATTAACATATGTCATGTCATGTTTATTCGAAATTCATTATCGATTAGCATATATTAAACCACAATTATTTTATAGACTTATATAATTTGATTTTAACAACTTTGTCACAATTAATAATTATTCATTTTTCAATTTTTTTAACATAAATATTTTTGTTTTTATATGTCAAATCACAATTTTACATTTGACGTGGAGAGCACCATCCTATGCTAAGGCCCACAAATATAGAGAAGATAAAGAGAAATGTCTAACAGAATTAGAAGAGTAATTTTAGAATTTGGGTACAAAACTTACAAATATAAAATTTTGGATCACCTGGTTTTGCACATGATTAAAGTCCGACCTTGATTTGGTCCATAAAATATATCAAATACATCAACTTTTATTGAGAAAATTACAAGTCAAATGTCTTTTATAAATAAAGTAAGGATAGTAGTATTTTTTAAAAAAATTAAGTAATAGTATTTTTTTAAGTATACTGAAAAACATGGGGTGGTGGTGGCCACCCTATGCCCTAAAGAAGCTCCGCCATTGGTGATGATATTGTATAAGAGACTTTTGAAGCATATGACATGACTTAGTGGGTTGTGTGAGAATATTTAATTTTGATAATACACCCTCATGGTATGGGTGATTTTCTTTATAAAAGTTGTCTTTGTGACAAGTTTATTTTTCTTATTGGTATTGGTGATTTGATGTGTGGAAGTTGTCTTTGTGACATGTATTATATTTGGATCATATAGTTTTGAAGAGCATGCATAGCAGTGCATCTTCTTGTGATTGCGCTGTGTTGGAACATAGAGTATGTTATTGTGTGAATTTAAAAATTTGTTGAAGTCCTACCTTAGAAAGAAATATTTTTTAAAATTCAAGTGGAAAGAATTTATTTTAAAATTCAAGTCCCATATTGGAAATAATTTTTTTTGAAGTCCCACATTAGAAAACTTTCATATATTGAGTAGTTCTCAACTCTATTAATACTAAAATCCCACAATGGATAGAAAACATATGTGGGTTTGCTCCATCATTATATAATGAGTTTCAAACTATTGTGAAAAATGTTGTTTTTGAGTTTCGAAAAACTGTTTAAAATCACAATTTATGCCACCGAAGATATTATTGGGTTGAGTCGCGGACTAGGTCGCTCTCTTTAAGACGTTTCACGGCACTGCCCAAATTGTGCAAGGTAGACTATCAACCGCGAAGTCCCCATGATAAAACAGCCCAGATTCACTGTATCGAGGTTCCACTGCACCGTAGAAAACTGTTCTAGAATTACACCCTCAATATGGCGGTTAAGCCACTCTTAATATGACGATAAAGTCATTCGCAATATGGTACTATGACCACTCATAAATCAAAAGAACTACGACACCAAAACTGCTCTAAAAACGGAGGGACTACGGCATAACAACCGCTCTAAGGGACTGCGGCATAATTACTGCTCTAAAAACCGAAGGGACTACGACATAATAACCACTCTAAAAACCGAAGGTACTGTGGCATAATAACCGCTCTAAAAACCGAAGGGACTGCGGCATAACAACCGCTCTAAAAACCGAAGGGACTGCAGCATAATAACCGCTCTAAAAACCGAAGGGACTGCGGCATAACAACTGCTCTAAAAACCGAAGGAACAGAAAGAAAGGGGAGAAGTGGCTCGAAAATAGGCGAGCAGAATAAAAGAGAGAGAAAAGAGAAAGTTGGGAAAAGCATCCAACTTTGGTGTGTTTTTTACAATAGATTGAAACTCATTATATAGTGATGGAAGCAAACTCACATATGATTTCTAAGCAATGTGGGACTTTAGCATACTCAAAATAGGAGAGTTTTCCAATGTGGGAGTTCAAAAAAATTTATTTCCAATGTGGGACTTGAATTTTAAAAAACATGTTTCTTTCCACTTGAATTTCCAAAAACAAATTCTTTCCAATGTGGGACTTCAACAAAATATTATGATTTATTTTTTTATTTGTTTTCAATTCACATAATAACATATTATGTTCAAACAATCCCCCACTTGAATTTAAAAAAGTGTTTCTGAAATAGCGTCAAACGCTTCTATAAGATCGTGCATAAACAAAGGTGTCTCTTGACTTGAACCTTTGCATAGTAAGTAAGATTCAGAGTCAACAAGAGTGACTCGTAGTCTTGAACTCTATCTCTGACATCAAACCCACACACAACCTTTTCATAGGGTGTATTCTCAAAAGCCCGTGCATTAATGGCCCTGCACGTGTATCCCAGTATAGTGAACGCTCTAGGAATTCTGCCTCAAAATTCCATAGGAAGCGGCCCCACTTCCACATTCACATAGGTGAGTCTATCAAGAGTACTCCCGTAGCTAGGTACTCCCTCCACATAGAGCATAGATCTCATTAAGAGTTTTTATTACCTCATCCTTTCATCGCTTCAGGAATCATGCTTCTCTGATTTATAATAGCATGTTCATCTCATATCACTTCAAAACTTGTTATTACCCATTGAACCTAATTCTTGGGATCTCCAGTCTTTTAGGTCGGGTTACCATCATGAGTGACTCTATAGGCATTAGTGTCATCCATTTGGATGTATTTATGACTTTCTCTCTAGCTAATCCTTTCGTTAAAGGATCTGCCAAATTTTCATCAGAGCGTACATGATCCACTATAACAACTCTTTTAGAAAGTAACTCTCTAACAGTTTTGTGCTTATGACGAATTTGTCGTCTCATATCGTTGTAATAACGATTCTCAATCTTCGCAATAGCCGCGGTACTATCGCAGTGGATCAATACATTTGTCATAGGTTTTTCCCATAAAGGGATCTCAACTAGCAAGCATCTCAACCAGCTTGCTCCTTCACTAGCAGTAGCTAGTGCTATCATTTCAGACTCCATAGTGGACTAAGCCAATATCTTATTTTATTCAATTTCCAAGATACAACACCACCGACTATACTGAAACTATAGCCACTGGTTGCTTTGGAAGTCATCTGATAAAATTTTGGATCACCTGGTTTTGCACATGATTAAAGTCCGACCTTGATTTGGTCCATAAAATATATCAAATACATCAACTTTTATTGAGAAAATTACAAGTCAAATGTCTTTTATAAATAAAGTAAGGATAGTAGTATTTTTTAAAAAAATTAAGTAATAGTATTTTTTTAAGTATACTGAAAAACATGGGGTGGTGGTGGCCACCCTATGCCCTAAAGAAGCTCCGCCATTGGTGATGATATTGTATAAGAGACTTTTGAAGCATATGACATGACTTAGTGGGTTGTGTGAGAATATTTAATTTTGATAATACACCCTCATGGTATGGGTGATTTTCTTTATAAAAGTTGTCTTTGTGACAAGTTTATTTTTCTTATTGGTATTGGTGATTTGATGTGTGGAAGTTGTCTTTGTGACATGTATTATATTTGGATCATATAGTTTTGAAGAGCATGCATAGCAGTGCATCTTCTTGTGATTGCGCTGTGTTGGAACATAGAGTATGTTATTGTGTGAATTTAAAAATTTGTTGAAGTCCTACCTTAGAAAGAAATATTTTTTAAAATTCAAGTGGAAAGAATTTATTTTAAAATTCAAGTCCCATATTGGAAATAATTTTTTTTGAAGTCCCACATTAGAAAACTTTCATATATTGAGTAGTTCTCAACTCTATTAATACTAAAATCCCACAATGGATAGAAAACATATGTGGGTTTGCTCCATCATTATATAATGAGTTTCAAACTATTGTGAAAAATGTTGTTTTTGAGTTTCGAAAAACTGTTTAAAATCACAATTTATGCCACCGAAGATATTATTGGGTTGAGTCGCGGACTAGGTCGCTCTCTTTAAGACGTTTCACGGCACTGCCCAAATTGTGCAAGGTAGACTATCAACCGCGAAGTCCCCATGATAAAACAGCCCAGATTCACTGTATCGAGGTTCCACTGCACCGTAGAAAACTGTTCTAGAATTACACCCTCAATATGGCGGTTAAGCCACTCTTAATATGACGATAAAGTCATTCGCAATATGGTACTATGACCACTCATAAATCAAAAGAACTACGACACCAAAACTGCTCTAAAAACGGAGGGACTACGGCATAACAACCGCTCTAAGGGACTGCGGCATAATTACTGCTCTAAAAACCGAAGGGACTACGACATAATAACCACTCTAAAAACCGAAGGTACTGTGGCATAATAACCGCTCTAAAAACCGAAGGGACTGCGGCATAACAACCGCTCTAAAAACCGAAGGGACTGCAGCATAATAACCGCTCTAAAAACCGAAGGGACTGCGGCATAACAACTGCTCTAAAAACCGAAGGAACAGAAAGAAAGGGGAGAAGTGGCTCGAAAATAGGCGAGCAGAATAAAAGAGAGAGAAAAGAGAAAGTTGGGAAAAGCATCCAACTTTGGTGTGTTTTTTACAATAGATTGAAACTCATTATATAGTGATGGAAGCAAACTCACATATGATTTCTAAGCAATGTGGGACTTTAGCATACTCAAAATAGGAGAGTTTTCCAATGTGGGAGTTCAAAAAAATTTATTTCCAATGTGGGACTTGAATTTTAAAAAACATGTTTCTTTCCACTTGAATTTCCAAAAACAAATTCTTTCCAATGTGGGACTTCAACAAAATATTATGATTTATTTTTTTATTTGTTTTCAATTCACATAATAACATATTATGTTCAAACAATCCCCCACTTGAATTTAAAAAAGTGTTTCTGAAATAGCGTCAAACGCTTCTATAAGATCGTGCATAAACAAAGGTGTCTCTTGACTTGAACCTTTGCATAGTAAGTAAGATTCAGAGTCAACAAGAGTGACTCGTAGTCTTGAACTCTATCTCTGACATCAAACCCACACACAACCTTTTCATAGGGTGTATTCT
This sequence comes from Cicer chorassanicum, assembly GCA_037974735.1. Classification (NCBI taxonomy): domain Eukaryota; kingdom Viridiplantae; phylum Streptophyta; class Magnoliopsida; order Fabales; family Fabaceae; genus Cicer; species Cicer chorassanicum. The sequence goes on along the minus strand of JBBPBP010000002.1, from coordinate 41,425,194 downwards.
CAAAAGCCCGTGCATTAATGGCCCTGCACGTGTATCCCAGTATAGTGAACGCTCTAGGAATTCTGCCTCAAAATTCCATAGGAAGCGGCCCCACTTCCACATTCACATAGGTGAGTCTATCAAGAGTACTCCCGTAGCTAGGTACTCCCTCCACATAGAGCATAGATCTCATTAAGAGTTTTTATTACCTCATCCTTTCATCGCTTCAGGAATCATGCTTCTCTGATTTATAATAGCATGTTCATCTCATATCACTTCAAAACTTGTTATTACCCATTGAACCTAATTCTTGGGATCTCCAGTCTTTTAGGTCGGGTTACCATCATGAGTGACTCTATAGGCATTAGTGTCATCCATTTGGATGTATTTATGACTTTCTCTCTAGCTAATCCTTTCGTTAAAGGATCTGCCAAATTTTCATCAGAGCGTACATGATCCACTATAACAACTCTTTTAGAAAGTAACTCTCTAACAGTTTTGTGCTTATGACGAATTTGTCGTCTCATATCGTTGTAATAACGATTCTCAATCTTCGCAATAGCCGCGGTACTATCGCAGTGGATCAATACATTTGTCATAGGTTTTTCCCATAAAGGGATCTCAACTAGCAAGCATCTCAACCAGCTTGCTCCTTCACTAGCAGTAGCTAGTGCTATCATTTCAGACTCCATAGTGGACTAAGCCAATATCTTATTTTATTCAATTTCCAAGATACAACACCACCGACTATACTGAAACTATAGCCACTGGTTGCTTTGGAAGTCATCTGATAAAATTTTCCTATCAATGTATCCTTCAAGGACGGCATGAAATCCTCGATAATGTAATCCAAGACTCATGGTCATTTTTAGGTATCTCATGACTCTTTCGATAGCGTGCCAATGCTCCATACTAGGTCAACTGGTAAACCTGCACAATAATCCCACGACGTAGGCAATGTCGGGTCTAGTACAATCAGTGGCATACCTGAGGCTGCCAATGATGCTCGCATAATCAGTTTGTCTAACACCTTCATCAGTGTTCTTGAAAAGTTTCATACTTAGATCATATGGTGTGCAAACAGGTTTACAGTCAAAACATTTATATTTCTTTAGCATTGTTTCAACATAGTGAGACTAATCCAAAGAAATTCCGTTTTCTGACCTAGTAATTTTGATTTCAGGGATTACATTCGCTTCTCCGAGGTCTTTCATATCAAAGTTGTTACACAACAATGATTTCACAATATTTACAGCATGAATGTTTGAATCAAATATGAGTAAGTCGTCTACATAGAGACATATGATAGTGCAAATGTCATTTTCAAATTTGTAGTAAATACATTTGTCATTTTCATTCACTTAAACTCATTCGATATAATCAACTTATCATACTTTTCATGCCATTTCTTAGGAGTTTGTTTTAGACCATATAGAGACTTATCTAACTTACAGACTTTGTCTTCTTGTCCATGTATTACAAAACCTTCAGGTTGTTCCATATAGATTTCTTCTTCCAGGTCACCATTTAAAAAAGTTGTTTTTACATCCATCTGGTGTATCACCAGGTTATGAATAGCCGCAAGTGATATGAGCACCCTGATGGATGTTATTCTAGTGACAGGTGAAAAAGTGTCGAAGAAATCTATATTTTCTTTTTGTCTAAAGCCTTTGGCTACAAGGCGTGCCTTGTACTTATCAACAGATCCATCGGGTTTTACTTTCTTTTTCAAAATCCATTTACAACCTATTGGTTTACAACCATGAAGCAAGTCTACTAAATGATAGGTCTTGTTAGACTCTAGAGAATCCATTTCATCGTTTATAGCTTCTTACCATAAATATGCATCCAATGATGACAAAGCTTCTTTAAGATTTGCAGGATTCTCTTCTAAATTATAGGCCATATATTCAGGTCCATAATCTTTAGCAACTCTTACTCTCTTACTCCTTCGAGTTTCTGTTTCACCTTGTTCGTTGCTTTCAGTGCTTCTTGTCACAGGAACTTGACTTGGTTCGCTGCCCCTACTATTTCTCCATTTGAAAGGGAATTTATTTTCATAGAAGTCAACATCATTAGACTCTATGATCACTTTTGTATTTAGGTCATAAAACCTATACGCTTTGTTCTTTACTGCATACCCAATGAATACACATTCATAGGCTCTACTGGCGAGTTTAATTCGCTTGGGATCGGGGATTCTGACATAAGCCAGACAGCCCCAAGTTTGAAAATAAGACAAGTTCAGTTGTCTTTTCTTCACTATCTCATAAGGAGATGTTTTGTTTTTAGATTTAGGAACTCTATTCAAAACATAGCAAATAAGCAATATATATTTCTCACACCAATTAGATGCAGCACTAGAGTTAAACATACTAGCAACAACTAGTTCAATAAGAGTTCTATTCTTTCTTACAACATTACCATTCACTTCAATCAATTATGGTGCAGTTGTTCCAATTATAATTCCAGACAATTTATAAAATTCATTAAACAAACTAGAATCATACTTAGAACCTCTTAATCTTTCTACTAAATTGATTTTCAATTTCAGTTACAAATATCCTTAACATGTCAAGCTTTTCACTTTTATTTTTCATTTGATATACAAAAGTATAGTCAGAACAATCATCAATAAAAGTAATGAAATAACGTTTTTCATTTCTTGTTAACGTCCCATGAAGTTCACATATATCAAAGTATAATAAATATAAAGACTCAGATTTTCTAACTACAAATTTATGTGAACTCCTTTTTTTTTTATTTTTATTTTTAATTTTATCTTAACTACAAAAATCACATTTTTAAACATCATTCATAGATAACTTACTTAAATTTGAAATCAAATGTGTTCACATCACATAGTCTAGCATTTCAAAAATTAAAATCTTACAACATGTAAGCAGGAGACATTTATTGATTTCAACATTCAAACAAAAAGAGACATATTAAATTTCAACATTTAAATTAAATATGTCATGAGTGACGTACCTTAATAGATGATCTCAGGAGTTATCTTCAGACTCCACGGATATGTCATCGGACATATGATACTCTGAGTAGCAGCTTAAAACATACATATTCAAAGCATCTCTAGCAGTATTGCTGGAACTGTAGTAGTTATACAGATCATCAACAAGTCTATTGAGAATATGATTCTTATCATTATTCTCCCATGGGTTAATTCTTCAGCTTTATTATCCTTTTCTGTTTGCTTCAAACTGAAACAATTCATTGAAATCAGAGGCAACAGAACCAAATCCAGTAATCTCTTCGGTTGACATGGTAGAAAGAAAATGTCTAAATATTGTTGTTTTTGAGTTTCGAAAAACTTTTTAAAATCACAATTTATGCCACCGAAGATATTACTGGGTTGAGTCGCGGAGTAGGTCGCTCTCTTTAAGACGTTTTGCGGCACTCCCAAATTGTGCAAGGCAGACTATCAACCGCGAAGTCCCCATGATAAAACAACCCAGATTCACTATATCGGAGTTCCACTGCACCGTAGAAAACCGTTCTAGAATTACACCCTCAATATGGCGGTTAAGCCACTCTTAATATGACGATAAAGTCATTTGCAATATGGTACTATGACCACTCATAAATCAAAAGAACTACGGCACAAAAACCGCTCTAAAAACGGAGGGACTACGGCATAACAACCGCTCTAAGGGTCTACAGCATAATTACCGCTCTAAAAACCGAAGGGACTACGGCATACTAACCACTCTAAAAACCGAAGGGACTGCGGCACAATAACCGCTCTAAAAACCGAAGGGACTGCGGCATAACAACCGCTCTAAAAACCGAAGGGACTGCGGCATAATAACCGCTCTAAAAACCGAAGGGACTGCGGCATAACAACTGCTCTAAAAACCGAAGGGACTGAAAGAAAAGGGAGAAGTGGCTCGAAAATAGGCGAGCAGAATAAAAGAGAGAGAAAAGAGAAAGTTGGGAAAAACATCCAACTTTGGTGTGCTTTTCACAATAGATTGAAACTCATTATATAGTGATGGAAGCAAACTCACATATGATTTCTAAACAATGTGGGACTTTAGCATACTCAAAATATGAGAGTTTTCCAATGTGGAAGTTCAAAAAAATTTCTTTCCAATGTGGGACTTGAATTTTAAAAAACATGTTTCTTTCCACTTGAATTTACAAAAACAAATTCTTTCTAATGTGGGACTTTAAAAAACATGTTTCTTTCCACTTATACTATACTATCATTGTGGTTTTGAAATTCATCTCATTCATTGTTTGTTTGTGTGTGTTTGTCAAAACGCATTATAGGTTGTCAGTTGGTGCTCTATGCCTTGATAAGTGATATCGGTGAGGAGTCTTCTTTTATATTTTATTGAGTCTTAAGTTGAAATATATTTTTATAAAATTATTGACAAACAAGTATTATCTTGTATTTAATTATGCCTTTTGACTAGGATTTTAACGATGTATTTTAAAAAATAAATATTACTTTACTCTATTTTATTATTATAAGAAGGGAACCTAATATTATTTTGAGTTGTGATGTGTATTTGTGTGAATGTGACACCTTAAACTATTATTTTGAATTTTTTTAATGAAATTTGAAAGGAGTTTTACTCTCTTATTTAAGTGATTTCTCTCCATTGTGAATGTGCATTTAAAAGTATTTTAAAAATGTTACTGTTAAAATGTTTTGGTTTAGGGTGTCACAATATGTGTTATGAATATATGGTATGCATGCATGTATATGGTTGATTGTAATTGGTACATGTACAATTTGTTTACTCTGTATATGGTATATGCTTCGTATATGTATATATGTTATTTTTGGATTGGGGACCTTTTCTATTATTGTGAAACCGAGTTGAACGCCTTAGACTTTAAGGAACAAGTTAAATGCACGAAAAGGTAGCAGAACCGTGACTTGGACGCCAGTTAAATGCAGACAACATGTGTAGCTAGTGGGTCATTCGTACCTAGTAGCATTCGTTTAAGATTTGTAATGATCAACTTAGATGCATTCGAACTATTAGTTTTGAAACCATTACCATTGTAATTTAGTTGATGAAGATTTTCTTTTGAAGTAAAGATGTATTCCCTGAAAGATCATGTTACATCCAAACAAGTTGCTTTTTATTGGTTCTAAAAAGAGTTATTTAAGAAATAAAAAAAATTCACTAGTTATTTAGTGATTAAGAATTTAAGAGTATAATTTTCAAGTAAATTAAAAAAAATATATATATTATTGCTGTTAAAATTTGAGATATTACATTATAGAAAAAGTTGAGACTAGGGACCAAATTGTAAAGGAGCATAGGGAGAAACCATCCACTAATAAGAGAAGTTAAAATTAAATTAGTTTGAGCTTTGTCTATTCAAAGAAACAAAGCATCAAATAACTTGCCCACCACATTCACATGAAAGAGAAGAGATACACAATCATAATTTGAACTTGAAATGTGGATTTTTAAATAAGAAAGCCCGTGATTTACAGAGAACTCCAAACCGTTTTAAAGATTTTATATACAATTTTGTCGTAACGCGTTGGACAAAATCATTAAGTATTCAATTGCTAACCTTTTTGTTTTTGGTAGACATAATTCTTCATCTCCCTAAATGAGTTTATTTTAGTACTATAATCAACGAAATAAAATGATATTGAAAGAGCACACTAGAGCTGAGTTGCAAGTGCGACAAAATAATCTAGCCACTAAATTTATATATAAAAAAATTATTTGCATGTTTCATGTATTAATTGATAACAATTTATGATGTAATAATTAGTATTTCTCCATTTTGCGATTCAAATCTGCTTGATACTTTTAGATTTTAAATTTGCGATCGATATTTAACTTTGAATTTCAGATATGCAATTGATATTTAATTTTGAATTTCAAATAAAGCTAGAGAAATATTTCCAAGCATTCATCTGTCCTCGTTTGTTCTTTTCTAGCTTAATTTGATTTGTAGAAATAATAGTGTAAATGAATCATGCCAACCACTCGTTAATATTTGTTTACAAAAATATGATTTATTAAAAGATTGTATAGTTTATTGTATAAAATTAGAAGAATGTTTTAAAGAAATTTTGGAAAACAATATGAACTCCACGTTTGTTTGAATCCGAAATTCAGAAAATCTTAAGTTTTTATTTTTGGTTGTTTGGCTGATCCTCTCAAACAAGGAGATACCATAATTTTAACTTCTATGTTTTTAGTTCTTATAAAATTATGACTTTTTATATTTAATTTATTAAAAAAATTATTTACTTTTAATTCTTATTTTGATTTTATTGGAACTAAAAGTATCATTATTTTTCAAAAAAAAAATCGAAATAAGGAATAAAAGTAAATAAAAAAATTTAAAGGACTAAAAAGTTATGTAAAACATAAAAATAACTAGAATGTTGATCTTAAGCAACAAATCAGATTCAAGAGTCGATTACAAATAAATAATGTAATAGTTGTTAAATTTATTAAACAATAAATTATTTATGGATCGACAATAATTGGTTATAGGGAATCGATTATAATATATTAAATATGCTTCTAATTTTTTTGCGCTGACACATTATCTATGCATGTGTCATATAATTGTCGTTGTTCCACATCAGCCAAATTTGCAACGTGTCAACCTCCAAATTCTACCTTCTCTTTGTCTTCTTTTATCTATATTTCTATCAACCTTTTGTTTTTTGAGCATGTACTACCTCTTTTCTTCACTTTACTACAATTTAATATTTTGGTATTGCATTCCTCTTTATATGACCATATTGTTTCAAAACATCACATTTCAATTGTGGCATCCATTGACTTTTTCTTCCATAACCCAATTGTCTTTCATAATTTCTTAATGTACTATCTATTTTCTTCACTTTTACTACAATTTAATATTTTGGTATTGCATTCATCTTCATATGACTATATAGTTTCATAACATCACATTTCAATTATTGCATCCATTGACTTCTTCTTCCATAACATAATTATCTTTCATAATTTCTCATCAGCTCATTGTTCCCTTAATGTGAAATCTTCTTTTGTGAAATCATGTGACTTCTTTTGTGATACATTTTTGAATTCATGATCAAATTAAAGGTGCAAATACAAGAAGGGGAGTTGAGTTGTGTTTGACAAAGTTGATTTTTTTTCTTCAAATTAAAGGTGCAGATTAAGAGGTAGCAATCAACGAAAGCATAAATAATTTGACACATATAATTATTCTGGTTCACCACTAACTTGGCTACACCATGTCCCCTTATTCAGAAGACTTTTATCCACTAATTCAATTACCTTGAATTACAAAGCACTTGACCCCCCTAGTCAATCTTCTCAAACAACCTAACAACCTCGTACTTTTGAGGAACTAACCACGTTGACCCAACAAGCCAAGTCTTCTCCTAACAACCTGACAATCCCATATTAAAGAATGAACTAACCACCTTGACCCTACAAGCCAAGTCTTCTCCTAACAACCTGACAACCTTAGAATGACGTGTTGAGACAAAATCTCTCTCAAAAGTTTTAATAATAACAAAATTGTTTCAAAGATTCTAATTAAGTGTGTTATCTAACCTGTGCTCTTGAGTGTATTAAAATTAGAAAACGGGTTACTCACCTTCTTGATCAAATGGAATGTTTTAACACATATTAGTGTGTTATCTACGAAAGAGGACGAACAAAGACAAGATAAATATATGTCAAAGGATACAACTGACAAGAGGATGAATGTATATCAAAGGAAAAACAATGCTGAAAAGAGGATGAATGTACGACAGAGGATAAACAAAGTAGAAAAGAGGATGAACTCACGTAAATTATACATCCTCGCACGTGGAAAAAATATAAAAGTACAAAAGTACAAAAAGCAATGTCCTTGACTCATAAAGCAAGATGTTATAGTGTTGGGGAATAGAAAAGTCAAAAAGTACAAGTCACATCATAATTAATGGAAGCTTCATCCTCCTACCCGAGGATAGACCATAACACTCATCCTCCTAGCATTTTTTTAACAAGGACTGCTGAAGGGCATACTTGCAATTCCAAATAAAGACCGTGGGAAATTAACCAACACTTTGTGCTTTTCTTCATATTTGAAGCTTCATTACTTCTATAAATTGAGATGATCTCATACTCATCAAACACAACAAAAAATATACAAAATCCAAAGATCAAAGTTGAAATAATCAATCTTATCCTTAGCATACTTTCTACTAATCATAATTATATCTTTGATATCATCATCCTAAAAAGTATATCAAAGAGGAAAAAATCCACTCTTATCAAGAGCCTGGTTCTCTAGAAAATTACATCTAACCGTGTAAGAGAAAAACATCAAGAGAAAGATAAAATGTCAAAAGCTAAATATGTACCTGAAGGAGGATCCTCTAGTAAGCCATTCTACTTCGATGGTACATATTACTATCATTCGAAGGGAAAAATGTGGTTGTTTCTCATATTACATGATAACAACATGTGGTTTGTGGTTGAAAATGGAAATCACGTCATTAGAACTAACAACGCAGATTCAACCTCCGAAGAAAAACCTCAAGCACAATGGACTACTTATGAAATGCCAAGTTTCATTAATACTTACTTTTTACAATATGATTAAAAATAGGACCCGACAACGTGGAAAACAACAATAATATTATAATATTAACAACAACAACAACAATAATAATAATAATAATAATAATAATAATAATAATAATAATAATAATAACAACAACAACAATAATAAAAAAAATAATAATATTTGTAACAATAATTTTAAGGATTGTAATTTTGGATGTTATCCATAATGGTATACCTATTGTTAACTAAAAACAAGCAAAACAAGTCATTATTAATTTCCTTCTATCGAACACAAACTTTTTTCATAAAATACAATATTATCGAATTTTGACTTCGTTTTAAGACCAAGCTCCTCAATTCTCTCGGTACTTAAATCAAACCAGACTACTTCACTATTTTTTTTTTCTAAAGAATATATTTCCATTTTTCCATGCTCCAATGGGATGTTCAATACAAGTCAAAGGTCCGACAATGAAGAGTTTGGTCCATGAATCTTCTATCCGAATTTTACCCAAAATTGTTATGTGAAAAGTAGTTGTATTTGAATAATTTGAGATCATAGCAATGAATCCATTTAACACGACCAACAACTTTTGCACCAAATGATATCGATAACTAAGATCCATGTTTGAGGGCAAAGGTGTTGTAACACACACTTGATTAGTTATGTTAAATGACACCAAATAGGCTTCATAATATTTTGTTTTATGTTTTCCCCACCAATGACATACTCCATCCATATATACACGATTACCCTCTATATCTCCCATACAAGCAGGCATATCAATATTAAGTTTGCTCCAAGAATTACTTTTTACACTATATATCTCCCAAAATACCTCAAAAGATGTGTCCATATGTATTTGATATCGGTCGTCATTATCTACATACACTATCATATCTCGAATAACTTTATAATCATGTTTAAGGAAATCATAACCAAATCCATAAAATTCATCTGAATAATGTATTGACTCTCTAGGGCTAGACATAACGATCTTGAATTTCTCGATAGCGGGATTCCACAAAACAACTCTTTTATATGCTAAAATGGAAGGTTCTCATGTGCATTTGAAATATATTATTAGATTGCATCAAGTACCTTACATTATCAGTCTTCTAGCATATTTGACCATAGTTGACTTGATTGTTGACTTTTCTTTAAGCTTGCAACTTGATTACTTTCCTTGGTCTTTGTCTTCATAAAAAACATAAGTATTTTACATTCTCCCCCTTTTTGATGATGACAAAACCTTGTTGTTGTTGAAACTTCAAAGCGTTGATCGTTTTAATTTTTCTCCCCCTTAGGGCATGCTTACTCCCCCTTTGATCTTGAGTTCATGCCATCATGTTTTGAAAGTTTGAAAACCTACAAATTCTTTAACAACAACAACATATAAATTTTCTCCCCCTTTTGACATGATCAAAAAGGAAGAAAAACAACAGACAAATATTCCAAGCATACAAAGTATATAGGGAATAAAAGCATATCACAAGGTAGGGAATATAACATCAAAAGCATAGTTAAAAGTTGAACATGTCTAAGTCATACATCAACAATTTTAAGAATTTAAATGAAAATGTCTTACAAAGCATCAGTACCTTGTTTTAGTGATCATTTTCATTTAGAATGCCAAGTTCTCTTCGTATCTTATAGAGTGAATCTGTAGGAAAATGCTTTGTGAAGATATCTGCTAGTTGATTATGTGTATCAACAAATGTAACTTCAACATTTCCTTTGAGAACATGATCGCGCAGAATGTGATGGCGTATGTCTATATGTTTGGTTCGAGAATGCATGACTGGGTTCTTTGTGATATTGATAGCACTGGTATTGTCACATCTTAAAGGGATGCATTCGAGATCAAGTCCATAATCACATAACTGCTGCTTGAGCCATAGAATCTGTGCACAGCAACTGCTTGCTACTATGTATTCTGCTTCAGCAGTGCTTAAAGCTACACATGCTTGCTTTTTATAGGACAACGACACTAATGCGTTACCTAAGATATGGCAAGTTTCGCTTGTGCTTTTCCGATCTGTTTTACATTTTGCATAGTTAGAATCAGAATAACCAACAAGATTGCATATACTGCCTTTTGGATACCATAAGCCAACATTGGTTGTTCCTTTCAAATATTTCATTATTTGATTCACTGCTGAAAGATGTGATTCCTTATGATCTGCCTGAAACCTTGCACATAAATAGAGACTGAACATAATATCTGGCCGACTGGCCGTTAGATATAAAAGAGAGTTTCATCTTTATCTACATAAGTTTCGGAACCCCTAGGGGTTGCACTTTCTTTACTGTTGTCCATCTCAAACCTTTGTAATAGTTCCTTACAGTACTTTGCTTGATTGATGAAAATGCCATTTTTGAGTTGCTTGATGTGAAGTACAAGGAAATAATTTAACTTACCATCATAGACATTTCAAATTCTCCTTGCATCATTAATGATAATTTTTCACATATTTTATTATTGGTTGATCCAAATATGATATCGTCAACATAGATTTGAACAAGTGTGATCATTAGTCCTTTTAATGAATAATGTCTTATCAACTTTACCCTTTTCAAATCCTCGTTAACATAGAAAATTTCTTAGCCTATCATACCAAGCTCTTGGAGCTTGTTTCAAACCATAAAAAGCTTTCTTTAATTTGAAGACATGTGAAGTTTTCTTGAAGTCTTCAAAGTCGGGTGGTTGTTTGACATATACTTCCTCATTAATGTAGCCATTTAGAAAAGCACTCTTTACATCCATCTGAAATAATTCAAAATCTATAGAGCAAGCATAAGGAAGTAATAATCAGATTGCTTCTAACCTTGCTACCGGAGTAAATGTTTCATCAAAGTCAACTCCTTCTTCTTGATTGTATCCTTGAGCAACCAACCTTGCCTTGTTACGAACAACTATACAATTTTCCTCTAGTTTATTCTTAAACACCCATTTGGTACCAATGATGTGTTTATTGTCAGGGTTAGGAACAAGTTCCCACACTTTGTTTCCTTCAAACTGGTTTAGTTCTTCTTGTATGGCAAGTATCCATTGATCGTCCTTAAGTGGTTCACCTACCTTAGAAGGTTCTATTTCAGAGACAAATGCCATATTCAAACAAGTATCTTGAAGTTTGAGCCTTGTAGTAACTCCTTTGTTGATATCACCAATAATGTTATCAATAGGATATTCTCGATGAGTTTTCCATTCTTGAGGGAGATCATTGTGTTGATCTTGCTGCTTAATACTGACTTTATTCCTTTGAAATGATTGATCAACTTGATTGTCTTTGCTTATATCATCATCACAAGAAACAATTTTATCCTCTTTCGAGAGGTTAGATTAATCAAAAGATACATGCATAGATTCTTCTACTAACAAAGTTCTTTTTATTAAAAATTATAAAAGCTTTACTAGATAATGAATAACCAATAAAGATACCTTCATTGGCTTTCTCATCGAATTTTCCAAGATTTTCCTTACCATTGTTCAGCACAAAGCATTTACATCCAAATATGTCAAAGTGAGAGATGTTTTTCTTTCTACCTTTATAGAGTTCATATGGAGTCTTCTTTAGGATTGGCTGAATTATTACCCGGTTGGATACATAACAAGCTGTACTAACGACATATGCCCAAAAGTATTTTGGTAAACTTGAGTCGCTTAGCATGGTCCTTGCAAGTTCTACCAATGATATATTTTTTCTCTCAACAACTCCATTTTGTTGAGGTGTTCTTGGTGTAGAAAATTTATGGAAGATTCCATTTTCTTCACAATACTCTACAAAAGAAGCATTTTGAAATTCTCCTCCATGATCACTTCTTATTGATACAATTTTAGTTGCTTGTTCATTTTGGACTAGTTTGGCATAATTTTTAAAAGCTTCATTTTTATTTGCCAAAAATAAGGTCCAAGTGAACCTTGAGAAATCATCAACAATTACTAGTTCATATGAATTTCCACCAAGACTTTTAATTCTTGATGGACTAAACAAGTCCATATGTATCAATTGAAGTGGTCTTGAAGTTGATACAATATTCTTGGGTTTGAAGCAAACCTTAGTTTGCTTACCCTTTTGACAAGCATCACATAATTTGTCCTTAATGAATTTCATCTTCGGTAAGCCTACAACAAGTTCATGCTTGACTAACTTGTTTAAATGATCCATATGGATGTGTGCAAATCTTTTATGCCATAGTCATGCATCATTGTTGTCACTTACCATAAGACATTGCATTCTCAAGGATAAGTCATCAAGATTAATTATAAAAATATTTTTAAAACGCTTACCAACAAACTGGATTTCATTTGATACGTCATTTCGGATAATGCATTCACCTTTGTTGAAAGCTATTTTGTAACCCTTGTCACAAAGCTGGCTAATGCTAATAAGATTGTGCTTTAAGCTTTCAACATATAGAATATCTTCAATTGAAGGAGATGGGGCTGCATCAACCTTTCCAAAGCCGAAAATTTTACTCTTGTTGTTATCTCCATAGATCACATAGCCTTTTGATTCAAGAGTAAGTGTTGAAAATTTTGTTTTGTCACCGGTCATGTGTTTTGAACATCCGCTATTCAAGTACCACATATTAGAGGTACCTTTTATGCATTCCTATAAAACAAGATCATAATTTGTTAGGTACCCAAAGTGCTTTGGGTCCTTGAGTATTAGTTCCTTTCTTGACCCACACATAATGCCCATTTGGAACACCAAACTTCCTAACATGACAAGCATTAGGTGTATGGCCATTTAAACCACAATAATAACATGTAAGAGTAGATTTACTTCTATATTTAGGCATATGAGATTTCTTTTGAACAAAATTCTTCTTAGAATAATGATGGTCATTTTGCACAACTATAACTTTCTCTTTATTGGATTGGTAACTTGCCTTAAACAAAGATAGTTTTATTAACACTTGGTTTATCAAATTTTGAATAATTAAGGCCACTCTTGTCATTGGAATATCTTTGCATATTAAGAACATTCTCCAATCTAACTTGTCCTTTTTCATATCTTTCAATGGCTCTATTTACATGTAGAATTTTGTTTTACTTTTTCAAAGTCTTTTTTCCATAGTGTCAATTTTTTCTTTAAGAGATGAAATTTGTTTCTTTTGAGTCGACACTGTTTTGCACATAATTTTACATTCCATAAATAATTCTTTTATACCATCTTGAACATCATTACACTCAATAAGTAATTCATTATTATGAGAAGAATCTTTGTTACTTACCTCTTTTTCCTCTTCGGTTTGGTGCGATACCATCAAAGCAACATTTGCACATTCGTCACTTTCCGAATCCGAGGATGAACTGACTTCATTGTCCTCCAATGCTATATAGGCCTTTTTGAATTCTTTCTTCTTGAAACCACTTTTCTTGACAATATTTGGACACTTCGCTTTTATGTGTCCTTGCTTGCCACACTCAAAACAAGTGAAGTTTTGATTTGTAGTGGAGACATCCTTCTTCCTGAAAGTTTTCCTTTTAAAAGTTTTATCGTTTTGAAAGAACTTACCAAATTTCTTTACTAGGAAGGTGACATTCTCATCTCCATCTGAGTTCTCATCATCTATCTGTTCTCTTGGGCTTCTTTTCTAGAATTTCATTCTTTTCTAGTCTTCCAAGTTCAATCTCATGTTCTTGGAGTTTTCCGATAGGTGCGGAGAGACATCTTTGATAGGCTTTTCTTTTCAGAAATTGTCGTTACTTTAGGTTGCCATGTCCTTGTTAATGATCTTAGAACTTTAAGTTTCAATTCATCATTAGTGAAGGTCTTGCCAAGTGTCGTCAAGTGAAGGATGTCATGTAACACTAAAGTGAAGGATGTCATTTGACCAACCAATAGTGAAGGATGTCATGTAACACTAATTTTGTCACTTCATTCAATATTATGATGTGGCACATCTAGAATTCATTCATTTTTTATTCCACATTCTACTAATTCTTTGTCTATATCTCTATAATTAAAAAAACAACAATAAAAATAAAACTCCCATTACAAACTTGATTTAATTGTTAATTACTTTTTTAATTCATTGCATATAAATACATCACAATATTTTAATTATATTTTATTAATTAAAATGTAGCAACCAGAGCATAGTTTCAATTAACGACAAAAATAATCAAAATCAAATAGTGATTCCTTATCATTTCCAATATTATTGTGTTTTTGTCGTAAAAAATAATACTTAGTTTATTCATTATATACATTCTCCAAAAAGGATAATTAAATCAAAATATTTTTGAATGAAATATGTGACTTAACATCTCTAATTAAGAATTAGTTATCGAAAGTTTAAGTGAAACATAAAATATAAGAAATAATAGTTCATTCAATTAGTCAAAAAAAGAATAAAGAAATAATAATCATCAAGATAAAAAGTAAAACAAAAATAAAAATAATGATCATATAAAAACCAATGCATACAAATATATCTCAA
>JBBPBP010000002.1:41399280-41410039 GCA_037974735.1 Cicer chorassanicum | reverse complement strand
ATTGCAAAATATATGTTCTATTTTTTATAGGAAGAAAGTATTCTATAATGATTGAATGTTTAAAACCAAACAAAATATATACAAACAATCCCTCATCTTTTTTTAATAATATTTTTAGAGTGAAAATCACTCATTTTATTTAAATATTTTTAATTGTGTTACTAACTCATCTTTTTTTAATTATATTTTTTAGAGTGAAAATCACTCATTTTATTATAAACTTTTCAATTGTTTTCATTCCATTTATTATTTTGTTATACAATCACTATTCTTATAAACTAAGAAACTTACAAATTTGAAACCTTTTTTCCAATACATTTATACACGAAAAATATCACCTTCAAACTTTAAAAAAAAATTATACTAAAAGAATATTTTACAAATTACATTGGCGCAACGTGCGAGTTATATTCTAGTTTTAATTAAAAACTAACAACCACAAAACCATATTCAAGTAAAAACCAAAAAATTCATCTTCCTCCACAAATCCAAAACCCATTTTCTACTAGAAACCCATAAGTTCATCTTTATTCACAAACTCAACTCCATCACTACAAATGCAACATACCCAAAAATTCATAATAAAAAAAAAAACATAACTTCAACCTAAAAACTTTTCCTGATCTTCAAACTAAAAATACAAACAAAGAAAAATTCATAAATTCATTTTTTGTGAAATCCGAGAACCTCCCCAAAATAGACACAACCCAAAATTTCATAGCTTCGTTTCTGCAATAGCAACAACCCACATGAAAACAAAGCTTTGTGAAATCCCTCAACTGTACTACCACACTTCTAACAAATTACAAAAACAAAGAAAAAGTTTTAAAAGAAAAAAAACACTATCTCTCTATACATTAAAGTTTACAAATCTTATTAAAGTTTTTTGTTGACAAGATAGATTAGGCTATCCGGATATGTTACGATGCAAAAAATAGTTAAAATTTGTTTACGCCAACATGTATTGAATTGCCAGAAGATTCTTTAACCCAATCATTTTTGTGTATTATTAGTTTCTAAAGGAAGTTGACAATTTGATAAAATGTTTCTCTCACATTTCTAGAGTATAAATGAGGTGGTATTTGTGAATCAATACATCGATCATATGGAACATGTTGATCAATACACCGATCTTAAACTAAATAATGATGTGTATATATGTTGTCAACTCACAATCAGAAATTTGTGAGATTGTTGTGTCAACTAATTTGACAAAGAGGTATCTTTCACAATTATCTAGAAAGAATTTAGAAAGTATTGAATGTTTATTGGATTTGATATTGAACATCATATAGTATATGTTCATATGCAAAAATGGACTTGAAGATCCATTCTTTAGACGTCTAAAGTTACTTGTAAGCCAACTAATTATGAGATTATAACTTCTAAATTCTACTTTGAGAACATGCAATCATATATGCTGAGATATTAATTTGCATCAACCCAACAACGTAATATATGTAAGTCATCCCCTTAATTTAAATTCAATTTCTAGGTTGATAATCTATTATTCCATCAAAGAGATTTCTTAAATTGTTGTGTTTGTTTCAATTTCTCCAATATAATGCACTGAGATAAGTCGTAAAAGAATATTGAAAATACATGTTGGATATTAAATCTCTGTTTATAATAGAGTATATTGAGCTAATAAATTGGAGACTTGTTTACAAATTTGTTTGTTGATTATCATTTGATGAATTTGAATTTTAAATATTAGGGGGAGATAATAAGCAACTGAAAATAATTATTGAAGTATATTATTATCTCATCTTGATCCTCATACAAACTAGTTTGAACCAGAAGTTCAAAAGATAACTCATTTGCAAAGTTTATGAAATCAATTATTAGCTGGTAATGCTTCAATTAAAATGGATGTCTCTGTTAAAAATCTAATATTGTAAATGAGTCTCGGCTGCGTCCAAAGTGTGATAGGCAAGTCGGTTCCAAAGAAAAAAATCCTCAAACAAGAAAATGAGATAAAAAGAAAGATGGTTCAAGTGAAAATATTAAAATTTGAATAAGAGGATCATGAACTAAAATCTATTATAGATTTTAGACAAAGAAATACTTTGAAAATATAAAGAAGCAATTGAAGTTAAATTAAGCCTGCTTTGTAGAGCGAAAAGCTCTTGGACTTGTAGTTGGCACATCTGAAGATGTGAAGCTAATTAGATATACTTTGATTTTTCGCGCGATAAAAAGAATGACAATGAAGAAATACATATTCACTTGAAGTGAATTGAAGAACCTAATCATACTAGATTAAAGTTAATTGCCATCAAATGCTCAATTTATATGAAAACTCTATTACAACATATTTGTATGACTCACTTTATAGTGATGATTATAAGAAACTCCTTGAATGATTTAATTTTCGTGAGAAATACAATTCAAACTACTGAAGAGATGAATTAATTAAAATAAGTAAGTCTCGTTATGTGCTCAATCAATATAGACGAACATTGTGTAATATTTTTGTGTGAATACTTTCTAAATGAGGATATGGAAATGACATCGATTGAAACCTGATTGATTAAAGAAATAATTTGATGAATACCAAGCAAAAATAAAGATTTGTTTGAGATAACAAAACAAAGAAGAATATTTTTGTAAATTATGAAGCTTATATAGTAAAGGTTCTAAAATAGTTATATATGAACAAGTCAAATCAATTATGCACTTTGAATGTTGTAAGATCACCAATTGTGAACAAATGTCTTTTTAGAGTTCGAGAAAAATGATGGTTACTACTTCTTAAAGTATTGTATATTAGTTCAATCAAATGATAATGTATCTTGTTGGTTATTTATTGTTAATCTATTAGACATGTGAACTTCTTTACATATACAACGACACTGAAACACGGTCAAGTATATACTTTGTTATCTTAGAGATATAAGTTATTTCTCTAATTCTCATAATAGTATATATCACAAATGAAGCTATTTACTTATATGAGGAAGTACAACAATTTCATGAAAATCTGTGAAACAAACCATAGCAATATCATCAAATATGATGGGGAAGTTTTACCACTACATGAGACAAGTCAGAATTTGTAGCTTATCTTCTAGAAAAGGTTATTAGAACGTTTCTACGAAAATAAATCTTTCAACTTGTCATCGTCAAGTGAAACTTTTGAGCAACAAGTACAAACAATTACTTATGGTCAATTCTTTGTCTCAGATATAATTGTCTACATGAAGAAAAAATAAATGTGTTACGTACTCTTTTTTCCTTCATCATGGTTTTGTCCCATATAGGTTTTCCAGATAAGGCTTTTAATGAGACATTTTATATTTTTAATGAGACAATTTCTAGCACAAAGAATAACGTACTCTTTTCTTCCCTACATTTTTTTTCATTGGATTTTTTTAATAAGATTTTAATAAAGCATATCTTCGATGGACATTCAACGGAGAGTGTTATGAATACTAAGTCCATTAGCAAATGTCCATTAATACTCATTTATTTACTTGTGCCCTATAAATAATTTTAATAATAAAATAATAATACTATAGCTCTCTCTTCTTCTCTTTTCTCTCTTCTTCTCATTCATTTTTATTCTCCAATACCTTACTCTTGATTTGATTCTTCACAACATATATAAATTAATTAAAACAATCTTTAAGTTTTTTTTTTTCAAATAACCTTAATTAAAAACACTTTTACAAATTCAAATATGTTATGAATATACTTAGTGGAAGTCCATTCTTTTGTCTTCATATTCTCTTAACTTCCATTAGTAAGTGGTTTAGTAATTACTAGTAATACTATTGGTCTGTAATATGACCATTTACTTACCTATATGTGTCCTATAAAAAGGATTTCACTTTATATTGTAAAAACATACTAGAGAATAGAATAATACAAAACTCTTATGTATCATTATTGCTCTTTCTCTTTTAGCTTATTTTTAACAAAATCCAAATAAACCGAATTGATGTTCAAGTAAGCAACTATGATAGAAAGTCTGCTATTCAGAAGAAAATGTAAAATGCCAAAGTTACCTACATGCCAACATGTGTAGGTTTAATTAACATAGAGCCATCGTGGAAGGTATTATAAACTTTATCATCTATACATATATTTAGTTTTCAGAAAAAGTTTTAATATGATAGTATTTGTAGTAAATGATGTTTTACTATATTATGAGCTTGCTATGTTACATTATGAGCATTCTAATAATACAAAAAAACTAATTATTAATTTTATATTTCCACTATACGTAGAATTATATGAGCAGCATATTGTGGCTGAAGAGTAATTACCGTAGCCGGAGCATGAGCATAGGATGGAGAAAGTTCAAACGAGAAATGTTGTAAAATCACTGCCATTGCCATTTTCGCTTCCAACATACAAAATTTTTGTCCAATGCAAATAAATATTACAGATGAGATACCGAGACGGAAGAATAAATGTACCATATTTTGAAAGACTTTGATGGCAGTAGGGAAACACATGGGGCACATAGAGATTCATTGGTTTGAATCTTGATTCCATTTCCATCTTAGAACGATCCTTCACGTCCCCAATTAAAAACCTATATGAATTCCCTTTAAGGCCTTGCTCTCTTAGAATCTGTTCTAGCTTCTTTGGTGCCATAACCATTAAAGAAATTTGGAGTTGAAGATGAAGATTATTGAGTTTTTATTATTTAATTGGTTTGTTAATTAATTAATTAGTTTTAAATTTTTAATTAAATAATTAAATGAGTTCATAAAATGAATTTTAATTTTAAATATTAAATATTGTCCGGTTAACAACAAATACACGGTCGCCATGTGCCACTTTATCCAAAATTAATCATGTCACCATTTTTTTACTAAATAAGATTTAGAAATGACTTTTTTAAAATATGTTAGAATTTGCAATAAATCAAACAAAAAAAATTATAGGGACTAAAATCAAAACAAAACATATTTGCAAGAACCAAAAATATATTTAAACTATTAAAGAAAATGTCTTGTTTTAAAAACCACCGCCGATTAAAATTAATTTATATCTTTTCAATTGACATACAACGACGCCAATTAAGCGAATGCAGAGATATTTTGCTAGTTTAACATCAAATCAAATGAATTGAACCACATGATAGAATTTTAAAGAGATTTTTATTATTGCATCAAATTATTAAAATATTAAAAAACTTTGAATGTAGTTTTTCATATTTTAATTTTATGTAGAATGAGGTGAGCACCATGTTGTGGATAAAGAGTAATTTTGGGAGCTGGAGCATGAGTGTAGGCTGGAGAAAGTTCAAATGAGAATTGTTGCAAAATCATTGCTATTGTCAGCTTTACTTCTATTAGGGAATAATTTTGTCCAATGCAGATTCTTGGACCCATACCAAATAGAAAATATGAAGGTCTGCCATTTGTTGCTTTTAAAATTCCTTCTGAAAATCTCTCAGGATTGAACACCTTAGCATCATCTCCCCATAGTTTAGAGTCATGATGAATCATAATTATTGGTATGGTAATTTGAGCTCCGGCAGGTAATGCTAGGTTTCCAACTTTTACATCTTTGTAAACTCCTCGAGGAAGTTCATATACTGGTGGGTATAATCTAAGAACCTCATACAAAATCATGGTCACCTGTCATAACAAGATTTGTGAAAATAGTAAGTATCAAGTCTTATATAATTAATGTTCAATATCAAGAGAAGAACATTATATACTTACAATCTTAAGATGATTTAAACCGTCAAAATCTGGTTTTTTGTTGCCAAAGACTTGTAACACTTCCTCCCTTGCACGTGCTTGCCAATCGAGGTGCTTACTCAATAATATCAATGTCCAAATAAGCAAAACTGAAGTGGTCTCTTGCCCTGCAAGATAGAATCCCTTGCACTCCTTGATTACATCTTCAAGATTCATTCCTTTTCCTTCAATTTCCTTGTGATTTGACTCAAGAAGAATACCTAATAGATCATTCTTAGTGGTTTCACCTGACTTTAGAGCTTTCTCTCTATTATTAATTATTTTAGTAAGTAAAACTTTTAAATCCCTAAAAATTTCTTTCACCCTCCTATTTTGTGCAGTTGGTAGAAACCTACAAAATGAATTTATAATTATAACTAGTTATTATATATGTATTCACAAAATGAATATTTTGGATATAGTTGTCCAATCATGTTTAACTTCCATATCACCTATTTGTTGAAAAATAATGTGATAAGATAGTTAAATATGATTGAATTTATATGTCAAAATATGTTTGTTGTGTGAGTGTACAATGTTGGCAAGTAAATATCTATATAATCATAGAAAATATATCACATTTTGTGTTCCACTAACTATTCCTCTTAAAAAATTAGGCTCTCAAAAACAACTAAAATATGACACCCATCAACAAGACTTAATCGAAAACATAAAGAATTAATAATCCCAAACAAGGCCTACAATTGAACTTGAAGGGGAATATTAGAGAACTATAAACTCCAACAACAAGTACTCTAATAAACAACTCAATTTTTTTAGAAGACAAAATAATTTTATTAAAAGAGAGTACAATGTACACTCCAATCGAATATTGTAGAAAATCAAAAGAGTCATATTTGATAAAGACTAACAATAGTTCAAAAAACTAAATGAGTTGGTATACATTGATTTTAATTTTTTCTACAATGTGACACCTTATACACTTCAATAAGCAAAAATTTATCAATGAGACTAAAAGAATATAGAAAAACTAGTTACGAACTAGTCTTACCTCCAACCAGGAATATAAATTTGCATCAACATTTCTGCTGAGAGATCCATTTGCTCCTTTAGAAGTTCAAATATTCTTATTCCTTCTTCATAAGTACTTCCAAAAGCTGTTCGAGCAATAACATCACTAGCTAATTTTTGCACGGAAGGCCAGACGTCTACTTCACATGTTCCATTTGATGACAACAATATTCCTTCCCAATTGCTAATTAGATCATCACAACATTGTAAAAATGTTGGTAACATCAGCTGAGTCATAAAGATGGAGACAATGAAGAGTTAAAATTATTTGAATCAAACAAACTACCACAGTTTATTTCTATTTTATGGTAGTGTATGATGGAGCATGATAAATAAATACAAGGTTTGTCGTACAAAATAATGTTGTATTAATTATTATTTCACTAACTTACCTCTACAACTTTTTTACAATCTATAATTAATACTACAACAAATTATAAATAAATTCTCTCCTTCAAGGATAAATTAGTAAACTAATGAAAATTACCAACAAATTTAATATTACAACAAATTTTGTTACTTTTTGTGATTTATTGAATCTTATATATGAGGACAAAGGTAGCAATTTTTTTTTTCACTTTCGAATTAATTTTTTTTTTCAGTTTTTGTGATTTTCAATTAATTATAACTATCAAATTATTAAAAACATTTGACTTTTATATAAACAACTTCTAAAATCATTTATATAAGTAAATTTTATTTTTATATAATATTGTATATAAAAAATTTAACGACGATAATTTATTCAGATTAAACTCAAACAATATTTTTAATAAATATGGGAAATAATTAAGTATTCCTTAACAAGAATAAAAACACATAAAATCTATAACTAGTATAAAGGGCAAACTAACCTTCAATTTTTCTAAATGGAAAGCAGGATTGACTATCTTCCTGTGCTTGCTCCACTTTTCTCTATCGTAGGATACAAGACCAGTGACTAGCATCCTTACAAGTGGATTTTCTTGAAACTTTTGGAAGGAATTTATCTTGTTAAAAACTTCTTTAATTAGTTCAGGATCTGTGATGATCACCGTTGGTTTTGGTCCAAACCATATAAAAGAATTATTTCCTGCATACATTTACCATTAATTAGATAGTAATTTTTTTTTATATGAAAACAAAAATCTTATAAGAATTAAACGTAAATGGAAGATAATATAATTAAATAAATTAAGCAAAAAGAGCTATAATCTCTTAGTTAACTAAACACTTTGAGTAAAATATAAAAATTGTATAATGGAAAATATAAAAAGTTAAATAAAATGAGGGTAGATTGGAGATATTATTTTTAAATAGTAGAGAAATTGTTAGATTTTTGTTTATAGTTCATTCTTGAAAATATGAACTACTTTTGTTTATATAATTTTATTCTAAAGGGAATACTTCAATTATAATATAAAGAGACAAAAAAATTATTACTTCATTTGTCCCAAAATATAGTGTTAATTTTAGGTGCAAAAGAGAAATCTATTATATATATTTAAAACACACTCTGCTGCTACCTCATACAATTTCCTCCACCTATGCAAATATTTCTCACGTCAGCTAAAAAACTGATGTGTACATCTTCGTAGAGAGATTCTCATCCACTATCTTATACTATATCTCCTATTTAAATATTATTTCATAACGTCTACTCAAAATTTTCTAAATTAATCTTACATTATTGACATTATTATTTTATAATGTTGCCCAACATCTTTCACATTAATTCTATATTACTACTCAATACGTTTTTTTATCTGCATTAATCAACTTCGCATTTTTGTCTCTACCTACCATCTACGTATTTTTTGTCTAAATCAATCAAAAAATTTTGCCTCTACCTACCATCTACTTATTTGCTAGCAATTGTATACATCTTTTCATAATATATAATATTGAACTTAATAAGATGAGAAGTTTCTTCAACTTCTTCTAAATTGAGAGTACATATGTCTCTCTCTTGCTTACCTCTAAAATATATTTCGACTATTTATATGTGCCTTTTATTGTTGAGTACTTCTCTTCTATAAATTACATTGATAAAAATGAATATATGATATAACAACTATATCAATAATCATTTGACAATTGGAACATAAAACTTCATATTGATTTTTTTTAAATCCACTTAAATTAAATAAATTAAAATATACCCGCGCAACGCGCGGGTTAGCATCTAGTTATTAGCTATTTTAGAAAATTATCCTTCATTAATGTTTTTTCACTAAATCCTTCACTAATGTAGAAAGAAAAAAAAATAGTAAAATAGGAAAAAATATGCGAATAATTAATTGTAAAATGTATGAAAAGGAAAAGAAAACTAATGAATACTTTCTCTCTAATTAAATTGGTTTTAATAATTTAGAGCCTAAGATTAAATTGGTGAGAGAGTGTTAGTTTAAGTACTAAATTGATGTTTATTCTAGAATTAATATTTCATTGATTTATTTTAATATATTTATAATATATATAATTTTTGTTTCAAAGTCACTTATAATTTGGGATAGAGAAAATATAAATAAAACACTTAAAATGATATCGACCAAAGATAAGTGTACCGTAGTTTGTAACAGTTTGATGACCGTAGGGAAATACATGAGACACTAAATCGTCAGAGAGATTTATAGATTTGAATCCTGTTTCTGTTTGCATCTTAAAAAGATCATTTGTGTCCCCAAATAAAAGCCTATATGAATTCCCTTTGAGGCCTTGTTCTCTTAGAATCCTTTCCAGCTTCTTTGGTTTTAGCCATAACCAATTAAACACCTTCCATGCCCAAACAAGTGTTATCAAAAGAATATTAATGCTCACGATTATTGCCCATGGTACTTCCATCTTTCTCACTCTCTCTATGTAATGGGGGACAAAAATAAAATAAAATGATGATAACATAAAAGGTTTTTTATATAATTTTGGGTTGAACAAAATTATTATTATTTTGACAAAATAGGAAACTAGTATTTCTGAATTTTATGGTACATTGACTAGAAATATACCAAAAATAATATCAAAGTAGCGTTTTTTCTATTTATGTATTTGTAATTATTTTTTTCAAATTCAATCTAATAATTTCAATTTTATTTTAAAATCATTTCCGATATTATGACTTTTTAAAATGCACTTACCTATCTTGTAGTCAATAAAAAAAATCACGCATAATATTTTTTTCGGTCACAATTACATCTTTATCTGTCATATATCAAAAACGCACTAGAATACACATTCTAGTTGTACCATTAATTAAGAACATAATCATATCTTTCAAAATTACAAACACTACATGTGTGGTTGTTCAATGGTTTAAATATGTTTATGGTCCTTGTAAATATAACCTTTTTTGATTTTGGTCCTTAAGTGGATGTTACAAAAACGTTAATTGAAAAAGGCATATAGTTTTTTGTCCCTGTAAATATAACACTTTTCAGATTTAATCCCTGAAAAATATTTTTTGAATTTCATCCCTGCAATATTCAAAAATCCCCTTAAATATAAAATAACATATAAATTGATATTTATTAATAATATGCCAAGTAATGTTTAAAATATTTTCACTTCAATAATTTAAAATTTATTAATCTTCTGTTTTATTTATTTCGTATTATTAAATTAATTTTCATTTTCAGTTTCAGTTTCAAAAAAATCACTAATTATTTATTTATTTATACATTAAATAGTACAAACATTCGCAAACAACATCGAGGTTCAGGATTTTAACTCGAAACATGGTATCCAATCTAATAATATTGTTATTTGTTAGTTGATTTAAGCTTTATAGATAACTTATTTTCAAATATATTCAACACATATATATTAATTTTAGTAACTTTAACAATATAGTTAATAAAAAAACAGATATACAACAATAAACATATAATATAATATTATAATTAAAATAAAATTAATATAATATTTACTACAATTATATTAGTATAAAATAATGATTAAAATAAATCTATACCTAATATATATTTTATTTATTTTAAGTTATAAAGAAAAAAATCTAAAGCGTAAAAGGATATTTTAGTTAAAATTATAAA
>JBBPBP010000002.1:41383783-41399215 GCA_037974735.1 Cicer chorassanicum | reverse complement strand
TAATAAAAAAATAAAACAAAAGATTTTAGTGATTTTTTTACTATTTAATGTATTTTTATTTTATTATATAATATTTTATACTATTTATTATTTTATAAATAAATAAATAATGATTTTTTTATTATTTACACTAATAGAATTAGTGATATTTTATACTATTTAATATTTTTACTTTTTAATGTATAAATAAATAAATAATTTGTGATTTTTTGAAACAGAAAATAAAAATTAATTTAATAATAATAAATAAATAAAATAGAAGATTAATAAATTTTAAATTATTGAAGTGAAAATATTTTAAACATTACTCGGCATAAATTTATGTTGAGACAAAATCTCTCAAATGATTTTAATGATAACAAAATTATTTAAAGATTATGATTGTGGTTAATGACTAATATGTGCTTTTGAGTGAATTCTTATAAGAAAACAGGTTAATCATCAATTAGATCAAAAGGGAGAAAAATCTGGGTCAATCATTTAAGTGTTCAAACTGGAGGATAGGATAAAACCTTGAGAGGATGGGTCTTCAAGTAGAAAATTCTCATCCTCGTTGAAAAAATGTTTTTTATTCATTAAAAGAAGTCAAAACAATATTAATGAATGAATATATAAAGCATTTGATCAAAAGAATTCAGAAGGCCAGCTGTACAAGGTACGAGGATGGCATGTACTATACAAAAGTATGGATCTTCAAATAGTCACATGTTGCAAACTACCATCCCATGCGCAAAGGCTAATGTGCAGACCTATGTATCTTTCTTGTATGATTGAAAAAATCATGCAAAGTCAATCTACAGAAAGGCAACAACAAACAAGCTCAAAATAGAAGTCTTACAGGTCTTGAAGAATGAGAAAAGAAAAGGACAACACAAGACCAAGGTCCAATGAGAGTCAATCTCGAGGATGAGGATGGTCTGCTTCTATCCAAGGACAGTTGGATGGCATTTTCGTAAATATGATGAAAGACCTTGGATTGTTTTGATTTGATTCCCAATGGTCACAAGAGCTTGTTACATGGAAAGAACATCACAAGACCTCTATAAAAGGCAGCAAGCTATTCATCATCAAACACAAAACAATATTGCAGAAAAAGATCAAGAATCTTAAGTTTATCATAAGCAATAGTCATCCTCTCTTTATACTTTCTACATTCATACACTAGATCTTTGAAATATCTTTTT
Organism: Cicer chorassanicum; assembly: GCA_037974735.1. Taxonomy (NCBI): domain Eukaryota; kingdom Viridiplantae; phylum Streptophyta; class Magnoliopsida; order Fabales; family Fabaceae; genus Cicer; species Cicer chorassanicum. Next base: position 41,398,031 of record JBBPBP010000002.1, on the reverse strand, counting down.
AGAAAGTGTTTAAGTAAAGAGAAAGAAATCATACTCATATCACTCTGTAATTTTCAAGTAAGTTGTACTTGAAAATATTTGAAACTTGTAAGGAACAAGGTTGTAAGCTTTGTGAAGCTTGAGAATACACAAAGTATAATCATCCTCTGCAAGAGGCTGATCTGATTGATCTTTAGTGAAATCTCACAAGTGTGTGAGGACTAGACGTAGCCATCTTTGGGTGAACCAATATAAAAGTTGTGTGTCTCTCTCTTTATACTCTCCTTGCATTTATTTTGTTCTTATTTAAAAGTTTAAATTTTTGTCCTCAAGTCCACATCCTCTTAGAGAGGACAACAATTCAAAAACTCTTTAAAACATTTTTAAACGCCAAAATCCCTATTCAACCCCCCTTCTAGTGATATTTAGCTCCATCAATTGGCATCAGAGCAAGGTTCTCTAGAAAAATTACATCTAACCGTGTAAGAGAAAAAGATCAAAAGAAAAAATGTCAAAAACTAAGTATGTCCCTGAAGGAGGATCATCCAACAAACCTCCCTACTTTGATGGTATAGATTACTACCACTGGAAAGGTAAGATAAGATTGTTTCTCATATCACAAGATAACAACATGTGGTCTGTTGTTGAAAACGGGGATCATGTCATCAGAATCAACAACACAAATGCAACCTCCGACGAGAAACCTCAAGCACAGTGGACGAATGATGAAAATGCTAAGGTACTCCTAAACTCTAAAGCTCATTTATTTCTAACGTGTGCTTTGAGCAGGGAAGAATACGTGAAGAATGCAAAAACGCCAAGGAACTTTGGAATACTCTAAAGATTCATCATGAAGGATCAAGCCGCGTAAAGGAAGCAAGGATTGACATGGGAGTAAGAGAATTCGAGTTATTTGAGATGAAGGAGGAAAAAACGATTGATGAAATGTTCTCAAGGCTTAAAATCATACTAAACAACTTGAGATCTCTTGGAAAGGTATATTCTGTTCAAGAAAGGATAAGAAAATCTTGAGGAGTTTACCAAAAGAATGGAGACCAATGGTGACTGCCATCACAGAAGCAAGAGACTTGGCCAACATGAAACTAGAGGACCTGGTTGGAACTCTAAGAGCTCATGAACCACTGTTGCTGGCTGACAAACCAAGCAAAAAAGGAAAAATTATAACTCTAAAATTAAGTCAAACAGAAAGCTCACCCTCCAAGAGGACTGAAGAAGCCACAAGGAAGGAAAATGCAGAGTATCCTCTATCTGAGGAAGAAGATGAACTTGCTCTAATTTCCAGAAGAATCCAGAGGATGATAAATCGTAGAGGACAAGACAAAAGATCTCCTCAAAGAGAAAAAAACGGACAAAAGTCAGATTACTTGTTTTGGATGCAACAAGTTGGGTCACTACAAAACTGAGTGTCCTCTAAACAAAAAGGGCTCAAGAAGATTTCCCTACAAAAACAAATCTATGATGATCCCGTAGGATGACAGTGACGATTCATCCTCTGAGCATGAAAAGGAAGAAGAGGCCAACCTCTGTCTCATGACAAATACATAATCTGAAAAGGTAATCAAATTTAAACTTTGTCCTACTTGTGAAAAATTAGAAATAGAATTTGACAATCTTTTAAATGACTCAAATACTTTGTCTAAAAAATGTGGGCTTCTTAAAAACCAACTTTATGAAATAAAGAAGCTAAATGAGAAACTACAAGCTAAGAATAAGAAATATGAACAAACCATTCGAGACTTGAGAAGTTGTCTGAGCAACACTCTATTATGAACAAAAGGATTGTCAAAAGCAATCCTCCAGAAGAGGATACAGAAAAAGAAATTTTGAAAATAGAAGTTAAAGAACTCAAAAATGATCTTACCAACTTTGTTAAATCCACTAATACTTTTCAATGATGGGATCACAATCTGAAATCTTTGACAAAGCTGGTATTGGATTTAAAAATTCTCAAAAACAAAAACTATATGAAAATTTTTTTGTTCCAAAGAAACGAGAGGATAGGCCAAGATGCACCTTTTGCAAAAAACTTGGACATACTTTCAAAAGATGTTATGCCAAGAAAAGGGCATACAACATTAAGAAAGGATGTTCATTATGTGGTAAACATGGGCATCACGATTCCATTTGTTATCATAAAAGAAAATTCCTCACAAGAGGAAGAACTAACCAACAAGGACCCAACTCTATATGGGTACCTAAGTCACTACTAAACTCAAACACAGGTACATCCTCTGATCAACAAAAGAAAGCCCTGGTTCTTGGACAGTGGCTGCTCAAGGCATATGACAGGGGATATGCATTGCTTTATTTCCTTGGAAATAAAGGATGGAGGATCGGTCACAATCGAAAACAATGATAAAGCTCAAATAAAAGGTATCAGTATCATTGGTAATAAAAATTCTGCTAAAATTGAAAATGTACAATATGTGGATGGTTTAAAACATAACTTGCTTAGTATTAGTCAACTATGTGATATTAGATTTGAAGTTATTTTTTAGCCTAATATATGCGAGGTTAAACACTCATCCTCGGGTAGAGTTTTCTTTTCTGGTTTTAAAAAAAAGAATTTATATGAGCTATATCTAGATGATTTGCCTACTGAATCTTGCTTTGTATCCATTGAAAAGGATAAATGGATATGGCACAAACGAGCTGGTCATACAAGTTTGAACACTATTTCTAAGTTGTCTACATTAGAATTAGTTAAAGGTCTTCCAAAAATTGATTTTGAAAAGGACAAAGTATGTGAAGCTTGTGCCAAAGGAAAACAAGTTAAAAGTAGCTTAATCTAAATATGTTGTTTCCACAAACCATCCTCTTGAGCTACTTCATATTGACCTCTTTGGTCCTATCAAAACTCAGAGCCTTAGTGGAAAAATATACGGATTTGTAATTGTTGATGACTTTTCACGTTTTACATGGGTCTTATTTTTAAAACATAAAAATGATGCCTTTGAGGCTTTTCATTATTTTTGTAAAAAGATCCAAAATGAAAAGGTATCAAAAATTATCTCCGTGAGAAGTGACCATGGAGGTGAATTTGAAAATGAATCATTTAAAAATATTTTGGATGAAAATGGTATTTCTCATAATTTTTCTTGCCCAAGAACCCCTCAACAAAATGGAGTTGTTGAGAGGAAAAATAGAACTTTGCAAGAAATGGCTAGAACCATCTTGAATGAAGCCAACATTGAAAAATATTTTTGGGCCGAAGCAATCAATACTGCTTGTTATGTTTCAAATCGTGTATCCATTAGAAAGATTTTAAACAAAACTCCATATGAGCTATGGAAAGGAAGAAAACCAAACATCTCATATTTTCATATATTTGGATGTTATTGTTACATCCTAAATAATAAAGAAAATTTGGGAAAGTTTGATTCAAAATCTGACAAAGGTTTGTTTTTGGGATACTCCACTTCGTCAAAAGGTTATAGAATATATATTAGGACTCAAACTGTGGAGGAATCCATGCATGTTATTTTTGATGAGTTTGATGACTTGTGCTTAGAAAAAATTGATAAATCTGAAGAAGATGAACCTTCATCCTCTAAAAGGCCCAGTCCACACAAAGAGGATGAATCTGATCAAACCTCTCAACAACCTCCAAGAGGATGGAAGACAGTTACGTATCATCCTCCAGATCTGATTATTGGAAACACGACTGATAGTGTAAGGACCATATAGTCTCTGCGAGGAAATGCAACTAACATGGCCATGATATCACAACTTGAACCCAAAACAATTACCCAAGCAATTTGTGACAAATCATGGGTTGAAGCCATGATGGAGGAACTCTCACAATTTGAAAGAAACAAAGTGTGGAACCTTGTACCTTTTCCACTTGAAACATCCATCATTGGAACAAAATGGATATTCTGAAACAAACTGAATGAGGATGGAGAAGTAATAAAAAATAAAGCATGGCTAGTTGCACAAGGCTACAACCAACAGGAAGGAATTGATTATGATGAAACATTCGCACCGGTCGCTAGACTTTTTGAAGCTATACGAATCCTCCTAGCATATGCCACCCATAAAGGTATCAAACTATACCAAATGGATGTCAAAAGTGCTTTTTTGAATGGTTTTCTAAATGAGGAGGTATATGTTAAACAACCTCCTGGATTTGTGGATGAAAAGAAGCCCAACCACGTGTTCAAACTCTCAAAAGCCCTTTATGGATTAAAGCAAGCTCCTCGAGCTTGGTACGAGAGGTTGAGTTCTTTTCTTAAAGAGAATGGATTGGTAAGATGATAGATTGATACCACTCTTTTCAAGAAATCATTTAAAGAAGATTTGCTAATTGTCCAGATATATGTGGATGACATAATTTTTGGATCCACGAATGAAAAGATGTGTGAAGATTTCTCCAATCTTATGCAAAGTGAGTTTGAGATGAGTATGATGGGTGAATTAAAATTTTTTCTTGGATTACAAATCAAATAACTAAAAGATGGTATTTTTATCTCACAAGAAAAATACACCAAAGATCATCTCAACAAATATAACATGAGTTCAGCCAAGAGTATGGGAACTCCTATGCACCCATCCTCCATGCTTCACAAAGATGATGAAGGAACTCCGATTTCTGAGAAAGAGTATAGAGGGATGATTGGATCCCTATTATACTTAACAGCAAGTAGACTAGACATAGTCTTTGCTGTAGGTCTTTGTGCAAGGTTTCAATCCTCTCCCAAAGAATCTCATCTTACTGCAGTTAAGAGGATTTTGAGATACCTTGTTGGAACAATAAATCTGGGAATCTGGTATGAGAAATGTTCAGATCTCGACCTCATAGCTTATTGTGATGCTGACTATGCGGGAGACAAAGTTGAAAGGAAGAGCACAAGTGGAGCTTGCCAATTTCTTGGTAAATCTCTAATCAGTTGGTCATGCAAAAAACAATGTACCATTGCTCTATCAACTACAGAGGCTGAATATGTATCAATTGCACAATGCTGTTCACAATTGCTGTGGATAAAGAATCAACTAGAGGATTACTCTCTAAAAATTCCCATCCTCTGTGATAATACAAGTGTTATAAATCTTTCAAAAAATCCAATTCAACATTCTAGGTCTAAGCACATTGAAATTAAACACCATTTTATAAGAGATCATGTTCAAAAGGGTGATATAGAATTGATTTTCATTGACACTGAAAATCAGTTGGCAGATATTTTTATCAAACCTCTCTAGGAGGATCGGTTCAAAAATATCTCGGAAAAACTCTCCATCATTAATATTTCTAAAATTAAATGATTAATTGTTTTATTCATTGTATCATTGTTGTAATTCTCTTATTTTAATTGTTTAATTTTTTATTGTCAAAATTTGTTGAGTGATTAAACGTCTTTTTAAGTTAAAAAGCTGAAAGGATGACAATACCCTAGAGGATACAGTTTCCTTTTTAGTGAAACTCCTCGAATCACACATGCACGCGCCTCCCATTATCATTGGTCAGTCTGCGTGGCATGGTCTCCTTGGCTGTCACTGCATTAATTACGCAGATGGCTACATCTGCCCGTTCTCCCATGCCCCTAACCTAGCGCCTCCATCATCATCATGACTACCTAGGGAAACGTCTAACACCTCCTCCATTGAACAATCACTTCTGTTTCAACTGCCATCCTCCTCTACTTAATCCCCTGATTATCCCTAAATCATCTCTCCTCATCATCCTTCAACCCTCTTCTCCAATCAAAATCTATCATAATTCTACGTTTTTTCTCAGAATCAAAACTCAAAAATGGCTCGCACTAAAGTATCAGCAAAACGCAAAACCCCCACCCAAGATCACTACTCGAGCACGGAGTCTGATCATCATGAAGAAGGATGCTCCAACGCAACTGCGCATCAAAAACCCCTATCTATGACTAATCCTCTTGAACCATTTGCCACCATTTCCTCTCCTTCCATTAATCCTATAAAGCGATCCACTAAACCTACATCCTCTACCACATCCTCTTCACCTATAAGACGATCCTCTAGGATCATTTCTGGAGCTGTTTCATCAAGGATGTCAGTTTCTCAAGACACCACTGTACATGTTATTAATTCAGATGACTCTGAACAAACCCTCTCTGTTGAATCTGTACTACCTCCACCACTTGCCAAAAACACCACCAAAGCTTCCACTCCCAAAAAGCCTAAAACACCTTCCTCTAAAAAACCACGATCCTCACCATAAAAAATATCTGCCAAACTATTTGATTCCCTTGTCCTGGAGACGAACTATGTTTCCAAGTGGCAGAATAAATCATTGGTAAATGGAAAAATTATTTGCCTTGCTGATCTAAAAGAAGGTGGTTTTAACATAGAAGAAATATTTGATCAGCTAGGCTGGACATCATTTCGCATAAATGAACTTAAATATCCACGCCTTGTAAGGGCTTTTTATGTTGCTTCAAATGGCTCAAGAGGCCTCACGAGTTTCAGCATTGTTCTAAAGGGTGTTCACATGGAGATTAACCCTACCACTCTGTGTCAAATCCTGGATATCTGTGATGAAGGTGTCTTTTGTTTTTATGAGAATTGGTACTCTCAATGTATGGTTACCCATATATCCGTCCTCAACAACACTCTGATTTCTTCTTCCAAACCTCATGTGGCATCCAACCTCCTTCCCATATGTCGTATTCTTCACAACATCTGTGTACATTGTATTGTACCTAGAGCCGACAGTTTTTAGAAGGTTACTGAATTAGAACTCCTTCTCATCCATCACCTTATGACAGGAACTACCCTACATTTAGGCTACATCATATTCAGCTTTATGTTGAATGCTTCAATTTTAGGACGGTCAACCCCTTATGGCATGGTCTTAACCAAAATATTCAAATTTCTCAAACTGCCATTGGATGATGAACCATCACTTCATTTCAACAACACTTTCTCCGTGAAAAATGTGAAACAAATGAAGCTCACATCTTCTTCTCTTATCACCCCACCTTCTCCGAAGAATAGAAAAACTCGCAAGTCATCCTCTACCACTCCACCACCTGAACCCATATCTGCTCAACCTCCTTCAGAGGATGCTCCCTCAAAAATCACTCAAGAACCTGTCTTGTCATTTGATCCAACTCCATCTCCACCAAATGACTCTGTCATTCCTTCACCACCTCACTCCCCACTGCTGCCATCTCTTTCCTTGCCACATGCAGAGGCTCCTCCTCTTGAGGATATAGTCACAGAAGCTCCTCTTAAACTAATGGAGGATGGTGAAGAATTGTATTTCGATATAAATTTGACCTATCATCAATTCTCTCCACTGAGCCCTCTTGAGACTTTGCCTGAGGATTTTCCTCATGGTTTGCAAGAAGATGTTTTGATACCTCCGAATTATGCTCCTCCTTCACCAACGCATGTTGCTACCATCGTTACTGAACAGTCTCAACCAATACTTGAGGTCCCTGTTATGTTATGTTCTCTTGACTGCTTTTTAGCCTCAACAAAGGATCACCCTTCTAAGGATAATGCTGGCAGTTCGCAGAATAAGACCTCCAGCGTAAACAATCAACCCAAGGACTCTTGTACTGGCAAACACACTAAGGAACAGAAACACCATAAGCAAATGCGGCTCCTGAAGACCATTAGGAAGAATCAAAAGAAACTAATTCGACGTTTCGATCCCTTCCAGAACTCGCTTGCACAGTTTGGACTCATTCTTGAATGGGTTACCAACATCAGGTTAATACGGCTACTCCTGATGTTCATCCTTCTGAGCTCCCAGCCAAACCTTCTTTTGTTGTTCCTGTTTCCTCCCCTTCATCCTCCTCTGATGAGTCGTCCTTCTCTGAATAGATTTGTGACTCTTCTTCTTTTTGCTGCTGCCAAATTCAGGGGGAGAAAAGATTATGCTGCTGCTAATTACTGTTTTTGCTGGTTGTTTAAATATTGTTGAATTATCTATGTTTTGCTACTAAATATTTATGATGTTTGATCAAGCTTTTGTAATATCATTAACATGAAATATCTTTATGGCTTTACATTATTATCTTTGTTTCAAATCTTTGGCATAACATTCAGGGGGAGTAATGTTTATTAAAATTTTAAAAAATATTACTCATTTGAGCATAAACTTTTAATCTCCATTTTTCTTAATAATTAAAAATCATAATCTAAAGAATTTTGTCATCATCAAAAAGGGGGAGATTGTTGAGACAAAATCTCTCAAATGATTTTAATGATAACAAAATTATTTAAAGATTATGATTGTGGTTAATGACTAATCTGTGCTTTTGAGTGAATTCTTTTAAGAAAACAGGTTAATCATCAATTAGATCAAAAGGGAGAAAAATTTGGGTCAATCCTTTAAGCTTTCAAACTGGAGGATAGGATAAAACCTTGAGAGGATGGGTCTTCAAGTAGAAAACTCTCATCCTCCCTGAAATAATGTTTCTTATTCATTAAAAGAAGTCAAAATAGTATTAATGAATGAATATATAAAGCATTTGATCAAAAGAAGTCAGAAGGCCAGTTGTACAAGGTACAAGGATGGCATGTACTATACAAAAGTATGGATCTTCAAGTAGTCACATGTTGCAAACTACCATCCCATGCGCAAAGGCTAATGTGCAGACCTATATATCATTCATGTAAGATTGAAAAAATAATGCAAAGTCAATCTACAGAAAGGAAACAACAAACAAGCTCAAAATAGAAGTCCTACAGGTCTTGAAGAATGAGAAAAGAAAAGGACAACACAAGACCAAGGTCCAATGAGAGTCAATCTCAAGGCTGAGGATGGACTGCTTTTGTAAAAGGACAACTGGATGGTATTTTCGTAAATATGATGAAAGACCTTGGATTGTTTGGATTTTATTCCCAATGGTCACAAGAGCTTGTCACATGGAAAGAACATCACATGACCTCTATAAAAGGCAGAAAGCTATTCATCATCAAACACACAAAAATGTTGCAGAAAAATATCAAGAATCTTAAGTTTATCATAAGCAATAGTCATCCTCTCTTTATACTTTCTACATTCATACGCTAGATCTTTGAAATATCTTTTTGGAAAGTGTTTAAGTAAAGAGAAAGAAATCATATTCATATCACTATGTAATTTTCAAGTAAGTTGTACTTGAAAATATTTGAAACTTGTAAGGAACAAGGTTGTAAGCTTGGTGAAGCTTGAGAATATACAAAGTGTAATCATCCTCTGCAAGAGGTTGATCGGATTGATCTTTAGTGAAATCTCACAAGTGTGTGAGGACTGGACGTAGCCATCTTTGAGTGAACCAGTATAAAAGTTGTGTGTCTCTCTCTTTATACTCTCCTTGCATTTATTTTGTTCTTATTTAAAAGTTTAAATTTATGTCCTCATGTCTGCATCCTCTCAAAGAGGATAGCAATTCAAAAACTCTTTAAAACATTTTTAAACGCCAAAATCCCTATTCAACCCCCCTTCTAGTGATATTTAGCTCCATCAGTTTATTATTAATAAAGATCAATTTGTATGTTATTTAATATTTAAGGAGATTTTTGAATATTGCAGGGATGAAATTCAAAATAATAATTTTCAGGGACTAAAACTGAAAAGTGTTATATTTACACGGACCAAAAATTGTTTCCCTTTGTCAATTAACATTTTTGTAACGTCCACTTAACGTTAAGGATCAAAAATAATTTTTTTTGATATTACAGCGATGTAAACCTAAAAAAAGTTATATTTGCAGGGTCCAAAAACATATTTAAACCTTGTTCAATTTACACGAAAATTCTAATTGGGTCCTATAATAAATAACATAAATAGATATCAGTGTGGAAAAAAGTATTTGATAAAGTTTTTTTAGTGAGTAAAGGAAAGTGAGTACTTTTTCAAAATTAAGGGGTGTAAGTGTCAATTAAAGATAACTATGTGATTTGGGGACAAAAATAAAATAAAATAATGATAACATCAAAGGCTTTTTATAAAATTTTGGGTTGAACACAATTATTATAATTTTGGCAAAATAGGATACTTGTATTTATGAATTTTATGGTGCATTGATTAAAAACATATAAAAAATAATATTAAATTTCTATTTTGAATATTTCAACATCTGAATTTTTAAATTTACTATTTGTTGGTAATAGTTTCTTAATATATTGTTAAGTTTAACATTATTTAAATGAAAATTGATAACATTCTAAAGAAATTAAAAAATTTAGGATTGGAAACTAATTTGAAAGGTAATTAATATTGATTTTATTTAAGCTTAAATATGTTTGTGATCCCTTTTAGTTAGCATTTTTTCTATTTATGTCCTTGTAATTATTTTTTTCTTATTCGAACTCTATAAGTTCAATTTTGTTTTAAAATCATCTCTTGTGTTAGTGACTTTTAAAAATAACTAAGATGAAATATAAAAAATGGATGGAAAAAAAACACACACACACATAACTTATGGGGTCAAAAATGAAAATAAAGCATATATGTTTGATCCCCAGAAATTCGTACCTTTTTTTTATTGATTATTGTGAGAAGGACACAAGATACATTTTATTATTTAAAGAGTGTAACAAATATGTATTGTTATGTTAACATTAATGTCTATGAAAATTAATAATTTTCTATATCATTTGATAACAAATTTAAAAAGGAAATTGCATTTAGCTCCCTTAAATGACACTCAAATCCCCTCAAGTTTTTAAAATGCACTTATCTCTTTTGTACTTTCTAAAGAAATAAGGCATAACATTTTTTTTTTCTGTCACAATTACATCTTTATCTGTCAAATATCAAAAATACATTATAATACACATTCTGGTTGTACCACTAATTTAGAACATAATCATATCTTTAAAAATTACAAATATTAGATGTATGGTTGTACGCCTATAAAATTAACACAAAAATTCTAATTGTGTGCTATAGTAAATGACAGAAATAGATGTAAATGTGGAAAAAAGTGATTGATGAAGGTTTTCTAATTAGTAAAGGAAAGTGAGTACTTTTTTAAAATTAAGGGGTATAAGTGTCATTTCAAGAGAACTATGTGATTGGAGACAAAAATAAAATAAATAATAATAACATCATAGGCTTTTTATAAAATTTTGGGTTGAACACAATTATTATTATTTTGACAAAATAGGATACTAGTATTTATGAATTTTATGGTACATTGATTAAAAGCATATAAAAAATAATATTAAATTTCAATTTTGATTTTTTTAAAATCTGAATTATTAAATTTACTATTTGTTGGTAATAGTTTCAAAATATCTTACTAAGTTTAATATTATTTAAATGACAAGTGATAACATTCTAAAGAAATTAAAAAATTTATAGGACTGGATACAAATTTGAAAGGTAATTAATATTGATTTTATTTTAGCTTAAGTATATTTTTGATCACTTATAGTCAGTGGCGTAGCTTGTGTAAAAAGTTTGGGGTGGTGGACATAAAATTATAATACGTATCAATCAAATATACAAAGAGTTAGCATTCTAAATTTAAAGAGTTGCATTCTAAAACATGCAGCCATTATGTATATGTACGTTTCTTTATTCTAAATCAGCGAAATTAGCAATTTAGGAAACAAAATCAAGCGACCATCATTCTAAATCTGCCGTATATCTTGTTCAATAAACAGGCATTCATCATCAACAACAATTTAAATCAACCAATTTAGCACCAAAAATTTAGCCATCATTCTAGACAAGCAGCCATCGTTTTATATCAGCAAAAATCAGCAACAAAAATGAGCACAAACATTCTAAATCAGCAACAAAAATCAACACAAAAATCAGCAACAAAAATTAGCACAAAAATCAGCAACAAAAATCAACAGATAAACAATAAAAATCAGTACAAACATCTTGTTCAAACACCTTTGTCATCAAATCAGCAAAATCAGGAAAAACACCAAATCAACAAATTAGCAAAATCCAAACCTTTGGACGACGAACAGACGTGGCGAGCTCGAAGCAGCAAAAATCAAACACCTTATATGGACAAAAAATCAAACACCTTATATGCAACAAAAAAACTCCAAAAAATATCAGCACTAATATCTAATTTGAAACAAACAAAAACTCCAAACAAACAAAACTCCAAACATCAATTCTAAATTTCTGATGATAATATGAATTGAAATCCGAACCTTTTGAGTTTTGACGTATGACCAACAAAGGCGGAGGCGAGCAGTCGCAGAGGCGAGGCCGAGGCAGCGAGCAGAGGCGGAGGCAAGACGCGAAGCGGAGGCAGAGGTAAGTCGCGAAGACGCGAAGGGAAGGAAGAGGCAAAGCGAGACGCGATTGTGAAGCGGAGGCGGGTGAAAGCAAGAGGGAGAGAGAGATGAAGACTAAAAGAGAGAGGAACAAATATTTAGGTTTAAGGTATAACTGTAATGTCTTAATTTTAATGAGAGCAGTTTGATATTATACCTATAAATTTTTTTTTTGGGTGGCCACAGCCCCCCTTGTCCCTACCTAGCTCCGCCCCTTCTTATAGTTAGCGTTTTTTCTATTTATGTCTTTGTAATTATTTTTTTCTTATTCGAACTCTATCAATTGAATTTTGTTTTAAAATCATCTCTTATGTTAGTGACTTTTAAAAACAACTAATATGAAAAACAAAAAAAAAGATGAAAAAAAAAACACACGCACGAACTTACCAGGACAAAAATGAAATTAAAGCATATATGTTCGATCCTTATAAATTCAAGCTTTTTTTTATTGACTTTTGTGAGAAGGACACAAGATATATATTAATATTTAAAGAGTAACAAATATGTATTGTTATGTTAACATTAATGTCTATCAAAAATAATAATTTTCTATATGATTTGATAACTAATTTAAAGAACAAATTGCATTTAGCTCCATTGAAGTCTCCTTAAATGACATAAAATCCCTTCTAGTTTTGAAAATGCACTTACCTCTCTTGTACTCAATAACAAAATTGCGGATAGCATTTTTTTCGGTCACAATTACGTCTTTATATGTCATTTATCTGTTATATATCAAAAATACCCTAGAATGCACATTCTAGTTGTACCACTAATTAAGAACATAATCATATCTTTCAAAATTACAAATACTAGATGTATGGTTGTACGTCTATAAATAAGTGTAAAAAAGTGTTTGATGAAGCTTTTTTAGTGAATAAAGGAAAGTGAGTACTTTTTCAAAATTAAGGGTTGTAAGTATTATTTCAAGTGACAATGTGATTGGGGACAAAAATAAAGTAAAACGATGATAACGTCATAGGCTTTTTTATAAAATTTTGGGTTGAACACAATTATTATTATTTTGATAAAATAGGATACTAGTATTTATGATATTTATGGTACATTGACTAAAAATATACCAAAAATAATATTAAATTTCAATTTTGAATAATTTAAAATCTGAATTTTTATATTTACTATTTGTTGGTGGTAGTTTCTAAATATTTTATGAAGTTTTAATTATTTAAATGACAAGTGATAACAATCTAAAAAAATTACAAATTTTGTAGGATTGAATACTAATTTGAAAGGTAATTAATATTGATTTTATTTAAGATTAAATATATTTTTAGCCCCTACTCATGTAGTCAATTAGTTAAAGCAACTATAACTATAGTGATTCAAATTCAAACATGGGTAGTTAAAAGTATCTTTAACGTGGTTCAGGAGTGCGAAGACGGCGCCACAACTTCTACTCCTTACTTCAAGTTAAAAAAACCACTTAATTACACATTCCCAATAATTTATTCGTAATTTTCAACTAGTTGCAACAACAAAAGATAGAATTATTTCACTTTTAAACACTCTCCACTACTCTAAACACTATTTACAAATTCTCAACGCTAAGAACGCCTGAAACACAAACACTTTCACATTCACCTCATCACATATACATGCATATAACTGATACAATAATTGACATCATGATGTAGAATATTCTCATAGCAATCCAACAACTACAAATTTATCACAATTAAATTATAAATTAACATTTGTTTTTGAATCAATCTTTATCATTTAACAAAAATTGAAACAAAGTTTTTTCAATAAACTGGTAAAGTAAGCAACTATTTTTACTCGAAGTTAATATAACAATAATAAAACTAAAATAAATCTCGTAGTACATAAATCATTTTAGTGGTTAATCAATACTCTAAAATTTGATATCAAACACTTAAATTATTTTAAAAGGATCACTAATATTTTAATACTATAAAATAATTTTTCTTTATAATTTCAAACTTTTCCTTGGATTATGTCTTAATAAATCTAACGATTTAATTTTTTTTTTTTAACTATTTTTAAAATC
>JBBPBP010000002.1:41341179-41379138 GCA_037974735.1 Cicer chorassanicum | reverse complement strand
TATTAAGTTTAACATTATTTAAATGACAAGTGATAACAATCTAAAAACATACAAATTTTATAGGATTGGATACTAATTTGAAAGGTAATAAATATTGATTTTATTTAAGCTTAAATACTAACACTTTTTCTATTTATGTCCTTGCTATTATTTTTTTTCTAATTCGAACTCTTTAAGTTCAATTTTTTTTAAATCATCTCTTGTGAAAGTGACTTTTAAAAACAGCTAAGATGAAAAAACAAAAATGGATGGAAATAAAAAATAAAAAAACACACAAGAACTAGAGATAAGTGTGGAAAAAGGTGTTTGATAAAGTTATTATTTTGGCTTTTTATAAAATTTTGGGTTGAACACAATTATTATTATTATTTTGACAAAATAGGATACTAGTATTTTTGTTATGTATGGTACATTGACTACAAATATACCAAAAATAATATTAAATTTCTATTTTGAAGACTTTAAAATCTGAATTTTTAAATTTACTATTTGTTGGTAATAGTTTATGAATATCTTATTAAGTTTAACATTATTTAAACAACAAGTGATAACACTCTAAAGATATTAAAAGAATTGTAGGACTGGATACTAATTTGAAAGGTAATTAATATTGATTTTATTTAAGCTTAAATATGTTTTTTTCTTGCCCTTTTAATTAGCATTCTTTTCTATTTATGTCTTTGTAATTATTTTTTACTTATTAAATGGACGGCAAAAACACACACACACACAAACTTACGGGGATAAAAGTGAAATTAAAGCATATATGTTTGATCCCTATAAATTCGTGCTTTTTTTTTTAATTGATTTTTGTGAGATGGACACATGATTCATTTTAATATTTAAAGAGTGTAACAAATATGAATTGATATGTTAACATTAATGTCTATGAAAATTAATAATTTTCTTTATGATTTGATAACTAATTTGAAAAGGAAATTGCATTTAGCTCCCTTGAAGTCTCCTTAAATGACACTCAAATTACGCATAATATTTTTTGCGTCACAATTAAATCTTTATCTGTCATATATCAAAATACTTTAGAATACACATTCTAGTTGTACCATTAATTAAGAACATAATCATATCTTTCAAAATTACAAATACTAGATGTATGGTTGTACGTCTATAAAATAACGCAAAAATTCTAATTGTATCCTATAGTAAATAGCAGTAATAGATGTAAGTGTGGATAAAAGTGTTTGATGAAGTTTTTTTAGTAAGTAAAGGAAAGTGAGTACTGTTAAAAAAATTAAGGGGTGTAAGTGTCATTTCAAGATAACTATGTGATTGGGGACAAAAATAAAATAAAACGATGATATTTTCTATTTATGTCCTTGTAATTATATTTTCTATTTATGTCCTTGTAATTATTTTTTTCATTTTCGAATTTATAAGTTCAATTTTGTTTTAAAATCATCTCTTGTTTTAGTTACTTTGAAAAACTGCTAAGATGAAAATCAAATAATGGATGGGAAAAAAAACACCAACACACGAAACCGGAACAAAAATGAAATCAAAGCATATATGTTTTATCCCTTTTAATTCGTGCTTTTTTTTAATTGATTTTTGTGAGAAGGACACAAGATACATATTTATATATAGAGAGTGTAACAAATATGAATTGTTATGTTAACATTAATGTCTATGAAAATTAATAATTTTCTATATGATTTGATAACTAATTTAAAGAGGAAATTGGATTTAGCTCCCTTGAAGTCTCCTTAAATGACACTCAAATCCCCTCTAGTTTTTAAAATGCAATTACCTCTTTTGTACTCACTAAAAAAACTACGCATAACATTTTTTTCTGCACAATTACATCTATATCTGTCATATATCAAAAATACTTTAGAATACACATTCTGGTTGTACCACAAATTTAAGAACATAATCATATCTTTCAAAATTACAAATACTCTATGTATGGTTGTACGTGTATAAATTAACGGAAAAATTCTAATTGTGTCCTATAGTAAATGACATAAATAAATGTAAGTGTGGAAAAAATTGTTTGATGAAGTATTTTTAGTGAGTAAAGGAAAGTGAATACTTTTTCAAAATTAACGTGTGTAAGTGTCATTTCAAGTTACCTATGTGAATGGGGACAAAAATAAAATAAGATAATGGTAACATCATAGACTTTTTATTAAATTTTGGGTTGAACATAATTATTATTATTTTGACACAATAGGATATTAGTATTTGTGAATTTTATGGTACATTGATTAAAAACATATAAAAAATAATACTAAATTTCTATTTTGAAGATTTTAAAATCTGAATTTTTAAATTTACTATTTGTTGGTAATAGTTTCAAAATATCTTATTAAGTTTAATAGTATTCAAATGACAAGTGATAACATTCTAAGGAAATTAAAAAATTTATAGGACTGGATACTAGTTTGAAAGGTAATTAATATCAATTTTATTTAAGCTTAAATATATTTTTAATCCTTTTTAGTTAGTGTTTTATCTATTTATGTCCTTGTTATTATTTTTTTTTCTTATTCAAACTCTATAAGTTCAATTTTGTTTTAAAATCATCTCTTGTGTTAGTGACTTTTAAAAATAGCTAAGTTGATAAACAAAAAATGGATGGAAAAAAAACACACACATACACGAATTTACTGGGACAAAAATGAAATTAAAGCATATATGTTTTATCCCAATAAATTTGTGCTTTTTTTTTTTATATAAATTTTTGTGAGAAGAATATGAGATACATATTAATATTTAAAGAGTGTAACAAATATGTATTCTTTTGTTAACATTAATGTCTATGAAAATTAATAACTTTTTATATGATTTGATAACTAATTTAAATAGGAAATTGCATTTAGCTCCCTTGAAGTCTCCTTAAATGACACTCAAATCCCCTCTAGTTTTTAAAATGCACTAACATCTCTTGTACTCACTAAAAAAACTTACGCATAACATTTTTTTCGGTCACAATTACATCTTTTTCTATCATATATAGAAAATACACAAGAATACATATTCTTGTTGTACCAGTAATTAAGAACATAATCATATATTTCAAAATTACAAATACTAGATGTATAGTTGTACGTCTATAAATTAACGGGAAAATTTTAATTGTATCCTATAGTAAATGACATAAATAAATGTAAGGTAGAAAAAATTGTTTGATGAAGTGTTTTTAGTGACAATTATTATTATTTTGACAAAATAGGATACTAGTATTTGTGAATTTTATGGTACATTGACAAGAAATATACCAAAAATAATATGAAATTTCTATTTTGAAGATTTTAAAATCTGAATTATTAAATTTACTATTTGTTGCTAATCGTTTCTAAATATCTTATTAAGTTTAACATTATTTAAATGACAAGTGATAGCATTCTAAAGAAATTACAAATTTTATAGGATTGGATACTAATTTAAAAGGTAACTAATATTGATTTTATTTAAGCTTAAATATATTTTTTGTCCCTTTTAGTTATTTCTTTTTCTATTTATGTCCGTGTAATTATTTTTTTCAAATTCGAACTATAGAAGTTCAATTTTGTTTTAAAATCATCTCTTGTGTCGTAACTTTTAATAACAGCTAAGATGAAAAACAAAAAATGGACGAAAAAAAAAACACACGAATTTATCGGGACAAAATTGAAATTAAAGTATATAGGTTTGATCTCTATAAATCCGTACTTTTTTTTTTATTGTTTTTTGTGGGAAGGACACAGGATATATATTAATATTTAAATAGTTAAACAAATATGTATTGTTATGTTAACATTAATGTCTATGGAAATTAATAATTTGTTTATATAATTTGATAACTAATTTAAATAGGAAATTGCATTTAGCTTCCTTGAAGTCTCCTTAAATGAAATTCAGATTCTGGTTGTACGTCACAATTACATCTTTATCTTTCATATATCTAAAATACACTAGAATACACATTCTAGTTGTACCACTAATTAAGAACATAATCATATCTTTCAAAATTACAAATACTAGATGTATGGTTTTACGTCTATAAATTAACACAAAAATTCTAACTGTGTCCTATAGTAAATGATAGAAATTGATGTAAGTGTGGAAAAAAGTGTTTGATGAAGTTTTTTTTAGTGAGTAAAGGAAAGTGAACACTTCTTCAAAATTAGGGGGTGTAAGTGTCATTTCAAGATAACTATGTGATTGGGGACATAAATAAAATAAAATGATCATAACATCATAGGCTTTTTATAAATTTTTTTCTAAAATACTTATGATTTTGATGAAGAAACAGACTAAGAAAGTGATCAAGTTGCAAGCTCAAAAAGAAGTCAAACAATCAAAATCAACTATGATCAAATATGTTAGAAGTCTTATAATGTAAAGGTACATGATGCAATCTAATATTCTTATACTTCAAATGCACATGAGCACCTTTCATTTTAGCATTTGCATCAAAAGAATTTTCTAAGTGTCAAAATGCATGAACAATGTTTGAAAATAAACTTTTTGACAAAAATCAATGTTTTATTCGACTACAACTTGTTGTAGCCAAATACAGACTCAAGTTAGTAGCTAAAATTGAACATTTGTATTCGACTACGAGATGGTGTAGCCGAATACAAGTGCTAAGTCAGTAGCTAAAACTGCACAGTTGTATTCGACTGCAACATGGTGTAGCCGAAAACAAAATCAAGTCAGTGGCAAAATTCACTCATTTGTATTCGACTACAAGGTTTCGTTTTCGAATACGACGTTGAAATTTTGAATAAAAACTGAACGTTACAAAGGTGTATTTGACTACACACAAGCTGTAGCCGAATACAACTGTGAAGCAATGGATTTTTCAGTTATGAAATGGTTCTGGATCATTGCATATGTTCATCGATCCTCTAGGAATGATTGCCACTGATCTGAAGTGATGTCTATGGAGTATAAATACCCCATAGCTTCAGTTTTAACGAATTCGTCCTACTAGCAAACATAGAACAACTTTGAACAATTTTATGAAATATTTCCAAAGGTATATTTTCATATTTCAAGTACATGCACTACATTTTCATATCATTGAGAAAGGTTCTCTAGTGTACTTGAAGTTATATTGGATTGATATCATTGTACAAACTGTTATACTCCTTTTCATAGTTAAGAACGTTGCTGAAAAATAATTGAAGTAATTGTATTGTTTTGAAGAAAGTGGTGTACTTTCTTCAAGTGTTGTAAACTAAGATAATGGTGTGCTATCTTAGGCATTGTGTTAGGAATTTGTAACTGAAGTCTTAGAGTTAGACTTGTACTTATTCTAACAAATAGTGGAAAATCTCTTGTGGTGTGCATGAGGGCTGGACGTACCCTTGGTTATAAGGGGAACCAGGATAAAATGTTGTGTTCTTTATTTTTGTGCCATTTATATTCTTCCATACTTCAATCCTAAATAAAAAAATAATCCACTAAGTATATAAAAACCAGAAAAATTTATATTCACCTAATTCACCCCCTTCTTAGGTGCGCCTCTGTACTAACAATTGGTATCAGAGCAGGTTTTGGTAATTTGCTCCTCGATCCTTATTCATGACTTTCGCACAACCAATTTTTAGAGATGGTGGTAGTAGCAATAAACCACCTTGCTTCGTTGGAGAACACAATGATTTTTGGAAGATACTCATGCAGGAATATCTTGAGGCACAAGGAGATGATATTTGGGATGCAGTAGAAAATGGTCGCTATGTTCCAAAAACAGTCATTGACAATAAAGAAGAAACAAAGATAAAAGCCTCATGGACAGATGATGACAAAAAGAAAGTGTTGTTTGATAAAAGGCCAAAAACATGTTACAATCAGCATTTGGAATAGATGAATTCTTTCGCATATCTCATTGCTAAACTTTTAATGAAATCTGGAATACTATTGAAGTAACTCATGAAGGAACTATTGAGGTAAAACATTCTAAACTCAATACATTATCTTAAGAATATGAACTGTTTTGAATGCATCCCGGAGAGTCTATTATAGACTTACAGAAAAGATTTTCTCATCTGACCAACCACTTGACAGCGCTTGGCAAGATCTTTACTAATGATGAATTGAATCTCAAAGTTCTAATATCATTAACAAGGGCTTGAAAACCTAAAGTAACGGCAATTTCTGAAAAGAAAAACCTATCAAAGATGTCTCTTTCTGCACTTTTCGGAAAACTTCAAGAACATGAAATTGAACTTGGAAAGCTAGAATATAATGAAAGTCAAGAAAAGAAGCCAAAGAACATTGCCTTAAAAGTAGAGTCAAAAGAGCAAATCAACTATAAGAATTCAGATGGAGATGAAAACATCACTGTCCTAGTAAAGAAATTTGGTAAGTTCCTTCAAAACGATTAAGCTCTTAAAAGGAAAACTTTCAGGAAGAAGGATGTTTCCACTACAAGTCAAAACTTCACTTGTTTTGAATGTGGCAAGCAAGGACACATAAAGGTTGAGTGTCCAAATATTGTCAAGAAAAATGCTCTTAAGAAGAAAGAATTCAAAAAGGTCTATATAGTCTGGGAGGACAATGAAGTCAATTCATCCTCGGATTCATAAAGTGACAAATATGCAAATGTTGCTTTGATGGCATCACATCAATTTGACGAAGAAGAAGAGGTTAGTAACAAAGATTCTTCTCATAATAATGATGCTAGTAGTGAATTGATTGTTGAGTGTAATGATGCTCAAAATGCAATAAAAGAATTATTTATGGAATGTAAAAATCTGTACAAAATAGTGTCAACTCAAAAGAAACAAATTTCATATCTTAAAGAGAAAATTGACACTATGGAAAAAGATTATGAAAAATTAAAACAGAATTTTACATGCAATAAGTGTGATTCTCTTTCTTTTAAAATTGTCCAATTAAATAGAGTCATTGAAATATATGAAAAGGGACAAGTTGGATTGGAAAATGTTTTTAATATGCAAAGATAAAACAATGACAAGAATGGTCTTGGTTACTCAAAATTTGATAAACCAAATATAAATAAAACCATATTTGTTAAGGCAAGTGATCAACCCAACAAAGAGAAAATTATAATTATGCAAAAAGATCATCATTACTATAAAAAGAATTTTATTCAAAAGAAATCTCATATACCTACATTTAGAAGTAAATCTATTCCTACATGTTTTTATTGTGGTTTGAATGGCCACACACCTAATGCTTGTCATTTTAGAAATTTTGGTGTTCCAAATGGGCATTATGTGTGGGTCAAAAAACGTACTAATCCTCAAGGACCCAAAACACTTTGGGTACCGAACAAATCATGATCTTGTTTTGTAGGAATGCATACAAAGTACCTCTAATATGTGGTACTTGGATAATGGATATTCAAAACACATGATCGGTGACAAAACAAAATTTTCTGCTCTGACTCTTGAATCAAAAGGCTATGTGATCCATGGAGATAGCAACAAGGGTAAAATTTTGAGCATTGGAAAGGGAAATGTTGAAGTAACATTTGTGGATACACATAATCAACTAGCAGATATCTTCACAAAGCCATTGCCTAAAGACTCATTCTATAAGATACGAAGAGAACTTGACATTATAAATGAAAATGATCTCTAATGCAAGGTATCTATACTTTGTATGTCACTTCTCTTCAAGATCTAAAATCTTCACTTGATATGTTGATAGAATTGATTCTTTGATGTTTATGTGCTTTCTAAATATGAATATGTGCTTTACATGTTGTCTTGTTAGTTAAAATTCGGCTTAAAAACAAAATTTTTGATATCGTAGCCAAATACACATTATCTGTATTCGAATACATGTTTCCAGAAAATCTTGTATTCAAATACAACCAGTGTGTAGTCTAATACAAATTCGTGATTTTCCCTATATATAAGCTTTTTCACGTTACATCAATTTTCACAGTTTCAATAGCCCAATACAGATTTTCTCCACTTCCATTTCTCCAAGAATCTCATCCAATCTTACATGCAACAATTACCCAATCACTATACCATCATACATTGCATCTAAGATCACTCCAAACTAACAAGTGACACTTCAAACTCAAATTTCCCAATGCCAAATCCCCACTTTTCCCCATATCCGAAAAACCTTATTTCTTCAACTTTCACCATGGATGCACGGAAAAGAGGTTCCAAAACAAATGATGCCGCTGTGGGTCCTTCGAAAAGGAGGGCTAGAAATGATAATGTGACATACTTATCCCGATTACTTCACTCACCTGAAGAAATCGACCTGTTCAGAACCTACTACTCAAACAAAAAGTTGATCACTCATAAGTATGGTACTCTTGATTCTTTCTCAACTTTTAAATTTCCTAAGTTACTTAAGGCTCAACATTTAGAAGCTTTGTTTGGTTATAACGACCCCATCTATCTTGTTTTAGTTAGGGTATTTTACTGTAATCTTAAGAAGGAAGGGTCTAAGTTGTTGTCTCAGGTAAAGAGCAAACACATTGAGTTAGAAACTCAAACTATTGGTGAAATATTGCAGCTACCATTTGAGGTACAGAAACTTAGGCCCGAAAATTTGTGTGAATGGATAAATATCACCAAATATGATGCTTATGTTTCTTTGTGCCGTTTTGACAAAGACACCATGGAACGTAGACGGGCACAAGCTGGTTTCGAATTTGCTAGGCAACGGTACGGAGTTGGAAAATTGAATGTTGACAACAGGCTACTGCATTATTTTCTAAGCTACATTCTGGTTCCTAAGGCTGGCAATTACCTTCAAATATCTGAATTTGAGCTTTAGGTCATGTATTTCATGATAGACGGATGTGATCTCAACTGGTCTTACTTTGTCCACTCTGTCCTATTTGGTTCGAAGGATGCTATTGGATTACCTTATGCAAAAGAGGTCACCAGAATCTTGGATCATTTTAAAGTGGATTTTTCAGGAGAAGTTATGTATAAACCGTCTAAAGACAATTTGCTCGATTTGAACGTGCTTCCGAGTATGAAAGTAGTGTGGAACGAACAGCTTTAGGCCTATGTCCATAAAGACAATCTTGGCCAAACATCTACTGTTGACCAAGATGAAGAAGACGCTGAAGAAACGACATATGATGATGATCATATTTCAAACCGCAAGGTCATGGACAAACTCAACTCTCTGCAAACCTTCATCACTACAAATTCCAAAATATGGACACCTCCCTCAACAACCGCTTTCAAACGATGGAGACCACTATGGCCCAAAACCATGAAACTTTGTTGCATGAACTCAATGGCCTATACGTCAAAATTGACAACCTTCACCTTCACCGGATGATGATATGTAGTTCGATACTGAAATTGAATTTGTTGTAGTTTGTTTGTCTTTAAATGTTTTATGGTATTTTGATTGTAACTCTATGACTATGGTTTTTGCATCCTGTTGTAACACTTGAACATGTTTTCATTTCAAATATTTGATGTTTTTATTCCCGACCTTGTAAGTGTGGAAAAAAGTGTTTGATGAAGTTTTTTTTTTGGTGAGTAAAGGAAAATGAGTACTTCTTCAAAATTAGGGGGTGTAAGTGTCATTTCAAGATAACTATTTGATTGGGGACAAAAATAAAATCAAATAATCATAACATCATAGGATTTTTGTAAAATTTTTGTAAAAAACTTATGTTTTTTATCAAGACAAAGACCAAGGAAAGTGATAAAATTCAAAGCTAAAAAAGAAGTCAATCAATCAAAGTCAACTATGTTCAAATATGCTAGAAGTCTTATAATGTAAAGTTACATGATGCAATCTAATATTCTTATATTTCAAATGCACATGAGAACCTTTCATTTTAGCATGTGCATCAAAAGAATTTTCAAAGTGTTAAAATGCATGAACAATGTTTCAAAATAAAGTTTTTGACAAAAATCAATGTTGTATTCGACTACAATATCTTGTATCCGAATACAGATTTAAGTCAGTAGCTAAAACTGAACATTTTTATTCGACTACGAGATGGTGTAGCCGAATACAAGTGCTAAGTCAGTAGCAAAAACTTGACTTTTGTATTCGACTACGAGATGGTGTAGCCGAATACAAGTGCTAAGTTAGTAGCTAAAACTGCACATTTGTATTCGACTACAACATGGTGTAGCCGAATACAAAATCAAGTGAGTGGCAAAATTCACTAATTTGTATTCGACTACAAGGTTTCATATTCGAATACGACGTTGAAATTTTGAATAAAAACTAAACGTTACAGAGGTGTATTCGACTACTCTACCATATCAAAGAAAAGGAAAACACGAAGCTCCTCATCTGCTGCTTCTCCACTAGAACAACCATCATATCAACCTCCATCTGAGGACATTCCCACTCCCAGTCTTCAGGAGCCCGTTGAGGAAGCTGAACCAAATCCATCATCTCCTGATACCCCTGTCGTTCCTACACCACCACAATCACCTCTGCTGCCATCTCATTCCGTCCCATCTGAAGATCTTCCTCATGAGGATGCAGTTCAAGATGCTCCTCCTACACTCATGGAGGAAGGTGAAGAACTCTACTTTGATCTCAATCTGACTTATCACCATTTCTCGCCTCAAAGTCCTCCTGAGTCAATGCCCGACCTTCCTTCTGAATTGCAAGAATCTGATCCTTTTGCCACTGCTCCTCTCTCATCAATACCTATTGTTGCTGCTGAAGAGCCATCACAACCTCTCCCTGAGGTTACTGGCTTATTTAGCTCTCTAGATTCCTTTTTGGTTACCTCAAATGACAACATATCTAAAGACAAAGCTGGCAGCTCTCAAAACAAAAGCTCTAGCGTCAACGATAAACCAAAAGACGCCAACAAAGGGAAGCAACCTAAGGACAAGGATCTCAATAAGCAGATGAAGCTGTTGAAAACGATTAGGAATGATCAAAAGCAGATTATTCACACCATGACGCAATTTTGGCCTCATTCTCGAATGGGTCACCAAACATTTGATCAATACCATTGCTCCTGGAGAACGCACTCCTGAGCTTCCAGCTGCTGATGAACCATCCCCCTCCTCTGATAAAACCATCCTCTCCTGAATAGCCTTATCATTCCTATTTTTTTGCTGCTGCCAAATTCAGGGGAGAACGATTATTTTTTTTCTGCTATGATTATGATGTTTTGATGTTTGTTAAGTTGATGTTTTGCTGATTAATGTTTTGCTTTTCTTTGAAATGACTATGTCTAAGGTTTATGCCATTATAACATTATTGGTTTGAAACATCATTATGATCTTTATTTACTTTCTTAGATTCATATTTCTAGCATACATTCAGGGGGAGTAACTTATTTTAAATTTAATTTAAAAAAAAGATTACTCATGTGATTGAGGGGGACCATAAACATTAAATCTCATCATGTTTTCATATTTAAAAATCATGATCTAAAGAATTTGGTCTTCATCAAAAAGGGGGAGATTGTTGAGACAAAATCTCTCTCAATTGATTTTCATGATAACAAAATTACTTAAGAGATTATGATTGTGATTAAGGACTAAATTGTGCTCTTGAGTGGATTTATAGTAGAGAACAGGTTATTAATCATAAAGACTAAAAGGATGAACATATGACTCAAAACCATCATATTTGCAAGGTAGGAGTAGGGTTGAACCTACGTGAGGATGGCCTCATAAAAGCATAATATACATCCAGCAACATAACCATGATTCTTAATCAGGCTAAGATGTCAAAATTGCAACCAAGAATGACCCAATAAAGCATATTATCTAAAGAGGTCATAAAGCACATTTGGACAAGTACGAGGATAGGCTGTTCTAGGTAGAGGACAGCTAGTACTAGGTAAAAGGTTGAACAATTTGTCACATCATTCCTCAAAAGTTGAATTCAAACCTGGTACTACACGAATTCAAACTGCTGTAGCTCACATAGTCAAAGAAATAGCCTTTTCTTGTCTTGGAGAATGAAAAAGAAAAAGGCTACAAAGGACCAAGTACCTAGGAGCTCTGAACCTCAAGGCTGAGGATGGACTGGAATTGTTCAAGACAATTTGATGGTAGTTTTGTAATTTCAGCTCAAAGACCATTGGACTCTTTGATGTAACCTCCTTAACAATCATGAAGGGTTTAACACATGGAAGAGATGTACAAGAACTCTATAAAAGGCAGCAAGCTCTTCATAATCAAACACACAACAATATTGCAGAAAAAGATCAAGAATCTTAAGTATATCATAAGCAATATTCATCCTTTCTTTATACTTTCTACATTCATACACTAGATCTTTGAAATATCTTTTTAGAAAGTGTTTAAGTAAAGAGAAAGCAATCATACTCATATAACTCTGTAATTTTCAAGTAAGTTGTACTTCAAAATATTTGAAACTCAGTTGTAAGCTTGGTGAAGCTTGAGAATACACAAAGTGTAATCATCCTCGGTGAGAGGTTGATCTGGTTGATCTTTAGTGAAATCTCACAAGAGTGTGAGGACTAGACGTAGCCATCTTTGGGTGAACTAGTATAAAAGTTGTGTGTCTATCTCTTTATACTCTTCTTGCACTTATTCTGCTCTTATTTAAAAAGTTTAAAAATCTATTTTCCAGTTCGCATCCTCTCAGAGAGGACAGTGACTCAAAAACTCTTTAAACTATTTTTAAACGCCAAAATCCCTATTCAACCCCCCTTCTAGTGATATTTAGCTCCATCAAGCACGTGGCATGTGATTTTGTTGATTTATAACCTACCTCCATGGTTATGTATGAAGCGTAAGTTTATGATGTTGTCTCTGTTATTTTCTGGACCCAAACAACCGGGGAATGATATCGACGTATACTTGGCTCCTTTAGTTGAAGATTTAAAAATTATGTGGGAGACAGGTGTGGAAGTTTATGATGGGTATAAGAAAGAATGTTTCAATTTGAGGGCTATGTTGTTTGGCACAATTAATGATTTTCCAGCATATGGTAATTTATTAGGATATAGCATTAAAGGTCAGTGTGCATGTCCTATATGTGAAGAGAGTACAAATTGGATGCGGTTGAAACATTGTAAGAAGAATGTATTTCTTGGACAACGTAGATTTTTACCTTATAGTCATCAGTATCGTGGGTGGAGAAATGCATTCAATGGAAAATCAGTGGAAGATAGAGCTCAATGTAGCATCGACTGGATATCAAATACTTGAAAAAGTACAAGATTTGACCAATAAATTTGGAAAACCTTTTGCGGGAGAGCTGGTCAAAATTGGGAGGAAGAAAAAGTCAATTTTCTTTGAGAAAAATGTATTTGATAGTGTTATTGGTACGTTACTCAATGTATCAGGAAAGTCTAAGGATGACATCAATACAAGATTGGACTTGGGCGATATGGGAATAAGAAATGAATTGGGTCCCGTAGAGAAAGGAAATCGCACATATCTACCTCCAGCCGCTCATACTCTATCTAGAAAGGAAAAAATTGTCGTGTAAATTTCTACACGAAGTCAAAGTTCCAGAAGGATACTATTCAAACATTAAAAATTTAGTTTGTATGAAAGACCTCAAGTTAAAAGGTTTGAAGACCCAAGATTGTCATATTCTAATGGAGCATTTGCTACCAATAGGTATACATTCAATTTTACCTGAAAAGGTTCGCCGAGCAATAACTAAATTATGTTTCTTCTTCAGGGAAATTTGTAGTAAAGTGATCGATCCTTAGAAATTACCGACATTGCAGAGGGAAATTGTTGTTACTTTGTGTGAGATTGAAATGTATTTCCCACCCTCGTTTTTTGATATAATGGTTCACCTTACTGTTCATCTTGTTAAGGAGACACAACTTTGTGGGCCAGCTTATATGAGATGGATGTATCCGATAGAACGATATATGAAAATATTAAAAAGGTACGTAAAAAGTAGAAGTAAAAGTAGAAGCTGCTGAATCTTGTAGTGAATATCTATCCAAGGTTGAATCCATAGGGTTTCCCATGTCTCGTCATTCGCGAAGAATATCAGGAGAAGGGATAATTGGAAAGAGGCTAATGACTATATCAAGGACAGAATGGGAACAGGCACAATTGTATGTTCTACACAATGATGATGAGGTTCAACCGTATGTTACAATACACATGGATCAGTTATCTAGTTTGAAAATGAATAGGAATCAAAATTGGATAACTCGAGAGCACAATCGAAGTTTTATAACATGGTTAAAAAATCACATAAAGTCAAAGTTTGATGTAGACACCAGATCAATTTCACAAAGATTGAGGTGGCTAGCAAATGGTCCGAGTTTTCATGTCTTTTCTTACACCGGTTATGTAATTAACGGCTACACATTTTATTCCAAAGAACAAGATAATCAAACCACTATGCAAAATAGCGGAGTCATTCTCGTAGCTGAAGCGATGCATATCTCAAGTGCAAAAGACAAGAACCCAATATATGCAAATCTATCATATTTTGGGGTTATCGAGCGCATATGGGAGTTAGACTGCACAATGTTTCGTGTTCCCATATTTGGTTGCAAGTGGGTCGATAATAATAATGACGTTCAGATTGATGAGTTAGGGTTCTTGCTTGTCGATTTTAATAGGGTGGGATACAAAGATGAGCCTTTTATTTTAGCGTCGCAAGCTTAACAAGTGTTTTATGTCACTGATCTTGCTGATGATAAATGGTTCGTTGTCCTATCGACCACTAAAATAAGTGATGATAACAATAATGTTGAAGATGTTGGTAATGATATTTTCTTTGCAACATCACAACCACATGAAATTGATTCAACTGATGATGGTTTATATCTTAGAGATGATCATGATGAGGGAATTTGGATTAATCAATCGTTTCGTATCGTTAATGGACAAACAAATGTGAATCCCACCAGGAAAAAAAGAAGGGCATCTTAATGTGTTTAATTGTTTTATAAGCCATGTAATCTGAGCTGAGTTCATGTAATTTAATTGTTTGATCTGCCAAAATTGAGCATTTTAGTATTTAGCTTGAACTGTATTTGATTTTCTACATATACTGATTTTCTACTTATATTGAACTTGAAAAAGCTTTGTTTGAGTACTATATTTGAATATGAGCTGATCGCGTAATTTAGCATTGATATATATATAGGTATTTAACTAATTATTTGGAAGAAAAAATTGAAACTGAACTATATATAGGTGTTATCGTTCCAAATATAGGTATTTTACTAATTATTTAGCATTTTACAAATACTGAACTTATATTATAATTTAACATATTTAACTTGAACTAAACTGAACAGAACATAAACTTTGTAATTTTACAGCGCTTTTGTTAATAAGCGCTATAAAAAGCCTATAAAAAAATAAGGACGTCACATAGCCCTTGCACATAATAAAACAAAGAGGTCTTTTAAAGCGCTTTGTGGAAAAGTGCTGTAAAAGAGTCACATAGCGCTTTCACATAATAAAATAAAGAAGTCTTTTAAAGCGCTTTGTGGAAAAGCGCTGTAAAAGGGTCACATAGCGCTTTCACATAATAAAACAAAGAAGCCTTTTAAAGCGCTTTGTGGAAAAGCGCTGTAAAAGGCTTTTACAAAAGTAAAATAAGGAGGTCTTTTAAAGCGCTTTTTCACAAGCGCTTCAAAAGGCTTCTAAAAAAGCGTTGTAATAAGCTTTTAAAACATAAAATAAGGAGGTCTTTAATAGCGCTTTTTCAAAAAACCGCTGTAATAGGGTTTTATATATAACAATAACTGCTTTAGTTTCCTCTTCATTACGTAAACTTCATACGCTTGTTCCTCTTCGGTTTCCTCTTCATTCTCCTTCTCATTGAGAACCCTACAAACCCTACGCTTGTTTCCTCCTCATTACTAACCCTCATTACGTAAACTTCATACGCTTGTTTCCTCATCATCTTGATTCTCTTTCCCATTGTGAACCATCTTTGTTACTAACCCTCATTACGTATTTCTGCGAACCCTACGAACCGTTCGTATTTCTGCGCAGTTCTTCTTTGTTACTAACCGAACCCTACGAACCCGTAACCCTACGTATTTCTTCGCACTTTTCAGGTATTGTATTTATTAAATTTTTGTTTCACTAAAATGAATGTTGAACTTGTTGTACTTATACTGCTACGTACTTAGACTACTGCATGTTGAACTTGTTGAAGTTATATTGAACTGCATGTTGAACTTGTTGTAGATAAATGGATACCAACAAGGAGATAGAAATTCAAAATGAAGATGTTGGCAACACCAAGACTTACGAAAATGAAGTCAAATGTGGGGCAACCATCATGCAAAATGTCATAAAAGCAAGAAGTACTGGCATAAAATTTGAGGCATACTATACTTTGTTTGCTGTTTATTTTTTATCTTTTTTGAAACCATGTACTTACTATATGAGTTTATTAGGTGGGATGGAATGAGAGTGGTCAGCCAATTGACCCCAACAGTTCAATGTTTGTAAGTTAGATTGGGGTTGTTGTTCGTCAGAATATCCCAATCACAATAGACGATTGGAGAGATAAGGCGTTGAAGGATGCAAAAGATGTATTGTGGACTGATATACAAGTAACTTTTTTACTCCACTTTTTTACTTATAACTTTTTACAGAATGCTTTGAAGTACTTTACTTAAACTATATCTTTATTTGGTTTGCAGACAGCTTTTGATGTTGACGAGGGTGAGAAAGAGTTACGTGCTAAGAGTTGCCAGGAAAATACACCGGGATTTTAGATCTCACCTCTCAAACTGCTATCTAAGAGACCGTGATGGAAATATGAATGCGGAAGCTCCAAAAATATATAAACATTATATATCAAATGAGGAATGGAGTGCATTTGTAGCAAAAACGTTCAGACCCCGCGTTTGTTGTAAGTGATTAATTTATTAGCATTTGTGTTTTATTATTCATATTCATAGCGTATTTTAAATTTTTACACGATTGTTATTTTTTTTTACATAGAATATTAGTAAGGCAAATCGCGAGAGGGCAAAAAATCCGACGCACCCATACAAAAAATCTTGTATGGGATATGCACGTCTAGAGCAAAAACTTGTTAGTAATTAAACCTCATTTATATAATGTGGTACACTATAAACTATAGTTTCTAACTAATATTTTGTTTATGATCTTAACGAATAGCTACAAGACACCCAATCGGATCAACCATTGGGTCGTCATATCTTGTGGAAGGAAGCTCGCGAAAATAAAGATGGAGTTGTTGATAAGGAAAATATTCAAAAAGTAATAGAAGATTGTGTAAGTATATTTATCACTTTAATAATTTTTAATATTGTATTTTAAAAATGATATTGAACTTATCTTTTTAATCCTACGTGTATTTTAGGAGAATCTCGAACAAAGTTTAGAAAATCAAGAGGACAACAAAGATAGTTGCAGGGACATTCTCGGTAAAGTGTTTAATGTTCCTGAATATTCCGGCCGCGTGAGGGGGAAAGGATTTGGCGTAACTCCTAGAAGCTATTTTTCACAAGAGAAGCGCCAAAATCCATCTAACGAGGAAGTATTAGAGAAGCTCAAAGTCTTAACAGAGCAAGTGGCACTCTTGGTGAAGACGAATAAAGACAAGCAACTTCTATATCAGCTCCAACGTGAAATTCAAATGGAGAGTGAAAACACGAGTTGCAACATTGGTCTCAAAAGTCTTCACGAGGTAATTAATTACTTAATAAAATAAGAAATTCATTCAACCTAATTGTTTCACATACTTATGTATCACCAGTTATTGCTTTAGAACCAAATGCATCGTCGCCTATACTGAACAACGATGCAAATATGAAGTAATTGGTAGTTACATGGCATGGCCCAAACATCTTTTTGCCCTAGATAAGGTATGTTTAATTAATTGAAATGTATGTTTAATTGATATGTATATTTAATTGCACAATATATGATTATCATTGATTATATTTAATTGCTGATTTTTTTCCGCTGTTAACTTTAATTTCACATTTATTTAGATTCAAACAAAGTCTAAAGGGAATGATAAGAAGATTCCCATAAACGAATCATCACATCGCCTGAAAAGGTTTGTCACATTTATTCTGTAAGGTTTGTCATTTTTTCAGATTCAATAAACTAAAAACTGATTAACCTCATTATTTCAGATTCAATCCAATAAACCACCTGCATAGCAAACCAGTTGCCGCACCACAGCTGGATGTTCGTGTTAAAAATAAAGTCGGCAAACTTCAAAAATTGGAGGGTAATAACGCTGACAAACTGCAAAAGTTGGAGGGTAATAAAGCGGCCAAAGTTGCTGCTCAAAAACTGGATCGGGGAAAATCAGTTGCTGCTCTTGCTCCTAAAATAAGTCAACCACACCTTGCTCGATATGGATCGTGTCTTGACATACAGGCAAAAACAAATATGGGCAGCAACAACGATTCACGAATAATAAGCATGGATAAAGCTATATTCGGAGATGAGTATGAAGAACTATTTGAAAAATAGCACATATACGAACTTCTCAACCATAAGGAACTGAGTGCTACTGTCATCAGCTTATACATTAGGTAAAAATTACTTTTAATTGCATTTATTGGTAATTAATCTAATTTGAAATTTTCATTGAAGGTTTTTGTATGAGAATTTCGTAAGCACGTGCAGATTGTCAAATAGATTTTCATTCTTGTCTCTGCATAAGATTTCGATGTTTAAACACAATCAAGTGAATGTAGAAAAATACGTTGTAGATATCCTATTAGGAAATAAAGAGAAAGATAAGTTGTTCCTTGCACCATATAATTCAGGGTACGTAATTATATATTCTTTATTTATATCTTTTTTAATTTATGAGATCTTAATTTATTAGTTATGTAAACCAAATTTTTGTTGTTGTAGGGCACATTGGGTGCTATTTGCAATCAATGCGACCTCTGAAGTTATATACTATTTAGATCCCTTTCACGGCCATTACAACAATAACTCCGATATAAAGACTATGTTCGACACGTAAGTAATATTCATTTATTTCTTACATATATATATAAATAATGTGTTTGTTAATGCTATAATAATCACATTTATTTATTTGATAGTGCTTTATAAGTTTTTCGTGCTCAAAGAGGTGCTACAGTGTCGAAGCAAAAGTCAAATAACATCACATGGATTCCAATAAAGGTTTGAAATATATGCCTTTAAAATTTCATTTACAATCAATGTACAAATATTTATTGACTTAGTTGTTTTATTTTATAGTGCTCTCGTCAAACTAACAACATCGATTGTGGGTACTATATATTGCGATTCATGAAGGAGATTGTTGATATGAATCAAACTATAATCACAGAAACGGTACGGTATTTTCATTATTTGATTTTCATATATAAACTATGTATATATTTGATTCTAACTTATTTATGTTCAATTTTTATATCGCACAGTATTTTTGATATGACGATTATTTGATTTGCTGGGAAATGGCATGCTGTAAGGGATAGTTATATGCTGGAAAGGGTAGTTCTGTTCTGTGTTGTAGTTCTGATAGTTATATGTATATTAATATGTAGTTATATGAATAGGGCACATTTGAAAAGCTGTGAATATGTAGTTATATGTGAATATGTATATGAATATGTATTATGATATGTTGTAATTTGTTATGTGCTGTAATTTGTTGTGAACTAATTGTGTAAATATGTATAGTTATAAAGTTAATTTGATTGTGAAATGATTGTGAACTGATTCTGGATGAAAATGATTTTGGAAATAAAATTAAAAGACAATGTTTTCTAAAAAATGTCATAAAAAACCAAAAAGCGCTTTTTAAAAATTGCATTGACAGCATTTTTTAATAAAACTAAAATAAGAAGAAAAAAAACACCTATTACAACGCTTTTTTGAAAAAGCGCTGTAAAAGGTGCATAATAATGCATCTATTGAATGCACCTACTACAGCGCTTTTTTGAAAAAGCGTTGTAAAAGGTGCATAATAATGCATCTATTAAATGCACCTACTACAACGTTTTTTTGAAAAAGCGCTGTAAAAGGTGCATAATAATGCATCTATTGAATGTACCTACTACAGCGCTTTTTTGAAAAAGCGCTGTAAAAGGTGCATAATAATGCATCTATTGAAAACACCTATTACAATGCTTTTTCAAAAAAGCGCTGTAATATGTTCATGCATAATAAGCGCTATTGCAGGGATTTAAAAAGCGCTATTGCAGGGATTTACAGCGTTTTATCAAAAAAGTGTTGTAAAACGAGTATAACAAGCACGCAATATATCCACCTATTTTATAGCACTAGATACTACAGCGCTTATTTTTTTTTTTGAAAAACACTGTAAATGACTTAAAAAAAGCGCTATAAAATGCGTTTTTTCGCGTAGTGTATAAAAATCTCATGATAATTCCATATTAGTCATGTTTGATAAAAAAGAAAAGCCATGTAATTAAAATCTCTTGCTTATCAAGAAAAATCTCTTGCTTATCAAGAAGAATCTCATGCAAACCCCATGTTTGTTATCTAATATATTTATTGTTTGGATGTATATTGTAATATGGGCGCTTTTTATAAATAAATAAATATATAAATAAATATTTAACATTTAGAAGTTTCACTACAAAATTTATTTCCATTTTCTCTTAATCGCAATTTAAAAATAGTAAATAACGTATAAAATTGAAACTAGTGAACAAAGTACAAAGCAAGGATCACTATATGAAGCATTTTCAATTTATTTCTATTACTATTTTCTAATTTTTTTTTTCCAGGAAGAACGATTTTTTATTTGTTTTTACAAGAGGTTGGTTTTCAATTGGATTGTTACTTGCCATATAAGTAATCAAACAAACATGTAAATATATTATCTTAAATGTAAAGATGACAACAAAGTCTCCATAGAAAAAACCATGGTATATAAAATATTTATTTCCTTTTGTAAACATTTTTTAAAATGAATTTTATTTCTTATACTCTATAACCAATTATAAGGAGTGACAATTCTGAGCATGTTTAAGGTGTTCGACCACACAAGGTCTCAAAATTTTAGGGATATTCATAAAATTTAATTTATAAGAAAATTAGATATTAAAAAAATATAGTATAAAAAATTATATAGTAATAAAATGTCAAAGTTTGAGTGATTTCATG
The DNA here is from genome assembly GCA_037974735.1 of Cicer chorassanicum. Lineage (NCBI taxonomy): Eukaryota > Viridiplantae > Streptophyta > Magnoliopsida > Fabales > Fabaceae > Cicer > Cicer chorassanicum. Next base: position 41,358,160 of record JBBPBP010000002.1, on the reverse strand, counting down.
TTTTTTCTTCTTAAACTCTAAGTCTAATATTTATAAATTGTTGAGTCTTAATGGTTGAATATGTAAAAAAAAATGATAAGATGTTATTTTTATCCTTATACTAAAGTTAGAACATTAGATAACAAAAAGATTATGTCGTTCAATTCTCATACTCTTGTTACTCTATTTTTTTACAAAGATGAATCTAACTCATTTCATTAAAAATCAAAGGATCAGTACATGTTGGGATATCGTAATCAATATGAGAATTGACATTAAAAATGACCACCTTTGCAAGAAAATGAACAACCATATTAGTATATCTCATAGCAAACTACACATGAGAGTTGTTAAAAATAACATTAAGAAGGGACCTACATTAAGCAAGAATAGCACCTAGTTCTATTATATATGGAAAAGAGTGACTAAAAGCATCAAGATCAACCTTTGAGTCCATAGAAAATACAACATAGTGAAACTTAACTCAACTATCCAATCCATAGCCGCAAGGAGTGTCATAGCTTCACCAACATTTACCGAAACAACTGGTTGCACCCATATAATTTTGACTCCAATAAAAAGACATGTTTCATCCCTTATTTAAAGGTCAATTTGGTCCTATTATATGCACTAAAGAGAAAGAAACATCAATGTTTCAATTTATAAATCTATAGGCAGGAGCTACCATTGACGCCCTGCACTAGGCGGTGAGTCACCATCCTCGGACGATCACGCAATCAAGCAACACTCCATTCGTCCAATATATTTTTACCGCAGAAGACAATCTCAATAGGTTTTTCATTTTCTGATCCCATTTACACGATTCATATCCCCACCACAAACTCCACAACATCATAACGAACACATTACTCTTAACCTTAGGCTATCCACTCAATAACTTGAATATAATTTTTTTGAATTCGCACCCTGCAACAGAGAGAATCAATTGAGTCCGAAAAACCAACCTCCCACCAAACTATACCACTCTTTCTACACAAAAGTAAGACATGGTCAATAGTTTTTGAATTTTTTGTAGAAAAACAAAATTATCATATTATTTTCCATAAAATCTTCTTTAGCTACCAACAATTTTCGGTCCATACGCTCATCTCAAATTTTTATCTATTTTTGAGATGATTGTTGAATGGGATCTTGTCATGCAAAAACATGTTGAACACATCAAACATAATGAAATTCATTATCATTATCTTAGTCATAAAATTCAAGATGAATTGATTAGTATGTATAAAAAACATAATGAATTCGTTAATATCTCAAACATAATGAAATTTATTATCATTATTGTTGTTGTTGTTGTTGTTGTTATTATTATTATTATTATTATTATTATTATTATTATTATTATTATTATTATTATTATTATTATTATTATTATTATTATTATTATTATTATTATTATTATTATTAGGTTAAATAATGGTCCCTCAAATATTTTCCGTCAATAATTTTAGTCTTTGCTTGTAAAACAATTCATATGTATCCTCTAAGATTTTAATTGGTTTTTCGCACTCATCTAAATTGCTTTTTATTCTCTTTTATTTAAATAAGATATTTTTACACATATTTAATTTTTCTTGTGTTTTTTTGTGGTTTCATGGTCTTTGTCCAATGTTGTATTTGTTCGTCGTCTTGGTGTGGCGTTTTATTTTCCATCTTGTTGTCGTGTTCTTTGTTTTAGATTGACATATCAACTTCAATCAATAATTTTGACGTCTTCAACGTTACATCTCCAGATGCATAAGTATTTTGGACACCTCAATTTTATCTTTTTAAGCTATTAACTTGGATGATATGAGTTTGTTTGCAGATTCATCCTTTTTTGATTTTAGCAACTTTAAATTGTAATGTTCTCAATCAATGCAATTTCTATCAATTTAAAAGAATGAATATCATGTTTTAGTTAAAAAAACATATTTCATTATCATTCCTTCAAGTTTTCGCATCAAATTAATTGAAAGATAATTATTTTATGGAATTCTTATATTAATTTTTGTAGTTTCATATTTTAATTTCCTATATAACTTAATATAAATGATAAATTTCATTAATCCAACTGTCAAATAAAAAAATTTGTCGAGTAGATAACATCCAAAAAATTTATAAAATTTTAAAACTATTGGATACTTTATTAATTAATTTCAAATGAATATATAATAAGCTTATAAAAAATATAAATAAATATCGATTGTTAGATTACATAGCTACGAATTTCATATTTATATAAATGTTGGGTGCTTGATCATTAATACATTATGTCAATAGTCAACGGTTGAATTAATAAAATTTATCATTTTATTGAGTTATTAAGCATAATAATTCATCATTACTTCTAATGTCACCGAATTCTCTTTTTTTTTTTATATATATATATGTGACACAAATAACCATTGAGCCTCGGTCAGTTATAGTTGATAATTAATAGCTTTTTTTTATCAACATAATTAATAGCTTACATGACAACGATAACAAGAGATACGAGGTTAACTGAGTCTTAGTCAAGGTTAAAGAGACGTGGCCTTAATCTTAGAGGCCCATTAAGAGTAAAATGTAAGAGAGAAGCAACATTACGTGACATTATGACAACAATGCATAACTTATTGGGTATAGCAGTTTATTTTTTTCTCACCCCGATAGGGCAGCCTAATGGGCCATTGTTTTATATTGGGCTTTTGGGCTTACAGACTACTTCGTCTAGCTAAGCCTATATTTTAAGTTGTTATTTATCTACTTTCAATGTTTATTTAAAATATACAAAAAATATTATCAAATTGAAACTTCCGATAAATCATTAATCTTATTTTTTCACTATTAGATTTTGTTTTTTTACTACAAGATTCCAAAATTTGATAAAATACTGAGAATTGTTGGACTAGAAGAGCATCCATCATATCTCATGGCACTGTATTGCAAAATAAGACACATTATTTGGTAAAACACTACCAAGATGCATAAAGCATGAATGACAGTGTTTCAACAAGTGTACTGAATCATTGCAAGTAATAATAAATATGTAGTACTGAGTGTCAAAATCAAAGACTACTTTATATTATCGAATTATGTTTAATTACTAAAATTGAACAAAAGTTTCTAAATTGATTGAAATAATTTTCGACACTAACAAGAGTAATAGTATTGATGTTAGGGATGAACTTCACTTCGAATTAAACCTTGGTTTATAATTTGATCCTAGTTACTAATTTTTTATTTATTAATTATTACCAAACCCTTTTTACTATTCTTACCCTAATTCCTTAGTGACAGAACTTTTAATACAATACAAGAATTCTTTTAGTGATAGAACTTTTACCCTAATACTATTCTTACCCTAATTCCTTAGTGACAAAACCTTTACCATATTCTTATCATAATTCCTTAGTAGATTTAAGATTAGAATTAAGCTTTACAATACAAAAAGTTTCTTATTAAACTATTGTTTTTGCTAATAATTCAATTGGTTTCAAGACCTACATCTATCCCTAGATTATAATATCATAAATTTCTCATCTCAAGCATTCGTAAAGTTCACTTCCATTTCAAAATATGAAGCATAAAACAGTTTAAAGTTTATCAAACAATAAAAAGCATTAAGCATAGAGATGAGAAAAATAATTCAATAAACTCATTCATATAACTAGAAATGAAATCACACAAAAATACGAGTATCATCTTGTTTAACTCATTCATAACAAAGAGGAATTAGTTACTTATGAAGAAGAAATAAAAGATAGAGATTAAAGAAAGATTCATGAATGATTGTTGATAAAACTCTTTCGATGGCGTTAGAACCAACCTCCTTTGAGATTTTCTATTAGGGCACAAGTCTCCACACTTCAAAATAACCAAAAAGATATCTAAATAGTGAGAAAAATGCATTTTTATGCATTCTACAGCGCTCCGTGCACTCCAGCGCTCCTAGACAAAAACAAATTGTCGAAATACAAATGGGGCTTGGTAGGACATTTTGGGATAGTAGGCTTTACTACTTGGAGTTAGGTACACAGACTCAAATTTTCCTACTTCTCCTTTTTTTGTTCTTCACATTTTCACTTTAGAGATTCCCAAAATATTGAAAAAAGAACCAACAAAAGCTGTTATTAATCAAAGTACACAAATTGAAATTCCTTTTTTAAAAAAAAAAAAAAAAACAACTAACAATTTTCTCTTTTTTCATTCATTTTTTTCTATTTACATTTGAGAACAACCACCCCAAACTTAGAATTTTACCAAAACAAGACAAACAAATTTCCTGCCTAACTCCATGTATGGTGAGTTAATTAAATTGAGGTATTTGGCTTGTAATGTGGCTAGTAACCGAAAGAAAAAGAAAAAAGTCAAATGGGCTAGCAAAGGATAAAATTTGCACAGGTGGTTAGAAAGGCTCAAACAACCAAACAAAATTGTCTTAGTGTATGCATAAATCATAAGTGATGCAAGTCATAATTAGTGCAAGTTTTGAAGAAATAACACATGTTTAGATAATCACACAACAATGAATTAAAATGTTTAGGCTCAAAAGCTCAAAGCTAGGATAATACAAGAGAGTATAACTATCAAAATTATGTCAAATATTTCACAACAAAATGTATTTCATTTTTTAGAAAAAATGGCAAGTAAAACTTCCACAACCAAAGAATAATCAACAATGCATGCATTAGTGAAAGTCATCAAATTGTGCAATTACATGATCGAAGAAATATAATTTAAACTTCAAAACCACTAACAAATAGCTTAAGACCAACTTCAAGTTGTTAAAAATTCTTCTTCATAGTGCACATTCATACTCAATTAAAAAGAAACAAATTCAAATGAAAAAAATAAGATTGCAAAAATAAAACTTACCTCTACCTATGAGTTGCCTCCCACAAAGCGCTTCTTTAATGTCATTAGCTTGACATCTCATCCACTATCAATGTGGCATATATGACACAAAGAACACATCATATTTCTTCTTCTTTTTGTTTGGTACAAATTCCATGAACTTGAGAAATAGATGATGTTGCTTCCATGTCCTTTTCAATTGGACATTTGTGAACAGCTCAATTGGTAGTGGGAGTGTGTGGAGGCGGTACTTATCCCCTAGGTACCGGGCTCGAATCCCACGGAAGGCAAAAACTCGTTATTTCCACTAGGTGGTGAGGGGGGACGAGAAGACCGTGAGGTAGCATCGCCGGTAACACAGAATGGTCGGGGTGTTACATAAAAAGGCCTTTTTATGTATCACCCCGGCCATTACCGTTACCGGCGATGCTAACTCACGATCTTCTCACCCCCTATCCACCTAGTGGAAATAGCGAGTTTTTGCCTTCCGTAGGATTCGAGCCCGGTACCTGGGGGATAAATACCGCCTCATCTCATTCCCACTACCAATTGAGCCAGTAGCTAATGCTAATAAGATTGTGCTTTAATCCTTCAGCATATAGAACATCTTCAATTGAAAGAGATGGGGGTGCACCAACCTTTCCAAAGCCCAAAATTTTACCCATAGATCACATAGCCTTTTGATTCAAGAGTAAGTGTTGAAAATTTTGTCGTCACCGGTCATGTGTTTTGAACATCCGCTACCCAAGTACCACATATTAGAGGTACCTTTTATGCATTCCTACAAAACAAGATCATAGTTTGTTAGGTACCCAAAGTGCTTTGGGTCCTTGAGTATTAGTTCCTTTCTTGACCCACACATAATGCCCATTTGGAACACCAAACTTTCTAACATGACAAGCATTAGGTGTATGGCCATTTACCCCACAATAATAACATGTAGGAGTAGATTTACTTCTATATTTAGGCATATGAGATTTCTTTTGAACAAAATTCTTCTTAGAATAATGATGGTCATTTTTCACAGCTATAACTTTCTCTTTGTTGGATTAGTCACTTGCCTTAACAAAGCTAGTTTTAGTAACACTTGGTTTATCAAATTTTGAATAACTAAGGCCACTCTTGTCATTGGAATATCTTTGCATATTAAGAACATTCTCCAATCTAACTTGTCCCTTTTCATATCTTTCAATGGCTCTATTTACATGTAGAATTCTGTTTTACTTTTTCAAAGTCTTTTTCCATAGTGTCAATTTTCTCTTTAAGAGATGAAATTTGTTTCTTTTGAGTCGACACTATTTTGCACAGAATTCTACATTCCATAAGTAATTATTTTATAGCATCATTACACTCAATAAGTAATTCATTATTATGAGAAGAATCTTTGTTACTTACCTCTTTTTCCTCGTCGGATGGTGTGATGCCATCAAAGCAACATTTGCACATTCGTCACTTTCTGAATCCGAGGATGAACTGACTTCATTGTCCTCCCATGCTATATAGGCCTTTTTGAATTCTTTCTTGACAATATTTGGACACTTCGCTTTTATGTGTCCTTGCTTGCCACACTCAAAACAAGTGAAGTTTTGATTTGTAGTGGAGGCATCCTTCTTCCTGAAAGTTTTCCTTTTAAAAGTTTATCGTTTTGAAGGAACTTACCAAATTTCTTTACTAGGAAGGTGATGTTCTCATCTCCATATGAGTTCTCATCATCTATCTGTTCTCTTGACTCCATTTTCAAGGCAATGCTCTTGGGCTTCTTTTCTAGAATTTCATTCTTTTCTAGTCTTCCAAGTTCAATCTCATGTTCTTGGAGTTTTCCATAAAGTGCGGAGAGACATCTTTGATAGGCTTTTCATTTCAGAAATTTCCGTTACTTTAGGTTGCCATGTCCTTGTTAATGATCTTAGAACTTTAAGGTTCAATTCTTCATTAGTGAAGGTCTTGCCATGTGCCGTAAAATGAAGGATGTCATGTAACACTAAAGTGAAGGATGTCATCTGACCAACCAATAGTGAAGGATGTCATGTAACACTAATTTTGTCCCATCATTCAATAGTATGATGTGGCACATCTAGAATTCATTCAATTTTTATTCCACATTCTACTAATTCTTTGTCTATATCTCTATAATTAAAAAGCCAACAATAAAAATATAACTCCCATTACAAACTTGATTTAATTGTTAGTTACTTTTTTAATTCATTGCATATAAATACATCGCAATATTTTAATTACATTTTATTAATTAAAATGTAGCAACTAGAGCATAGTTTCAATTAACGACAAAAATAATCAAAATCAAGTAGTGATTCCTTATCATTTCCAACATTATTGTGTTTTTGTCGTAAAAAATAATACTTTGAGTTTATTCATTATATAAAGTCTCCAAAAAGGATAATTAAATCAAAATATTTTTGAAATAAATATGTGACATAACATCTCTAATTAATAATTAGTTATCGAAAGTTTAAGTGAAACATAAAATATAAGAAATAATAGTTCATTCAATTAGTCAAAAAAAGAATAAAGAAATAATAATCATCAAGATAAAAAGTAAAACAAAAATAAAAATAATGATCATATAAAAACCAACGCATACAAATATATCTCAAATCAATGATTGCAAAATATATGTTCTATTTTTTATAGGAAGAAAGTATTCTATATTGATTTAATGTTTAAAACCAAACAAAATATATACAAACAATCACTCATCTTTTTTTAATAATATTTTTCGAGTGAAAATCACTCATTTTATTTAAATATTTTTAATTGTGTATACTAACTCATCTTTTTTTAATTATATTTTTTAGAGTGAAAATCACTCATTTTATTATAAACTTTTCAATTGTTTCCATTCCATTTATTATTTTGTTATATAACCACTATTCTTATAAACTAAGAAACTTACAAATTTGAAACCTTTTTTCCAATACATTTATACACGAAAAATATCACCTTCAAACTTTAAAAAAAATTATACTAAAAGAGTATTTTACAAATTACATTAGCGCAACGTGCGAGTTATATTCTAGTTTTAATTAAAAACTAACAACCACAAAACCATATTCAAGTAAAAACCAAAAAATTCATCTTCCTCCACAAATCCAAAACCCATTTTCTACTAGAAACCCATAAGTTCATCTTTATTCACAAACTCAACTCCATCACTACAAATGCAACATACCCAAAAATTCATAATAACATAAACATAACTGCAACCTAAAAACTTTTCCTAATCTTCAAACTAAAAATACAAACAAAGAAAAATTCATAAATTCATTTTTTTTGAAATCCCAAAACCTCTCCAAAATAGACAGAGCCCAAAATTTCATAGCTTCCTTTCTGCAATAGCAACAACCCACATGAAAACAAAGCTTTGTGAAATCCCTCAATTGTACTACCACACTTCTAACATATTACAAAAACAAAGAAAAAGTTTTAAAAGAAAAAAAAAACACTATCTATCTATACATTAAAGTTTACAAATCTTATTAAAGTTTTTTGTTGACAAGATAGATTGGGCTATCCGGATCTATTACAATGCAAAAAATAGTTAAATTTTTTTATACCAACATGTATTGAAAAGCCAAAAGATTTTGTCTATTATTAGTTTCTAAAATAAGTTGACAATTTGATGAAATGTTTCTCTCACATTTATAGAGTATAAATGAAGTGGTATTTGTGAATCAATACATCGATCATATGGAACATGTTGATCAATACACCGATCATAAACTAAATAATGATGTGTATATATGTTGTCAACTCACAATCATAAATTTGTGAGATTGTTGTGTCAACTAATTTGACAAAGTGGTGTCTTTCATAATTATCTAGAAAGAATTTAGAAAGTATTGAATGTTTATTGGATTTGATATTGAACATCATATAGTATATGTTCATATGCAAAAGTGGACTTGAAGATCCATTCTTTAGATGTCTAAAGTTACTTGTAAGCCAGCTAATTATGAGATTATAACTTCTAAATTCTACATTGAGAACATGCAATCATATATGCTGAGATATTGATTTGCATCAACCCAACACCATAGTATATGTAAGTCATCCCCTTAATTTAAATTCAATTTCTAGGTTGATAATCTATTATTCCATCTAAGAGATTTCCTAAATTGTTGTGTTTGTTTCAATTTCTCCAATATAATGCACTGCGATGAGTCGTAAAAGAATATTGAAAATACATTTTGGATATCAAATCTCCATTTATAATAGAGTATATTGAGCTAATAAATTGGAGACTTGTTTACAAATTTTTTGTTGATTATCATTTGATGAATTAGTATTTTCAATATTAGGGGGAGATAATAAGTAGCTGAAAATAATTAATTAAGTATATTATTATCTCATCTTGATCCTCATGCAAACTAGTTTGAACTAGAAGTTCAAAAGATAACTCATTTGCAAAGTTTATGAAATCCATTATTAGCTGGTAATGCTTCAATTAAAATGGATGTCTTTATTAAAAATCTAATATTGTAAATGAGTCTCAACTGCGTCCAAATTGTGATAGGCAAGTCGGTCCTAAGGAAAAAAATCCTCAAACAAGAAAATGAGATAAAAAAGAAAGATGGTTCAAGTGAAAATATGAAAATTTGAATAAGAGTAGTTTGACATATTTTATTTTCAGTTCTAGAAGAACTGATCAGGTACTTGAAACTAGTGAAAAGAAAAATATCTTAATAAATTATGTCATGAATCGAATATGATGAATGATAATATAGTGCTATATGTGATCAATGATAATGAGGATCATTAACTAAAATCTATTATAGATTTTAGACAAAGAAATACTTTGAAAATATAAAGAAGCAATTGAAGTTAAATTAAGCTCGCTTTGTAGAGCGAAAAGCTCTTGGACTTGTAGTTGGCACATCTGAAGATGTGAAGCTAATTAGATATAGTTTGATTTTTTGCGCGATAAAATAATGACAATGAAGAAATACATATTCACCTGAAGTGAATTGAAGAACCTAATCATACTTGATTAAAGTTAATTGCCATCAAATGCTCAATTTATATGAAAACTCTGTTACAACATATTTGTATGACTCACTTTATAGTGATGATTATAAGAAACTCCTTGAATGATTTACTTTTCATGAGAAATAAAATTCAAACTACTAAAGAGATGAGTTAATCAAAATAAGTAAGTCTCATTATGTGCTCAAACAATATAGACGGACATTGTGTAATATTTTTGTGTGAATACTTTCTAAATGAGGATATGGAAATGACATCGATTGAAATCTGATTGTTTAAAGAAATAGTTTGATGAATACCAAGAAAAAAAATAAAGATTTGTTTGAGATAACAAAACAAAGAAGAATATTTTTGTAAATTATGAAGCTTATATAGCAAAGGTTCTAAAATAGTTATATATGAACAAGTCAAATCAATTATGCCATTTGAATGTTGTAAGATCACCAATTGTGGACAAATGTCTTTTTAGAGTTCGAGAAAAATGATGGTTACTACTTTCTCTTAAAGTATTGTATATTAGTTCAATCAAATGATAATGTATCTTGTTGGTTATTTGTTGTTAATCTATTAGACATGTGAACTTCTTTATATATACAACGACACTGAAACACGGTCAAGTATATACTTTGTTATCTTAGAGATATAAGTTATTTCTCTAATTCTCATAATAGTATATATCACAAATGAAGCTATTTACTTATATGAGGAAGTACAATCATTTCATGAAAATATGTGAAACAAACCAAAACAATATCTTCAAATATGATGGGGAAGTTTTAGCACTACATGAGACAAGTCAGAATTTGTAGCTTTTCTTCTAGAAAAGGTTATTAGAATGTTTATGCGGAAATAATATCACATGTAATTATTTTGAAAATAATTATAGTAAAAGAGATAGAACAAATCTTTCAACTTGTAATTGTCAAGTGAAACTTTTGAGCAACAAGTACAAACAATTACTTATGGTCAATTCTTCGTCTCAGATATAATTGTCCGCATGAAGAAAAAATAAATGTGTTATGTACTCTTTTTTTCCTTCACCATGGTTTTGTCCCATAGGTTTTTCAAATAAGGCTTTTAATGAGACACTTTATATTTTTAATGAGACAATTTCTAGCACAAAGAATAACGTACTCTTTTCTTCGCTACATTTTTGTCATTGGGTTTTTTTAATAAGGTTTTAATAAAGCATATCTTCAATGGACATTCAACGGAGAGTGTTATAAATATTAAGCCCATTAAGTCCATTAGCAAATGTCCATTAATACTCATTTATTTACTTGTGCCCTATAAATAATTTTAATAATAAAATAATAATACTATAGCTCTCTCTTGTTCTTTTTTCTCTCTTCTTCTCATTCATCTTTATTCTCCAATACCTTACTTTTGATTTGATTCTTCGCAACATATATAAATTAATTAAAACAATTTTTAATTTTTTTTTTTAAATAACCGTTAATTAAAAACACTTTTACAAATTCAAATATGTTATGAATATATTTAGTGGATGTGTCCATTCTTTTGTCTTCATATTTTCCTAACTTCCATTAGTAAGTGGGTTTAGTAATTACTAGTAAGTCTATTGGTATGTAATATGACCCTTTACTTAACTATATGTGTCCTATAAAAAAGATTTCACTTTATATTGTAAAAACATACTAGAGAATAGAATAATACAAAACTCTTATTTTAGCTTATTTTTAACAAAATCCAAATAAACCGAATTGATCTTCAAGTAAGCAACTATGATAGAAAGTCTGCTATTCATAAGAAAATGTAAAATGCCAAAGCTACCTACATGCCAACATGTGTAGGTTTAATTAACATAGAGCCATCGTGGAAGGTATTATAAACATTATCACCTATACATATATTTAGTTTTCAGAAAAAGTTTTAATATGATAGTATTTGTAGTAAATGATGTTTTACTATATTATGAGCTTGCTATGTTACATTATGAGCATTCTAATAATACAAAAAAACTAATTATTAATTTTATATTTCCATTATACGTAGAATTATATGAGCAGCATATTGTGGCTGAAGAGTAATTACCGTCGCCGGAGCATGAACATAGGATGGAGAAAGTTCAAACGAGAAATGTTGTAAAATCACTGCCATTGCCATTTTCGCTTCCAACATATAAATTTTTTGTCCAATGCAAATAAATATTACAGATGAGATACCGAGACGGAAGAATAAATGTACCATATTTTGTAAGAGTTTGATGGCAGTAGGGAAACACATGGGGCACATAGAGATTCATTGGTTTGAATCTTGATTCCATTTCCATCTTAGAACGATCCTTCATGTCCCCAATTAAAAACCTATATGAATTCCCTTTAAGGCCTTGCTATCTTAGAATCCGTTCTAGCTTCTTTGGTGCCATAACCAGTAAAACGTCTTCCATGCCCAAACAAGTTTTGGCTCCAATGTAAAGACTTGTTTCATCTCTTATACAAGAGACATACATACTCTGCCTTCAAATTCTAGACTCATTATTGTGAGCAAAGGAAGAGCTTCTTGTAGACATGATCAAATACATTATGCACGTAATTATTTGTTGTTATTTTAAATTTTATGTTGTTTAAAATTAAGTTTTATGAGGACTAGATACATTTAGTAAATACTTGTTACTTAGTAACTATTCAATCAAGCAAATATAATTGGTTTGTGATGTTAATTTTGTGTTAGGTGTTTCCAATTCAAATTAATCTGCATTGTCTTGTTGCTTGGGGTGCCATTGTTATTATTGATTTATGTTTTATAAGGTAAGAATAATGAACCTTTCTATTTACTCTTCTTTGTTCTGTTTTTTTTTTCTTTCTAATTTATCCCTTCATTTGTGTTTTACTAAAACATGATTTTTGTTTATACCAAGTTTAATTCCAATTCATTTCGACAATTGTGGTAGCAGTTGTATAATCATTCATTAAGCATGGAAGACAAAAGTAAGATGACTCTATTTAGCCTATTCAATGTCATTTTATATTCTCATTATTAGTAATAATTTAAATTAACTTGCATTTGTTATTGATTTCTCAAGATGTACAACAAAGATCACAAGTTGATGATAATTAAAATTTCATCTCTAAAATTTGTGTTGATTTGTAATATTGTCAATGGTGATAGAGTCATTTGAAACAATCAGTAGCCTTTAATGACATGAGTCAAATTAAAACTTAAACAATCAGCTATTGCGTGATTTTTATAACTTGATATTGTGTTTCAACATTCATATTGTTGAGTATTTTTACTGGAACTTGTATGTCATTGCATTTAATATTTTTTAGCTATTAGTCAGTTGTGTATTCTTAATTTGATGGTTATTGCAAAGATTATAGGTGTGGTGTAATGAAAATGTAAGATTATAATTTTCAGGGTTTGGATCCATATACGAGAATTTGTGATTTTGAAGATGAAGAAACTAGAGTTGAAGATGAAGATTGTTGAGTTTTTATTAAAAAAATTTGGGGTTGAAGATGAAGATTATTGAGTTTTTATTATTTAATTGGTTTATTAATTAATTAATTAGCTTTAATTTTTTAATTAAATAATTAAATGAGTTAATAAAATGAATTTTAATTTTAAATATTAAATATTGTCTAGTCAACAACAAATACACGGTCGTCATGTGCCACTTTATCCAAAATTAATCATGTCACCATTTTTTTACTAAATAAGATTTATAAATGACTATTTTAAAACTTGTTAGAATTTGCAATAAATCAAACAAAAAAAATTACAGGGATTAAAATCAAAACAAAACATATTTGTAAAGACCAAAAACATATTTAAACTATTAAAGAAAATGTCTTGTTTTAAAAACCACCACCAATTAAAATTTATTTATATCTTTTCAATTGACATACAACAACGCCAATTAAGCGAATGCAAAGATATTTTGCTAGTTTAACATCAAATCAAATGAAATGAACTACATGATAGAATTTTAAAGAGATTTTTATTATTGCATCAGATTATTAGAATATTAAAAAAAGGCTGAATGTAGTTTTTCATATTTTAATTTTATGTAGAATGATGTGAGCACCATGTTGTGGTAGAAGACTAATTTTGGGAGCTGGAGCATGAGTGTAGGCTGGAGAAAGTTCAAATGAGAAATGTTGCAAAATCATTGCTATTGCCATCTTTGCTTCTATTAGGGAATAATTTTGTCCAATGCAGATTCTTGGACCCATACCAAATGGAAAATATGAAGGTCTACCATTTGTTGCTTTTAAAACTCCTTCTGAAAATCTCTCAGGATTGAACACCTTAGCATCATTCCCCCATAGTTTATTGTCACGATGAATCATAATTATTGGTAAGGTAATTTGAACTCCAACAGGTAATGTTAGGTTTCCAACTTTTACATTTTTGTAAACTTCTCGAGGAAGTGCAGTTATTGGTGGGTATAATCTAAGAACCTCATACAAAATCATGGTCACCTGTCATAACAAGATTTGTGAAAATAGTAAGTATCAAGTCTTATATGATTAATGTTCAATATCAAGAGAAGAACATTATATACTTACAATCTTAAGATGATTTAAACCGTCAAAATCAGGTTTTTTGTTGCCAAAGACTTGTAACACTTCCTCCCTTGCACGTGCTTGCCAATCGAGGTGCTCACTCAATAATATCAATGTCCAAACAATCAAAACCGAAGTGGTCTCTTGCCCTGCAATATAGAATCCCTTACACTCCTTGATTACATCTTCAAGATTCATTCCTTTTTCTTCAATTTCTTTGTGATTTGACTCAAGAAGAATACCTAATAAATCATTCTTAGTGCTTTCACCCGCCTTTAGAGCTTTCTCTCTATTATTAATTATTTCCGTAAGTGAAGTTTTTACATCTCTATCAATTTCTTTCACTCTCCTATTTTTTGCAGTAGGTAGAAACCTACAAAATGAATTTATAATTATAACCAATTATATATGTATTGACAAAATGGATATTTTAGATATAGATGTACAATCATATTTAACTTTCATACTACTACGTACTTGCATGAACATCAACCATGTTGAAAAATGATGTGATAAAATAGTTAAATATGTCAAATATGTTTGTTGTGTGAATATACAATGTTGGCAAGTAAATATCTATATAATGATAGACAATATATCACATTTCGTATTCCAACACTAACTATTCCTCTTAAAAAATTAGGCTCTCAAAAACAACTAAATCTTTGACACCCATCAAGAAGACTTAATCCAAAACATAAAGAATTAATAATTCCAAACAAGGCCTACAATTGAACTTGAAGGGGAATATTAGAGAACCATAAACTCCCACAACAAGTACTCTAATAAACAATTCAATTTTTTTAGAAGCAAAAATAATTTTATTAAAAGAGAGTACAATGTGACACCTCAAATAATACTCCGAAAATTCATATTGATAAAGACCAACAATAGTCCGAAAAACTAAATGAGTTGGTATACATTGATTTTAATTTTTTCTACAATGTGACACCTCAAACATTTCAATAAGCAAAATTTTATTAATGAGACTAAAAGAATATAGAAAAACTAGTTACAAACTAGTCTTACCTCCAACCAGGAACATAAATATTCGTAAACATTTCCGTTGTGAGATCCGTTTGCTCCTTTAGAAGTTCAAATATTCTTATTCCTTCTTCATAACTACTTCCAAAAGCTGTTCGAGCAATAACATCACTAGCTAATTTTTGCACGGAAGGCAACACGTCTATTTCACACGTTCCATTTGATGACAATATTCCTTCCCAATTGCTAATTAGATCATCACAACATTGTAAGAATGTTGGTAACATCAGCTGAGTCATAAAGATGGAGATAATGAAGTGTTAAGATTATTTGAATCAAACAAACTACTACAATTTATTTCTATTTTCTGGTAGTGTATGATGGAGCATGATAAATAAACACAAGGTTTGCCATACAAAATATTTTCGATATAATTTATATACACTATCATTAAACTATCTATGTCCCTTAATATAGGATCTGTTGAGATTTTTTTTGGTCTCTTTTTATAAGACTCCATTCATTTTTTTCAACTGCATTAATTATTATTTTACTAACTTACTCCTAATTATGTTACAATTTTTCACAATCTATAATAAATACTACAACAAATTATAAATGAATTCTCTCCTTCAAGGGTAAACTAGTAAAATAATGCAAATTACCATCAAATTTAATATTACAACTAACTTTGCTACTTTTTGTGATTTATTCAACAAGATCTTATATATGAGGACAAAGGTAGTATTTTTTTTCTACTTCCGGTTAATTATAACTATCAAATCATTAAAAATATTTGACTTTTATCTAAACAATTTCTAAAATCATACATATTAGTGAATTTGAGTTGTATATAATATTGTAAAAAATTTAACGATGACGATGTATACAAATTAAACTCAAACAATATTTTTGTTAATAAAATTGATCAATACGAGAAATAATTAAGTATTCCTTGACAAGAAAAATGCACATAAAATCTATAACTAGTATAAAGGGCAAACTAACCTTCAATTTTTCTAAATGGAAAGCAGGATTGATTATCTTCCTGTGCTTGCTCCACTTTTCTCTATCGTAGGATACAAGACCAGTGATTAGCATCCTTACAAATGGATTTTCTTGAAACTTTTGGAAGGAATTTATCTTGTTAAAAACTTCTTTAATTAGCTCAGGATCTGTGAGGATCACCGTCGGTTTTGGTCCAAACCATATAAAAGAATTATTTCCTGCATACATTTACCATTAATTAGATAGTAATTTTTTTTATATGAAAACAAAAATCTTATAAGAATTAAACGTGAATGGAAGATAATATAATTAAATAAATTAAGCAAAAAGAGCTATAATCTCTTAATTAACTAAACACTTCGAGTAAAATATAAAAATTGTATAATGGAAAATATAAAAAGTTAATAAAATGAGGGTAGTTTGGAGATATTATTTTTAAATAGTAGAGAAATTGTTGATTTTTGTTTATAGTTTATTCTTGAAAATTTGAACTAATTTTATTTATATAATTTTATTCTAAAGGGAATACTTCAATTATAATATAAAGAGACAAAAAAACTTATTACTTCATTTATCCCAAAATTATAAGCCATTTTGACAATTATTTACAAAAATCAAGATATATAATAGTGTTA
>JBBPBP010000002.1:41292289-41341133 GCA_037974735.1 Cicer chorassanicum | reverse complement strand
ATCCTTCATTAATGTTTTTTCACTAAATCCTTCACTAATGTAGAAAGAAAAAAAATAGTAAAATAGGAAAAATATGCGAGTAATTAATCGTAAAATGTGTGAAAAGAAAAAGAAAACTAATGAATACTTTCTCTCTAATTAAATTGGTTTTAATAATTTAGAGCCTAAGATTAAATTGGTGAGAGAGTGTTAGGTATTAAATTGACGTTTATTCTAAAATTAATAATTCATTGATTTATTTTAATATATTTATAATATATATAATTTTTGTTTCAAAGTCACTTATAATTTGGGATAGAAAAAATATAAATAAAACACTTAAAATGATATCGATCAAAGATAAGTGTACCGTAGTTTGTAACAGTTTGATGACCGTAGGGAAATACATGAGACACTAAATCGTCAGAGAGATTTATAGATTTGAATTTTGCTTCTGTTTGCATCTTAGAAAGATCATTTGTGTCCCCAAATAAAAGCCTATATGAATTCCCTTTGAGGCCTTGTTCTCTTAGAATCCTTTCCAGCTTCTTTGGTTTTAGCCATAACCAATTAAACACCTTCCATGCCCATACAAGTGTTATCAAAAGAATATTAATGCTCGCGATTATTGCCCATGATACTTCCATCTTTCTCACTCTCTCTATGTGATGGGGGGACAAAAATAAAATAAAATGATGATAACATAAAAGGCTTTTTATAAAATTTTGGGTTGAGCACAATTATTATTTTGACAAAATAGGAAACTAGCATTTCTGAATTTTATGGTACATTGACTAGAAATATACCAAAAATAATATCAAAGTAGCGTTTTTTCTATTTATGTATTTGTAATTATTTTTTTCAAATTCAATCTAATAATTTCAATTTTATTTTAAAATCATTCTCGATATTATCGCTTATTATGCATGCACCTATTACAGCGCTTATTTGAAAAAGCGATGTAATAGGTGTTTCAATAGATGCATATTATTATGCACCTATTACATCTTTTTGCAAAAAAGCGCCGTAGTAGATGCATTCAATAGATGCATTATTATGCACCTATTACAGCGCTTTTTAAAAAAAAACGTTGTAATAGGTGCATTCAAATAGATGCATTGTTATGCACCTTTTACAGCGCTTTTTCAAAAAAGCGTTGTAGTAAATGCATTCAATAGATGCATTATTATGCACCTTTTACAGCGCTTTATTCAAAAAGCGCTGTAATAGGTGCATTCTAATTCACCTTTTACAACGCTTTTTTTAGAAAGCGATGTAAAATGTGCTTTTTTTTTCTTCTTATTTTAGTTTTATTAAAAAAGCGCTTTTTAGTTTTTTATTACATTTTTTTAGAAAGCGTTGTCTTTTAATTTTTTTTCCAAAATCATTTTCATCCAAAATCAGTTCACAATCTGTTCTCGCAATTATCAGTTCACACAATCATTTCACAATCAAATTAACTTTATAACTATACAGATTTACACAATCAGTTCACAACAAATTACATAACAGCACAGGACAAATTACAACATATCAGAATACAAATTCATATACATATTCACATATATACTATATATTCACAGCTTTTCAAATGTGCCCTATTCATGTAACTACATATTCATATACATATAACTATTAGAAGTACATTTCAGAATAGAACTACCCCTTGCAGCATATAACTATCCCTTGCAGCATATAACTATCCCTTGCAGCATGCCATTTCCCAGCAAATCAAATAATTTCATTTCAATCACATATTGACACCAGTCTTCCTTTATTTCAATTAGATCTCTTTCAGAGTATGTTGGACTGGAATTTTCAAAGTACTGTGTGATATAAAAATTGAACATAAATAAGTTAGAATCAAATATATACATAGTTTATATATGAAACTCAGATAATGAAAATACTGTATCGTTTCTGGGATTATAGTTTGATTCTTATCAACAATCTCCTTCATGAATCGCAATACATAGTACCCACAGTCGATGTTGTTAGTTTAACGAGGGCATTATAAAATAAAACATATAAGTCAATAAATATTTGTGCATTGATTATAAATGAAATTTTAAAGGCATATATTTCAAACCTTTATTGGAATCCATGTGATGTTATTTGACTTTTGCTTCGACACTGTAGCACCTCTTTGAGCTCAAAAAACTTGTAAAGCACTATCGAATAAATAAATGTGATTATTATAGCATTAACAAACACATTATTTATATATATATGTAAGAAATAAATGAATATTACTTACATGTTGAACATAGTCTTTATATCGGAGTGATTGTTCTAATGGTCGTGCAAGGGATCTAAATAGTATATAACTTCAGAGGTCGCATTGATTGCGAATAGCCCCCAATGTGCCCTACAACAACAAAAATTTGGTTTACACAACTAATAAATTAAGATCTCATAAATTAAAAAAGATATAAATAAAGAATATATAATTACGTACCCTGAATTATATGGTGCAAGGAACAACTTATCCTTCTCTTTATTTCCTAATAGTATATCTACAACGTATTTCTTTACATTCACTGGATCGTGTTTAAGCATCGAAATCTTATGCGGAGACAAGAATGAAAATCTATTTGACAATCTGCGCGTGCACACGAACTTCTCATACAAAAACCTTCAATGAAAATTTCAAATTAGATTAATTACCAATAAATTAAATTAATTACCAATAAATGCAATTAAAAGTAATTTTTACCTAATGTATAAGCTGATGACAGTAGCACTCAGCTCCTTATGGTTGAGAAGTTCGTATATGTGCTCTTTTTCTAGAAATTCTTCATACTCATCTCCGAATATAGCTTTATACATGCTTATTATTCGTGAATCTTTGTTGCTGCCCATATTTGTGTTTTCCTGTATGTCAAGACACGACCCATATCGAGCAAGTCGTGGCTGACTTATTGTAGGAGCAAGAGCAGCAACTGATTTTACACGATCCAGTTTTTGAGCAGCAACTTTGGCCGCTTTATTACCCTTCAGCTTTTGCGATTTGCCAGCTTTATTACCCTCCAATTTTTGAAGTTTGCCGGCTTTATTTTTACCACGAACATCCAGTTGTGGTGCGGCAGCTGGCTTGCTGGCTTGCTGTGCGGGTAGTTTATTGGATTGAATCTGAAAAAATGAGGTTAACCAGTTTGTTAGTTTATTGAATCTGAAAAAATGACAAACTTTATAGAATAAATGTGACAAACCTTTTCCGGCGATGTGACTGACTCGTTTCTGGGAATCTTCTTATCATTCCCTTTAGACTTTGTTTGAATCTAAATAAATATGAAATTAAAGTTGACAGCGGAAAAAAATCAGCAATTAAATATAATCAATCATAATCATATATCGTGCAATTAAATATACATATCAATTAAACATACATTTCAATTAATTAAACATACCTTATCAAGGGCAACAAGATGTTTGGGCCATGTCACGTAACTACCAATTGCTTCGCCCAATACTTCACATCTGCATCGTTGTCCAGTATAAGCAACAGTGCATTTTGTTTCAAAGCAATAACTGGTGATACTTTGACATGGCATGCAGGGATCGGTGCGTTGGGCAATACTTCGCCCAGAGTATTGTACATGTTCCTTTTCCAACCTTGCGATGAGGACGGGAGGATAAGTATAGCACGCAAGGAGTGACACCCTAAATCAATCGTTAATACATAAGTATGTTAAACAATTAGGTTGAATGAATTTCTTATTTTATTAAGTAATTAATTACCTCAGGAAGAATTTTGAGACCAACGTTGCAACTCGCGTTTTCACTCTCCATTTGAATTTCACGTTGGAGCTGATCCGCAAGTTGCTTGTCTTTATTCGTCTTCACCAAGAGTGTCACTTGCTCTATTAATACTTCGATCTTCTCTAATACTTCCTCATTAGATGGATTTTGGCGCTTCTCTTGTGAAAAATAGCTTCTAGGAGTTACGCCAAATCCTTTCCCCCTCACGCGGCCGAAATATTCAGGAACATAAAACACTTTACCTAGTATGTCCCTGCAACTAGCCTTGTTGTCCTCTTGATTTTCCGTACTTTGTTCGAGATTCGCCGAAAATACACATAGGATTCAAAAGATAAGTTCAATATCATTTTTAAAATACAATATTAAAGAATATTAAAGTGATAAATATACTTACACAAAGTTCTATTACTTTTTGAACATTTTCGTTATCAACCACTCCATCTTTATTTACGCGAGCTTCCTTCCACAATATATGACGACCCAACGGTTGATCGGATTGGGTGTCTTGTAGCTATTCTCGTTAAGATCATAATTAAAATATTAGTTAGAAAGTATAGTTTATAATGTACCACATTATATAAAAGTGATGTTTAATTACTTACAAGTTTTTGCTCTAGACGTGCATATCCCACACGAGATTTCTTGTATGAATGGGGAATATTTTTTGCCCTCTCGCAATTTGCCTTACTAATATTCTATATATAAAAAATAACAATCTTGTAAAAATTTAAAATACGCTATGAATATGAATAATAAAACACAAATGCTAATAAATTAATCACTTACAACAAATGTGGGGTCCGAACGTTTTGCTACGAATGCGCTCCATTCCTCATTTGATATATAATGTTTATATATTTTTGGAGCTTCCGCATTCATATTTCCATCTCGGTCTCTTAGATAGCAATTTGAGAGGTGAGATCTAAAACCCCGATGTATTTTCCGACAACTCTCAGCACGTAACTCTTTCTCACCTCGTCAACATCAAAAGCTGTCTGCAAACCAAATAAAGATATAGTTTGAATAAAGTACTTCAAAGCAGTTTGTAAAAAATTATAAGTAAAAAAGTGGAGTAAAAAAATTACTTGTATATCAGCCCACAATACATCTTTTTCATCCTTTAATGCCTTATCTCTCCAATTATCTATTGTGATGGGAATATTCTGACGAACAACAGCCCTAATATAACTTACAAACATTGAATTGTTGGGGTCAATTGGCTGACCACTCTCATTCCATCCCACCTAATAAACTCATATGGTAAGTACCTCAAATTATAAACAGTAAACAAAGTATACCTCAAAAATTTTCAAAAAAAAAAGATAAAAAATAAACAGCAAACAAAGTATAGTATGACATTTTGAAGTATAATATACCTCAAATTTTTGCCCAATACTTCTTGCTTTTATAACATTTTGCATTATGGTTGCACCACGTTTGACTGCATTTTCGTAAGTCTTGGTGTTGCCAACTTCAACATGCAGTTTAGTATAACTTCAACAAGTTCAACATGCAATAGTCTAAGTACGTAGCAGTATAAGTTCAACATGCATTTTAGTGAAACAAAAAACTAATAAATACAATACCTAAAAAGTGCGAAGAAATACTTAGGGTTACGAGGGGTTCGGTTAGTAACAAAGAACAACAAGAACAACGTAGAAATACGAACAAAGAGGAAACGAGCGTACGATTACGAGTTCACAGAAATATGTAATGAGGGTTAGTAAAAAATATGAAGTTTACGTAATGAGGGTTCGCAATGAAAAGGAGAATGAAGATGAGGAGGAAACAAATGTATGAAGTTTACGTAATGAGGGTTAGTAATGAGGAGGAAACAAGCGTAGGGTTCGTTGGGTTTGCAATGAGAAGGAGAATGAAGAGGAAACTAAAACACTCGTATGAAGTTTACGTAATGAAGATGAAACTGAAGAGGTTTACTTATATATAAAACCCTATTACAGCGCTTTTTTGAAAAAGTGTTGTAAAATACCTCATTATTTTATTTTTTAAAAGCCTACTACAGTGCTTTTTTAGAAGCCTTTTAAAGCGCTTGTGAAAAAGCGCTGTAAAAGACCTCCTTATTTTTATTTTTTTAAAAGCCTTTTACAACACTTTTATACAAAGCGCTTTAAAAGGCTTCTTTGTTTTATTATATGCAAACGCTATGTGACCCTTTTACAGCGCTTATGCAGAAAGCGCTTTAAAAGACCTCCTTATTTTATTTTTTTAAAAGCCTTTTACAGCGCTTTTGCAAAAGAGCTCTTTTGCAAAAGAGCGCTGTAATAGGGTTTTATATATAAAAGACTTCTTTGTTTTATTATATGCAAATGCTATGTGACCCTTTTACAGTGCTTATGCAGCAAGCGCTTTAAAAGACCTCCTTATTTTATTTTTTTAAAAGCCTTTTACAGCGCTTTTGCAGAAGAGCGCTGTAATAGGGTTTTATATATAAAAGGCTTCTTTATTTTATTATATGCAAACGCTATGTGACCCTTTTACAGAGCTTATGCAGCAAGCGCTTTAAAAGACCTCTAAAAGCTCTTTGTTTTATTATGTCCAAGGGCTGTGTGACTTCCTTATTATTTTGGGATGATCAATTAAGTTCAAGAAAAATTCCAAATAATTTTGCTTTCTTCCAAATAATTAGTTAAATTATTTTTTCTTTCAAATAATAATTTTTTTCTTCCTAATTAGTTAAATTATTTTTTCTTCCAAATTGTGTTTAATTATTTGTTTTTCTTCCAAATAATAATTTTTTCTTACAAATAATAATTTTTTTTCTTCCAAATAATACCTATATATATATATATATATATATATATATATATATATATATATATATATATATATATCAATGCTAAATCACATGATCAGCTCATATTGGGACAATCAGTTTAAGTTCAAGAAAAATTTCTAGTATAAGCAGGAAATTACATACAGTTCAAGCTAAATACCAAAATGCTCAATTCTGGCAGATCAAACAATTAAATTACAAGAACTTAGTTCAGATTACATGGCTTATAAAACAATTAAACACATTAAGATGCCCTTCTTCTTTTCTTGGTGGGATTCACATTTGTTTGTCCATTAATGATACGAAACGATGGATTAATCCAAATTCCCTCATCATGATCATCTCTAAGATATAAACCATCATCAGTTGAATCAATTTCATGTGGTTGTGATGTTGCAAATAAAAGATCATTACCAACATATATCGTTATATCGGGTAGATCTATCTCATATAAGGTGGCCCACAAAGTTGTGTCTCCTTAACAAGATGAACAGTAAGGTGAACCACTATATCAAAAAACGAGGGTGGGAAATACATTTCAAGCTCACACAAAGTAACAACAATTTCCCTCTGCAATGTCGGTAACTTCTGAGGATCGATCACTTTACTACAAATTTCCCTGAAGAAGAAACATAATTTAGTTATAGCTCGGCGAACTTTTTCAGGTAAAATTGAACGTATACCTATTGGTAGCAAATGCTCCATTAGAATATGACAATCATGGGTCTTCAAACCTTTTAACTTGAGGTTTTTCATAAAAACTAAAGTTTTAATGTTTGAAGAGTATCCTTTTGGAACTTTAACTTCGTGTAGAAATTTACACAAAACAATTTTTTCCTAGATAGATAGAGTATGAGCGGCTGGAGGTAGATATGTGCGATTTCCTTTCTTTACGGGACCCAATTCATTTCTTATTCCCATATCGACCAAGTCCAATCTTGCATTGATGCCATCCTTAGACTTTCCTGGTACATTGAGTAACGTACCAATAACATTATCAAATACATTTTTCTCAATATGCATCACATAGAGAAAATGTCTTACATACAATGACTTCCAATATGGCAATTCAAAGAAAATTGACTTTTTCTTCCACCAAGTTTTGACCAGCTCTCCCGCAAAAGGTTTGCCAAATTTATTGGTCAAACCTTGTACTTTTTCAAGTATTTGATATCCAGTCGGTGCTACAGGAGCTCTATCTTCCTCTGATTTTCCATTGAATGCATTTCTCCATCCACGATACTGATGACTATAAGGTAAAAATCTACGATGTCCAAGAAATACATTCTTCTTACAATGTTTCAACCGCATCCAATTTGTACTATCTTCACATATAGGACATGCATACTGACCTTTAATGCTATATCCTGGTAAATTACCATATGCTGAAAAATCATTAATTGTGCCGAACAACATAGCCCTCAAATTGAAACATTCTTTCTTATACCCATCATAAACTTCCACACCTGTCTCATACATAATTTTTAAATCTTCAATTAAAGGAGCCAGGTATACGTCGATATCATTCCCCGGTTGTTTGGGTCCAGAAATTAACATAGACAACATCATAAACTTACACTTCATACATAACCATGGAGGTAGGTTATAAATCAAAAAAATCACAGGCCACGTGCTGTGTGAGATGCTTTGAAGACCATGTTGATTCATTCCATCAGTAGAAAGTGCAAGTCGTAGATTCTTTGACTCTATCTCGAATTCATGATACTAGTGTTCAATTTTTGCCCATTGTGGAGAATCTACATGGTGTCGAAACTTTCCATCTCTAATTCTTTCATCTGCATGTCATGTCAAGTGTGTTGAATCTTCTTCACTGCAATACATGCGCCTAAATCTTGGTATCATAGGAAAATACCACACGACTTTTGCTGGAGTAGATTCTTTCTTCTTATATCGAGAGACATTGCATTTCGGACATGCCTTTAGTAATTCATATTCATTTCGAAATAAAATGCAATCGTTAGGACACGCATGAATCCTTTCGTAACTCATACCAATAGAGCACAAAATTTGTTTAGCCTCATAGGTTCGACTGGGAAGTTCATTATCATCTGGCATTATATCTTTTAAGAGTGTTAGTAATTTTGTGAAGCTTTTATCAGACCATCCATTACTCGCTTTTAAGTTGTACAACTTTAATATCGACGATAGTCTTGTGAATTTAGTACAACCATTATATAATGGTTTCTCTGCACCACTCAACAAGCTCTCAAACATTTTAGGACAATCAAGAAAATCTTCTTCAACCGTTTTTGCAATCTCCTCAACTCGGTTCGGCTCATATGTATCTGTGTCGAAATCAGTTGAAGCATATGTATCTGTGCGGGTGTTTCCATTTATTTTCTCACCATGTCTTATCCAACATGAATAGCTTTGATCAATTCCATACCATACTAAATGTCCTTCCAATTCATCTGCTCTAACGCGTTTTCCAAAACAACATTTTAAACAAGGACAAACGACTCTATTTGAATCTTTTGCATTCATCACTGCAAACTCAACAAACTCATTCACTCCATTTTCATACTCTTTTGTCAATCGATTGGCAGACATCCATTTCTGGTCCATTTTATATGACCTACATTAATGCATTTACACAAATAATAAGCTACTGATAACATTTTACCAATCTATATATAGTACACACATCTAATATTAGAAAATGGAAACCAATGTCCAAGTCTGATTTCAAAACAAAACATATCATGAGAACATATCTAATATGTAACTATTTCAAAATAGAACATATTTAATATGTAACAATTTATCGTTTTAGCGACAACAACAAATTAATAAATACAGTACCTGAGACAACGTATCCAATTTGTTTTAAAGGAGGAACAACATATTCAATTTGTAGATGGGCGCACAGTAGAAGAGAGGAGGGTTCGCAAAGTAGAGGAGATGAGAGTTCGTAGGGTTAGGACAATGTATTAAATTTGTTTTTATTTATTTAAAGTGAATGATTTTTATTTAAAGTGAATGATTTTAAAGCGCTTGTACAAAACGCGCTCTAATAGGTCCTTTAATAATGTGAAAGCGCAAGCCTTTTACAACGCTTGAATAAAAAGCGCTCTAATAGGTCATTTAATTATGTGAAAGCGCATTAAAAACTATGTAATATAAGGTGGGAGCGCTACATTTTACAGCGCTTGTGTTTAAAGCGCTGTAAAAGCTATGTGAGAGCGCTTCAATTTAAAGCGCTTGTTTAGAAAGCGCTGTAAAAGAGTTGTAAACATTATGTGCAAACGTATGTGACCCTACAACAACGCTCTTTTTACAGTGCTTGTCAAAAAAACGTTGTTGTATCCTCCGCTATTTTTAAAAACTTATACAACAGCGCTTATATTTAATAAGCGCTGTAAAAGACGCGCTATAAAATGTCATTTTTGGCGTAGTGATTCTAAAGAAATTTCAAATTTTACAGGATTGGATAACTAATTTGAAAGGTAATTAATATTGATTTTATTTATGTCTTTGTAATTTTTTTTCTTTCAAATTCAATTCTATAAGCTCAATTTTGTTTTAAAATCAACTTAATGACTTTTAAAAACAGTTGAGATGACCCCAAAAAATGGATGAAAATTAAATAAATAAATAAACACACGAATTTATAGAGATAAAAATGAATTTAAAACATATATGTTTGGTCCCTATAAATTAATTCAACGAAGTGATCTTTTCCTGTAAATTGAATATTTAAAGAGTGTAACAAATATGTACTGTCATAGTTAACAATAATGTCTATGAAAATTAATAATTTTCTATATGATTTGATAACTAACTTAAAGAGAAATAGATGTAGTCTAAATGTCATTTCAAGATAACTAACAAGAGATCAATACAATTTCTACTAATTTAAAAGGTAATTAATTTTGATTTTATTTAATATACAAGATGTGTTCCAAATAGGAATAAATCACCGCACAAAGTCCAAAAATAAAGGATGAAAATAACCTCAAAATCCCAACTTTCAATCTTCGGCCAAAATTGCAAAATCAACCCACCCATATTATATCGCCTATAAATAATTGGCAAGACTATACAAGATTAACAATCCCTATACATCCAAGGGTATTATTCTACGATTGATGAAGTTATACCTTAAAATCATTAACATGATATTTAAGCCACCACGATAATAATATTTTAATATGATCCATTAGACTATTCAAGACAAATTTTTATTACTTAATCACTTTAACTTAAAATCAAGTTTGTTTGAAAAATAATGATTCTTAATTGTTTTGATGATAACATAGATTATTTGGTAGGAACAAAATTTATTTTGCTAATAATTTGTTTAAGTGTCCAGACTCTTGTCACGAGATTTAAAAGTCTTTATGTTACGACAATACTTTGTTATATCTGTTGAGATATAACTGGTTCTCAAAAACTTGCTCTCAACGCATATCTGCTTAATCTTCTGATACAAGTTTACTCTAGTGATTTTGTGTTTGATAATCTTAGTATCTATATTATGACCATCTAATCAAGTCAACGCTCTAATAAAGTCAATGTTCAAATAAGAAGTATATGCTCCAACATCCTCTACTCATCAAAGTAGACTTATCATCGGACTGAAAAAGCACATGCCATTCTCTAATAGTATCATCTTTTGTTTATCCTACCTTTTCTATCAAGATATGTTGAATCAATTATGAAGACGGATTTGGACAAACTTTTAATGATGATTCAAAATCTCTAAAGATTTGATACGAGTTATTATTTCACATGCTTATTTCATGCAATCACAACAACAGTCAGAAATCTTAATGGACTAAATGACTCTCTATAAAAGGATTTGTGATCGTCACAAAGAAATAAATATCAACAACAAAAAACAAGAGAAGCATTTCTTTCTTTACAATTATAAACTCTTGAAAATCTCTCTTGAAAATCTCTCAATCTAAACACTTTGTAACTTGACCCAAGCCGTCCGCAACAGCTTTACCATACTAAGATAAAAGGTTGAGAAAACTCAAACACAGTCAATTTGATTAGAAGGTGTTTAGTGAACTTGTGATTCCATTGCTGAATAATGGATTAAATCCTTCTATGGGAAGTGACTGAACGTAGCTACCGTGTTGATAGTGAACCAGGATAGATCGACTTGTGTTTCTTTCCTTATCTCTTACTTATTGTTTTACTTATTCTTGTTTTCAACATCATCAGCTTTTAAAATAAAATACAATTTAAATCCCTTAATTCTTGTGTTTTCTCTCTACAAATTGATGACAAGTCAAATATTCCAAACATAGGCTAACCAAACCAATTCAAACAATCACGAAGTTTTTTACCGCCACGTAAAAACCACAAAAAATTAAACATGTTGAAAAATCTAATTAAGGAACCCAACGTATATGTACACCAAACCATTGAAAACCAACAACCAAACCTTCTTGAATAGATGACATTCAACAAACAAATGATGCAAAAATTACACGTTACCATTGGAGATTTTCAAATGATAGATCATTCTCGGTGTCACCACAAATATTCTGAATATCTTTCACACCCTCACGTCCTCCATCACTCCAATACTTGCAATACCATTTTAAACAACATCCCACTTTGTACTATCCTTAACTTCCAACACCATTTTCTTAACAAAACAATAACTAAAACCCACAAGGTAAAGTACAACCATATAAATTATATTTCATCTAATAAAATATGATTAGATGTATTATGTATACATATAAAAATCTCATGATCGTTCCATATTAGTCATGTCTAATATAAAAGCTATATAATCAAAATCTCATGCTTTTCAAGAAAAATCACATGCAAACCCCATGTTTGTTATTTAATATATTTATTGTTTGGATGTGTATTGTAATATGGGCGCTTTTTTATTAAAAAAAAAAAACTTAACATTTAGAAATTTAAAATATGGATGTGTATTGTTTGGATGTGTATTGTAATATGGGCGCTTTTTTATTAATATGGGCGCTTTTTTAATCGCAATTTAAAAATAGCAAATAACGTATAAAATTGAAACTAATGTACAAAGTAAGGATCACTACAAGAAGTATAAAATTGAAACTAATGTACAAAGTAAGGCCCACTACAAGAAGCATTTTCTATTTTTTTCTATTACTATTTTCTATTTTTTTCCGGGAAGAACCATTTTTTGTTTTTTTACTAAAGGTTGGTTTTCAATTGGATTGTTACTTCCCATATAATTAATCAAACAAACAAGTAATATAATGTTAAATGTAAAGATGACAACAAAGTCTCCATAGAAAAACCATGGTATAAAAATATTTATTTCCTTTTGGAAACATTTTTTTGAAATGAATTTCATTTCCTATACTCTATAACCAATTATAAGGAGTGACGGTTCTAAAAAGAGTGTTCCACCACACAAGGTTTGAAATTTTTAGGGGCACTAAAAAAATTTAATTTATAAAAAAATTATATATTAAAAAAATATAGTATAAAAAATTATATAGTAAAAAAATGTCAAACAACACTGTATTCGTCCAATATATTTATCACAGAAGACAATCTCAGCAGGTTTTTTATTTTTGTGATCCCATATAACACGGTTTCTACACCATCACAAACTTCACAACATCATTGACAAATACATTACTCTTAAACCTTAGGTTATCCACTCAATAACTTGAATATAATTTCTCTATACCCTGCAACGAGATAATCACTTAAGTCCCACAAACCAACGTCCCACCAAACTAAACCACTCTTCCTACATAGGAGTAAGACATGGTCAATAGTTTCTGAAATTTGTGTAAAAAAAATCATATTATTTTTCATAAAATCTTCTTTAACTACCAACAATTTTCGGTTTATACGCTCATCTCAAATTTTAATCTATTTTTGAGACGATTGCTTACTGAGATCTTGTCATGCAAAAACATGTTGAACACATCAAACATAATAAAATTCATTATCATTATCTTAGTCATAAGATTCAAGATGAATTGATTAATATGTATAAAAAAACATAATGAATTCATAAATATCTCATAAACATAATGAAATTTATTATTATTATTATTATTATTATTATTATTATTATTATTATTATTATTATTATTATTATTATTATTATAATTATTATTAGGTTAAATAAATTTTTAGTCTCTTTAAAATTTTTCTTCAAATAATGGTCCTCAAATATTTTCCGTCAATAATTTTAGTCTTTTCTTTTTAAACAATTTATGTGTATCATCTAAATTTTTAATTGGTTTTTTGCACTCATCTAAATTGCTTCTCATTCTCTTTTATTTAAATAAGACATTTTTACACGTATTTAATTTTTCTTTCATGTTTTTTTGTGGTATCATGGTCTTTGTGCGGTGTTATATTTATTAGTCGTCTTGGTGCAGCGTTTTATTTTCCAATCTTGTTGTCGTGTTCTTTGTTTCAAATTGACAGATCAGCTTCAATAAATGATTTTGACGTTTTCAACGTTATAGCTGCAGATGCATAAGTATTTTGGACACCCCAATTTTGTTATTTTTGTAGGTTTTGTTACATTTATAAACATTTTGTCATTTTATGCTACTAACCTGGATGATATGAGTTTATTTGCAGATTCATCATTTTTCGATTTTAACCACTTTAAATTGTAATGTTCTCAATAATTGTGATTTCTATCAATTTAAAAGAATGAATATCATATTTTAGTAAGAAAAAACATATTTCATTATACCTCCTTCAAGTTTTCACATCAAATTAACTGAAAGATAATTATTTTCTGAAATTTTTATATTAATTTTCGTAGTTTCATATTTTAATTTCATATACATTCATTATTATCACGATTACTAAAAAATCCTTATCTTTTTTTATGGATGGGGATCTGTTAGATGAATTTCATTAATCCAACTGTCAAATCAAAAGTTCTTGTTAAGTAGATAACATCAAAAAAATATATATAAAATTTTAAAACTATTAGATACTTCATTAAATAATTTCAAATGAATATATAACAAACTTTTAAAAAAATATAAGTAAATATCGATTATTTGATTACATAGCAACAAATTTTAAATTTATTTAAAACGTTGTGTGTTTGATCATTAATATATTATGTCAATAATCAACGGTTCAATTAGTAAAATTCATCATTTATATTGAATTATTGAGCAAAATAATTCATCACAAAATTACTTCTGAAGCCAACGAATTTCCATTTTTTTGATATATGTGACACAAATAACCATTGAGCATCGGTCAAGTATAATTGATAATTAATAGTTTTTTTTAATCATAATTAATAACTTACATGACAACGATAACAAGAGATATGGGCTTTAACTTAGTCTTTGTCAAGGTTAAAGAGACGTGGGCTTAATCTTAGAGGCTCATTAAGAGTAAAATGTAAGAGAGAAGCAACATTGCATGACATTATGACAACAATGCATAACATATTGGGTATAGCAATTTATTTTTTTCTCAACCCGATAGGGCAGCTTAGTAGGCCATTTTTTTATATTGGGCTTCTCAATTATATTATAGGCCCAAAAATAATTTGGACCATTTTGGGCTTCCAAACTACTTCGTCTAGCTAGGCCTATATTTTAGGTTGTTATTCATCCACCTCCAATGTTTATTTAAAATATACAAAAAAATATTACGAATTCGAACTTCCAATAAACTAAACTCATACATAGAGAAAAATCAAAACAAACTCGTTCATTATTAAGTAAAAGTGCAACATTTTTCTCTATATTCAAAATAAATTGTTTCTATTTCTCTCGGAGAATTAAACAATTCATTGTTTCTATCAAACTATTACTAAGTTAAATGAAAGTAATAGTCTCAACAGGTGTAGCAGATGGAACTATTCTTGCTTCTATTTTTCTTAGACGCACGAGTACCCTTTCGATTGCTTGGTTGGTTATGAAAATGAGTCTTTCACAACAATCCATCCACATTATCTCTTTTTGCCCTAGCATCTCTATTGCTTCCACTTGATCCATCATTCGCATCCTGAACATATTTGCCTCCTCTTGCTCCTTCAACCATGCATACATGGCAACCGCTTCTTGTCTTTCATTCTTATCTTCTTCTATCCTTGTCTTACATTCTACTACCACTCCCTCCAACTATTGTTTCAAATCTTCCAATTGTCTTTTTTCATTTCTCTCACTGATTTCTGAATCTTTCAACAATTTTCTCAATTTCTCAACCTCCTATCGTGCTCGGTGTCTTCCTTGTCTTCCCAAACATAAAGTCTCATCAGAGGCCCTTAAATTGCATTGAAACTTGAGCCTACGATCTTCCTCCACCTTTGCCCTCTTATTTGATATTTCAAGGGAAATTGTCTTATGCTCATTTTCCAACGAAGCAGTCTCATATGCTCGACGAACTACCATAAACTCTTCTCGCAAATTCTTCGTTTCTTCTTCCGCCTCTAGAATTGATGCTTGCAGTCTCTCAATCTCTTCACTAACAATACTGGTTGCATCAGAGTTTCATCGGCCGCCTCAGATGTACGACGAAAATGTAGCTTAATCGCTTGTACCATATTCTTAACCCATTAACGATAATAATAATCTACACCACAACTTCTACTTCCTAGCTCCTTCCCTTTTCTGATTATCATATCCCAAGATTGACGTACGCTCCTCAAATCTTTTATGTTTTCTAGAATCATGTCATAAAGAATAAAAAGGGTTATCAATTTTGGGCTGGTTCTCCTATGATGGGATACCCAAGTTGTCTCAAGGCCAATACTAGGTTATAATTCCCACAACCTCTAGTCCCCACAAGTGGCACATTGGGGAAGGTTCCACATTGGTATATTACTTCGTTTACCTATCGTCATCTCGCATACCATCGAACTATTTTTTCATTAATATTTACCAATCTCCGAACCCATTCTCGATTATTCTTTATGTCAACTTAACAATTTTTGAAATCATTGATAAGACAACGCCTTTGGCACCCACTATCAAACATATGACTCACCAACCAGACGTACAAAACAGGTAAACAACACAAAATTCACTTGTTTTTTTCTCATGACAATAGTTAAGTGTATAATACACATCGCGGAGGACGACCTCATAGATTGTGAGAGCTAAATGATGTGCTCTTTCCTTAAAAAAACCTCTTAAAAAACCAGAAGTCCCTTTTTTCTTTTGGTTAATTTACTCTTCCTTTTCAACCCTTCATTTCTTCGCGACTTTTACGTGGATGGATAATTCCCTTAGTAACGATAAGATTTCCCTTTTTCTAGGGAGTAGCCTAAAATTGGTCCGAACTCTTCCAAAGTAGGCGCAAGTTTGAAATCTTGAAAGGTGAAACATCTCAATGGAGTGTCGTAGAATTGAACTAAATCACTAATATCCCCTACTTGTATGTTCACGTCCAATAAATCAAGAATATTTATGTATTTTGTAGTAAAGGTTAATCGATGATTAAGCTCCAACAAGCTACGGAGTCCTTTTAAACTATCAACCAGAGGCTTTTCGGTTTTCACATTCAGAGTTTTCTTTAGTATTGGGATTGTGGTTTTATTGTTGGATCTCATTTTCAATCAAAGATATCCACAACCTAGCTTAGAATTCAATGGTTATCTAATGGACCTACATAAAAATGAATGACTATGAATATTGCATGATATGCTATTTTTTGACAATAATTTTTAGTGCATGAAGGGAATGCATGGTACTGTAAAAATATTTAATTTTTGATATTAATGATGAAAGCTATTTGCATGGAAATTGAGAGTATGCTAACGTTGGAAGGTGAAAAACAATCCTGCCATTTAAAAGCAAGAAGGCTAGGACATGACTTAGAGCATTATATCCAAAATTGGAGAAATCATAAGGTCTATAAGCTTTTTAATTCGTGAACACTTTTCTAGGTGGGTTCTACAATCTTAAAACTCATTGGTCTCTAGAGACAAATACTCGTATTGAATTATCACTACAAATAGGAAGTACATCTAAAATGTAGGTATTTTTAATGGAGTCACACTCTAGACGAGATCTTTGCAATAACCAAATAGGATGTACATCAAAAATAATTACCACTAAACCTCTAACTAAACTTAAGCTTCAGTCTTGCCCAGATATAGGGTATGACTCATAATTAAGTGTGTGTATAAGTGAATGTGTATTGTGAAGAGAATCACAATTCAATAAATGATGTAAAATACTCAACGCGCGCGCGCGCGCACACACACACACAGATATATATATATATATATATATATATATATATATATATATATAAGAAGTAAAAAATATTGCACAATTAATTATGTTAGGCTTGACTTTCTAATGGTCCCCAACAGAGTTTCTAGCTGTCGCGACCTAAAATTTCGAGTATTTCTCGAATTCAATGGAGGTATCATCAAATTTTATTTTAAAATAAGGAAAACATTGGAAAAACATTCAAAATAGAAAAATGATAATTCAAACTAAATTTTGAGTTCGAGAGTCGATTATGTGTAGGGAAGATAATAGCACCCTACGACATCCGTTAAAAATGGTTACCCATAATTAATTGTGTAAAATTAATGTTAACTTGTATAAATCTATTTATCCTTATTATTAAATGTAGATATAAAATGTGTTTTTATGAAGATAATTTTGAAATAAAAGTTGACTAAAAATAAAAACAAAAATAGATTTTTTTGTTGTTATTCTTGACAAGAGTGTGATCTTGTTCCTACATCTACATATCTCCCATTGCGATGGAAAAATCAAAACTACGTAGTTCTTCGATAGAAAATGCGGGATGTGTTGATTGATTTTAAAGAAATGTGTTTGTGTTAAATAAAATGGTTTGAAAAAAATGTCGTTGGTCTGATGAAGGAAGAAAAAGTATATTGAGTACAAAAGTGTTTAAGATGAGTTTAGAAATAGTTACCACACACAAGTTGAGTTTTTGTTACCCTCATTCAATTTTCTCTGATTGGTATTTGCTCTTGTTTTAAATTATTGTAGTTTTCTATAACTCATTTCATGTTTTAGATCACTTACTAACGAAAACTCTTACTAGTCTAAAAATGAAAAAGCCCTCCTCCCTGTTTGATTTTTTCGCTCTCAATATATAGACTAAAATGATGAATCTTTATATCCATGAGATAAAATTGAATTTAGGATTATTGCTTGTTTTTGCAGAAAAGTTGTATTTGCTAAGGTAAATCTAGAAAAGAAAACATGCACTTTTTAATTGTCTGTATACATGGTAAAAATTGTAGCCGTTTTAGAAAGAAAAAAAAAAAGAAAAGCAAAAGAGGCTAAAAAAGCTGAAAACATGGTTGAAGGTACATGGAAAAAAATGCACTTGTTTTAGAAAGTAAAAAAAAGAGAGGAAAGCAAAAGAGGCGTGTATTCAAGGAAAAATTGCAACTGTAAAGGTGAAAAGCAAAGAAGTTGAAAAGATGGAAAAAAAAAGTGTTAATGCTACAAAAAAAAATCAGAAGGAACATGACCCAGAGGAAATCAGGGTCAATTCTTCGTCTCATATATAATTGTCTACATGAAGGAAAAAATAAATGTGTTATGCACTCTTTTTTCCTTCACCGTAATTTTGTCACATAGATTTTTCACGATAAGGCTTTTAATGAGACACTTTATGTTTTTAATGAGACAATTTCTAGCACAAAGAATAATGTACTCTTTTCTTCCCTACATTTTTTTCTATTGGGTTTTTTTGTAAGGTTTTAATGAATAATATCTTCGATGAACATACTACGGAGAGTGTTATGAATATTAAGCCCATTAGATCCATTAGCGAATGTCCATTAATACTCATTTATTTACTTGTGCCCTATAAATAATTTTAATAATAAAAGAATAATACTATAACTCTCTCTTCTTTTCTTTTCCCTCTTCCTCTCCTTCATCTCTATTCTCCAAAACCTTACTCTTGATTCGATTCTTCACAACATATATAAATTAATTAAAACAATTTTTTTTCAAATAATTGTTAGTTAAAAACACTTTTACAAATTCAAATATGTTATGAATATACTTAGTGGATGTTCATTCTTTGATCTTCACTAGGGATGGCAATATAACCCGTACCCGCGGGTACTCACCCAAACCTGATTGATTTGGGCGGGGAAAACCCGCTTTGATTGGGTGCGGGTGCGGATTTTCCCCGAAATTAAAATTTGTGAGCGGGGACGAGTTCGGGGGTGGTGATATCCACCCCGCATCGGAACCCGCCCCACAAATAATATTAATGTAATTTTTAAATTTTATATACATATACATATTGAATATACTTAATATTTTTTAAAATATTAAAAATTATAATCTTATATCTATAATTTTTTTTTTTATAATTGTCTAATAACAATTATTTTATTATATTAATTATAATAGATATGATTAAAATGGGGGCCTAAATTCTACATCCGTTATGAAACGGGGTGAGTGCGGATTTTCTCCGATTAATCGGGTGCGGGGTGGAGGAGGCAAAATCCGACCCCGCCCTACCCCATTGCCATGCCTAATCTTCACATTCTCCTAACTTGTATTGGTAAATGGGTCTAGTAATTAATAGTAGTGCTAGTGGTCTTTAAGATGACCATTTACTTACCTATATGTGTCTTATAAATAAAATTTCACTTTATATTGTAAAAACATACTAGAGAATAGAATAATACAAAACTCTCATGTAAGATTTTTGCTCTTTCTCTTTTCGCTTATTTTTAACAAAATCCAAATAAACCGAATTGATGTTCAAGTAAGCAATTATGATAGAAAGTCTGCTATTCAAAAGAAATTGTAAAATACCAAAGTTACCTGCATGCCAACATGTGTAGGTTTAATTAACATAGAGACAATGTAAAAGGTATTATAAACTTTATCACCTATACATATATTTAGCTTTCAGAACAAGTTTTAATAGGATAGTATTTGTAGTAAATGATGTTTTACTATCTTATGAGCTTGCAATGTTACATTATGAGCATTCTAATAATACAAAAAGCTAATTATTAATTTTATATTTCCACTTTACGTAGAATTATATGAGCACCATATTGTGGCTGAAGAGTAATTACCGTAGCCGGAGCATGAGCATAGGATGGAGAAAGCTCAAACGAGAAATGTTGTAAAATCATTCCCATTGCCATTTTCGCTTCCAACATAGAAAAAATTTGTCCGATGCAAATTCTAGGACCCCCACCAAATGGAAAAAATGAAACTTTGCCATTTGTTGCTTTTAAAACACCTTCAGAAAATCTATCAGGATTGAACACCTTAGCATCATCACCCCATAGTTCACAGTCATGGTGAACCAAAACCACTGGTAAGGAAACTTGCACTCCAGCGGGTAATGTTATATTTCCAAGCTTCACATCTTTGTGAACACTTCGAGCAAGTGCTATTACAGGTGGGTATAACCTAAGAACCTCATTCAAAATCATGGTGACCTATATAAAAAAGAGTTAAGTCAATGGTAAGTAACAAGGCATATCTTTTATAATATGAATAGAAGAAAAAAAACACTTACAATCTTAAGATGACTTAGTCCATCAAAATCTGGTTTTTTGTTGCCAAAGACTTGAAATACTTCCTCTCTTGCACGTGCTTGCCAATCAGGGTACCTACTCAAACACACCATTGTCCAAACAAGCAGGACTGATGTGGTCTCTTGTCCGGCAAAGTAGAATAACTTGCATTCCTCGATTACATCTTCAAGACTCATTCCGACATTCTTATTGTTTCCGTGTTCTTTCATTTCCCTGTGATTTGACTCCAAAAGTATGCCTAATAAGTCATCCTTAGTGGCTTCACCTGCCTTGAGTGCCTTCTCTCTCTTGTTAATCATATCTGTAAGTGAAGCTTTTATATCTCTGTCAATTTCCTTCATCCTTTTTTGGGTGGTAGTTGGTAGAAACCTTCAAAATAAACATAATTAGTCTGGTAATTATAACGATATGAAGGAAATCCTATTTCTCGGATCTTGATCATCTAAAGCGAGCAACTCACTGCGAGCAACTCACTTTAGAGTATAAAGTATTAGAAACCATTATTAATAAATCAATACCATTATTAATAAATTAATAGTTAATAGTATTGTGTAACAAATCATGTGTATAAAGTGTGTTGAAATATTCTCTTCTGTCTTCTAGTGGTTTTGGCAACAGCATGGTTTCACAATGTAACATAGTGACTCTTAATCATGGTTGTTACATGCAAATAGTTTTATCTAGAATGAAGTATTTACCTAATCGATCGATACCACATATTCTTTGATTCTTAATTGCAAATATTAGTTGATCATGCTATTTTTTATGCACAAATTAGTCCTACCTCCATCCAGGAATGTAAACTTTCATCATAATTTGCTTCGTAAGTTCAGCTTGCTCGATTTGAAGTTGAAATATTCTTTTTCCTTCTTCAAAACTACTTCCAAACGCCGTTCGAGAAATAACATCACTAGCCAAATTTTGAAGGAAAGGCCATACATCCATTTCGCACGATCCGTCC
Source organism: Cicer chorassanicum (assembly GCA_037974735.1). Lineage (NCBI taxonomy): Eukaryota > Viridiplantae > Streptophyta > Magnoliopsida > Fabales > Fabaceae > Cicer > Cicer chorassanicum. The sequence continues at coordinate 41,319,140 of JBBPBP010000002.1, read as the reverse complement.
GATGACAACATTTTCTCCCATTTGTTAATCAGATCATCACAACTTTTGAAGAATATTGGTAACATTATCTATGGCGTAAGAGATAAAGACAGGTTTAAATTCCTCAAAGTCAAACTAAGCCCATGTGAATTAAGAATTCAAATCATGTTTTCATTAAAACCTAACTTCTGATGCTTACAAAATCGAATTTTAAGATGATGAATGTCTCCCACTTATAAACACATTCAGAGACTCAAAATTTGATTTCGCAGTACGCAAATTAGGTACATAAGATTTATAAATCTAGTAAACTGAAACTTACCTTCAATTTTTCTAAATGGAATGCAGGGTTGATTATTTTTCTATGCTTGTTCCACTTTTCTCCCTCATAGCTTACAAGACCATTAGCTAGTAACCTGACAAGCGGATTCGCATTCGGCTTTTGGAAGTCGTAGATTTTGTTAAGTACATCTTTAATTTGTTCAGGATCTGTGATGTTCACCCTCGGTATCGGTCCAAACCACATAAAAGAATTCTTTCCTGCATACCATCAGCAATAAGACTTATACTAAAGATATAGAAAAAAAAGTATAAATCAAGAATTGAGGAGAACAAGAAACTTTAGTTATGCTATTTGAATTTGACTTGAAATACCAAATATTGGAAACTTTGAGTACAGAAGCTGAACTGTTTATATTTTCTACATGAAAACATGAAGTGGTTCATTGTAAGAAATCAACTACAAAGTCTTTCTTACTTCTTGGAATTTCCTGTGTTCTGTTTTTCTATTCTCCAAATCTATACTAATTTTTAGAGAGGATAGTTGTGCTTAAAGCAAGTCGAATCTTGACCGGAACAAACTTTGGTAAGATTAAATTTACATCTCAGTTGAATTTCAAATTATAAGAGCTCATTTTTCTTAAAGGAGAGGGTTAAGACCAAAAAATTATGGATCTTTTGTAGCCTCTCCAACCTCTGTAGTAAAATTTCAGTCGTTAGATTAATTTAACGATTGAGATTTGGCTCGAGATGATGGAGGAACCAAAGACGACCTAAATCCATTTATGTAATAAAAAAAACATGATCAAATACTTTATTGTCCACGAGACGCTTTGAAAGTTTGACGGTAGCATACCTATTAATTACTTTATTCTCAATTCTCTTTTGTTTTTTATAATAATTTCTTTAAATTATTTTTTTATTAACAAGATGAGTAGAATGAAACTAGTACTAGTCTATATATATAGTCCCTATTAAATCTATCAAAATTTCTGCAATAAATAATCACAATAATTAAGTGGGGCACTCCAATCTTTTCCAAAAAGAGAGGTGGGGCACTCAAATCCAATTTAAATTATCACCATCATAAAATAAAGGTAATTTCAAATAATGATTAATAATTCATCTTTTTTTCTTAACTTAATTATTCATCAAATTTATGAATTAAATATTCTAACAAATTCAAATCTTCATCACCGACAACGATAATTAATACATGAAATTAAGTTTAAGAAATATTTTGCTTAAAATAAAATTAGAAACGCATCCTTTGGGAATATAAAGAGACATACCATATTTTGTAACACTTTGATGGACATAGGAAAACACACGAGGCCCAATATCATCCGAAAGATTCATAGGCTTAGATGTTGCTTCCTTTCTCATCTTCAAAAGATCTTTTATGTCTCCAACTAAAAGCCTATATGAATTACCTTTAAACCCTTGTTCTCTTAGAAGTTTTTCTAGCTTCTTTGGCTTCAACCATAACCAATTAAGCATCCTCCATACCCAAATTAGAGAAAGTATTGTCAAGGTGAAGAGAATTATGGCTGTAGTAGATGTAGCCATTTCGTGGAGAAAAGAAAGTAGGAGAAGATGATGAAACAAGTAATTGGGTGGGCAAGAAAAAGTGTGATATGATATTTATATTATATGGTGCACTAAACACAGTCCACACACGTCCTTGACTAAGACTTTTTTGTCAGTTTCACATTTCAAATTATAACACGATTCTTAGCTAGTAGTACTTGTGAGAAAACAAAAAAACCTATCTTATTTTTTATTAAATATTTGTTGTATTAAAAATTGTGTGTAAATAAAATAAAAGAAACTTTTAATCTTTAAAAATATGAGATAATTTAGTATCTATTAAATGTGGTAAATAATGTCGAATTTATTAGACTATATTGTTTAATTTATCATTTTAAATAGATTGAATTGAAATTCGATCATTTAAGTTAATTCGTTTCATTTAACCTATTAAAACAATAATGGTGATCAACGAAACGAATTAGTTCGTTATGATTAAAAATTGTTAACTTTTTTAAAAATAAATCATGAATTTAGCTGATAATTTTTTTTTTATTTTCTTTGTTGTTGATAAGTATAGTACATTTTTATTGTAGCTTTTTTTGTTGAAGTTTATTCGGTACTTTTTTTTTGCAATAAGAGTTGATCATCTAAGTTTGTTTAGTACTTTTCTTTTTTTATTATTGCATTTCAGTATTTTCTTTTGGCATTAACGTTGGTGCACTAGCCAATAGAGGCTTTGAGCATGATTATTCTATTATTCCAAGACTAAAATGATTCGTAGATTATACCTTCTCTTTATAATCAACTTTGATACTTGCTTTTTACATTATAAATATCTCAAATCACTACGCTAAAAATTGTATTTTATAGCGCTTATTAAATAAAACCGTTGTTGTATACTATTTTAAAATTAATGGAGGATTCAACAGTGCTTTTCTGACAAGCGCTTTGGCAAAAGCCCTGTTGTAGTGTCATATAAGGTCGCATAGCGCTTGCACATAAATTTTGCAATGCTTTTACAGCAGTTTTGATAAAAGCGTTGTAAATTAAAGCACTCTCGCATAATGTTTACAACACTTTTAGAGCGTTTTGTATACAAGCGCTGTAAATTATAGTGCTCCCACATTATGTTACAGAGCTTTTAAAGCGCTTTTTGTAAAAACGCTGTCAAATACAAGCACTTTCACATAATTAAAGGACATATTAAAACGCTTTTTATACAAGTGTTGTAAAATACAAGCGCTTTCACATAATTAAAGGACCAATTATAGCGTTTTTTATACAAGCGCTGTAAAATGGTGCGTATTTTATTAAAATCATTCACTTTAAATAAATAAAAACAAATTTAAAACAAATTTAATACGTTGTCCTAACCTTACGAACCCTCATCTCCTCTACTTTGCGAACCCTTCTCTCCTCTACTGTGCGTCCATCTACTGCTACTTTAAAACAAATTGGATACGTTGTCTCAGGTACTGTATTTATTAATTTGTTGTTATCACTAAAACTGATAAATTGTTACCTAATAAATCATATAAAATTTGTTCTTTTTTGAAATTTGTTCGATATTTTCTGTTTTGAAATCAGACTTGGACCTTGGTTTCCATTTTCCAATATTAGATATGTGTACTATAGATTGGTATAATGTTATCAGTAGCTTATTATTTGTGTAACACTGCATTTATATAGGTCATATAAAATGGACAGGAAATGGATGTCTGTCAATCGATTGTCAAAAGAGTATGAAAATGGAGTGAAGGAGTTTGTTGAGTTTGCAGTAAAGAATGCAAAAGATCCAAATCGAATCATTTGTCCTTGTTTAAAATGTTGTTTTGGAAAGCGCGTTAGAGAAGATCAATTGGAAGAACATTTAGTATGGCATGGAATTGATCAAATCTATACATGTTGGATAAGACATGGTGATAAAAAAAAAAGGAAACATTAATTTTGAGAATGGTTCAACATATGCTTCAACTGATTTCGATACAGATACATATGAGCGGGACCGAGTTGAGGAGATTGCAAAAGCAGTTGAAGAAGATCTTCGGGATTGTACTAAAATGTTTGAGAGATTTTTGAGTGATGCAAAAAACCATTATATAATGGTTGTACTAAATTCACAAGACTGTTGACGATATTAAAGTTATACAACTTAAAAGCGAGTAATGGATGGTCTGATAAAAGCTTCACATAATTATTAACACTCTTAAAAGATATGTTTCCATATGATAAATAACTTCTCAATCGAACCTACGAGGCTAAATGAATTTTGTGCTCTATTGGCATGAGTTATGAAAGGATTCATGTGTGTCCTAACGATTGCATTTTATTTCGAAACAAATATGAATTACTAAAGATGTGCCCGAAATGCAATGTCTCCCGATATAAGAAGAAAGAATCTACTCTAGCAAAAGTCGTGTGGTATTTTCCTATAATACCAAGATTTAGGCTCATCTATCGCTGTGAAGAAGATTCAAAACACTTGACATGGCATGCAGATGAAAGAATTAGAGATGGAAAGTTTTGACACCGTGCAGATTCTCCACAATAGGCAAAAATTGATCACGAGTATCCTGAATTCGAGAGAGAGTCAAGAAATCTACAACTTGCACTTTCTACTGATGGAATTAATCCACATGGTCTTCAAAGCATCTCACACAGCACGTGGCCTGTGGTTTTGTTGATTTATAACCTACCTACATGGTTATGTATGAAGCGTAAGTTTATGATGTTGTCTCTGTTAATTTCTGGACCCAAACAACTGGGGAATGATATCGATGTATACTTGACTCCTTTAATTAAAGATTTAAAAAATATGTGGGAGACAGGTGTGGAAGTTTATGATGGGTATAAGAAAGAATGTTTCAATTTGAGGGCTCTGTTGTTCGGCACAATTAACAATTTTCTAACATGTGGTAATTTATCAAGGTATAGCATTAAAGGTCAATGTGCATGTCCTATATGTGAATAGAGTGCAAATTGGATGCAGTTGAAACATTGTAAGAAGAACGTATTTCATGGACATCGTAGATTTTTACCTTATAGTCATCAGTATCGTGGGTGGAGAAATGCATTCAATGGAAAATCAGAGGAAGATACTGCTCCTTTAGCACCCATTGGATATCAAATATTTGAAAAAGTACAAGGTTTGACCAATAAATTTGGCAAACCTTTTGCTGGAGAGCTTGTCAAAGCTGGGTGGAAGAAAAAATCAATTTTCTTTGAATTTCCATATTGGAAGTCATTATATATAAGACATTTCCTCGATGTGATGCATATTGAAAAAAATGTATTTGATAGTGTTATTGGTATGTTACTCAATTTTCCAAGAAAGTCTAAGGATGGCATCAATGCAAGATTAGAATTGGTCGATATGGGAATAAGAAATGAATTGGGTCCCGTAAAGTTCCAGAAGGATACTCTTCAAACATTAAAAATTTAGTTTGTATGAAAGACCTCAAGTTAAAAGGTTTGAAGACCCATGATTGTCATGTTCTATTGGAGCATTTCCTACCAATAGGTATACATTCCATTTTACCTGAAAAAGTTCGACGAGCCATAACTAAATTATGTTTCTTCTTCAGGGAAATTTGTAGTAAAGTGATCGATCCTAAAAAATTACCGACATTGCAGAGGGAAAATGTTGTTACTTTGTGTGAGCTTGAAATGTATTTCCTACCCTCGTTTTTTGAATAATGGTTCACCTTATTGTTCATCTTGTTAAGGAGACACAACTTTGTGGGCCAACTTATATGAGATGGATGTATCCGATAGAACGATATATGAAAATATTAAAAGGGTACGTAAAACGTAGAAGTCGACCAGAAGGTTGTATTGTTGAACGGTACATTGTCGAAGAAGCTACTGAATTTTGTACTTAATATCTGTCCAATGTTGAATCCATAGGGCTTCCCATGTCTCGTCATTCGGGAAGAATATCAGGAGAAGGGTTAATTGGAAAGAGAGTAATAACTATATCAAGGACAAAATGGGAGCAGACACAATTGTATGTTCTACACAATGATGATGAGGTTCAACCGTATGTTACAATACACATGGATCAATTATCTAGTTTGAACATGAATAGGAATCAAAATTGGATAACACGAGAGCACAATCGAAGTTTTATAAGATGGTTAAAAAATCACATAAAGTCAAAGTTTGATATAGACCTCGGTTCAATTTCAGATAGATTGAGGTGGCTAGCAAATGGTCCGAGTTTACATGTCTTTTCTTACACCGGTTATGTAATTAACGGCTACACATTTTATACCAAAGAACAAGATGATCAAACCACTATGCAAAATAGTGGAGTCACTCTCGTAGTTGAAGCGATGCATATCTCAAGTGCAAAAGATAAAAACCCAATTTATGCAAATCTATCAAATTTTGGGGTTATCGAGCACATATGGGAGTTAGATTACACAATGTTTCGTGTTCCCATATTTGGTTGCAAGTGGGTCAATAATAATAATGTCATTCGCATTGATGAGAAAGGGTTCTTGCTTGTCGATTTTAATAGGGTGGGATACAAAGATGGGCCTTTTATTTTAGCGTCGCAAGCTTAACAAGTGTTTTATGTCACTGATTCTACTGATGATAAATGGTTCATTGTCCTATCGACCAATAAAATAAGTGACGATAACAATAACGATGAAGATGTTGGTAATGATATTTTCTTTGCGACATCAGAACCACATGAAATTGATTCAACTGATGATGGTTTATATCTTAGATATGATCATGATGAGGGGATTTGGATTAATCCATCGTTTCGTAACGTTAAGAGACAAACAAATGTGAATCCCACCAGGAAAAGAAGAATGACATCTTAAGGTGTTTAAGTGTTTTATATAAACCATGTAATCTAAACTGAGTTCATCTAATTTAAGTGTTTGACCTGCAAAACATGAGTTCATGTAATTGATTTTCTGCTTATACTGCTTTTCTGCTTATATTGAACTTGAACTTGAAAAAGCTTTGTTTGACTGGGCATTTTCCTTGAACTTGAACTGATCCCAATCTGAGTTGATCATGTAATTTATCATTGATATATAGGTATTTAACTAATTATTTGGAGGAAAAAAAATCCAAATATAGGTATTTTACTAATTATTTAGCATTTTACAGAAACTGAACTGAAATTGTAATTTAGCATATTTAACTTGAACTGAACTGAACATAAACTTGTAATTTTACAGCGCTTTTGTCCTTAAGCGCTGTAAAAAGCTTTTAAAAAATAAAATGAGGAGGTCTTTTAAAGTGATTTTTGGACAAGCATTGTAAAAGGCAGGCTTTTAAAAAATAAAATGAGGATGTCTTTTAAAGCGCTTTTTGGACAAACGCTGTAAAATGCAGGCTTTTAAAAAATAAAATGAGGATGGCTTTTAAAGCGCTTTTTGAACAAGCCCTGTAATAGGGTTTTATAACTAACCTGATAATAAGAAACCGCTTCAGTTTCCTCTTCATTACGTACTCTTCCCTACGAAATTTTGGCATTGCGAAACCTCCTCCTCTTCATTTTCCTCCTCATTACGTACTCTATACGATCCCTACTGTCCCTACGAACCCTATTACGAACCCTCTCCATACGTATTTCTGCGCACTCTTCTCGCTGTTCCTACATAAGCGAAGTCGTAACCCTACGAACCCTACGTATTTCTACGCAATCATCAGGTATTGTATTTATTAATTTGTTGTTGTTACTAAACTGCATGTTGAACTTATACTACTACTTAGACTACTGCATGTTGAATTTGTTGAAGTTATACTGAACTTATATTTATAATAAGTGAAATGTGTAGATAAATGGATTCCAACAATGATTTAGATCGTCAAAATGATGAAGTTGTCAATACTTAGAGTTATGAAAATGAAGTTAAACGTGGTGCAACTATTATGCAAAAGGTCATCAAAGCAAGAAGTAATGGAATTAAATTTGAGGTATACTATACTTTGTTTAGAATTTATTTTTTATCTTTTTTGAAAGCATGTACTTACTCTATGAGTTTATTAGGTGGGATGGAATGAAAGTGGCCAGCCAATTGAGCCCAATAGTTCAATGATGGTAAGTTACGTTGGTGCAGTTGTTCGTGAAAATATCCCAATAACAATTGACGATTGGAGAAACAAAGCTTTGAATGATGCTAAAGATATATGGTGGAATGATATACAAGTAAGTTTTTTCTCCACTTTTTTGTTACTTATAATTTTTTCCACTGAAATACTTTTACTCAAACTCTACCTTTATTTGGTTTGCAGTCGGCTTTTAATGTTGATGAGGTGGTTAAAAATTATGTCCTTAGAGTTGTCGGAAAATTACACAGGGGATTTAGATCTCATTTGTCAAATTGCTACTTAAGAGATCGTGATGGAAATGTGAATGTTGAAGCTCCAAAAATAAATAAACACTACATATCAAATGAAGAATGGAGCGCTTTTGTAGCTAAACGTGCAGACCTCGCTTTTGTGGTAGTATTAATTTAATAGCATTTTTGTTTTATTATTCTTATTCATAGCGTATTTTTTTACACGATCGTTATTTTTTTTATATAGAGTATAAGTACGACTAATCGCGAGAGATCAAAAAATCCAATGCATCCATACAAAAAATCGCATATGGGGTATGCACGTTTAGAGCAAAAAATTGCAAGTAAACATCACTTTTATATAATGTGGTACATTATAAACTATAGTTTCTAACTAATATGTTGTTTATGTCTTAACGAATAGTTTCAAGAGACGCAATCTGATCAACTATTAGGTCGCCATATTTTGTGGAAGGAGGCTCGTTTGAATAAAGATTGAATAGTTGATAATGAAAATGTTCAACAAGTGATAGAACAATGTGTAAGTATATTATCACTTTAATATTTTTTAATATTGTATTTTAAAAATGATATTGAACTTATCTTTTTAATCCTACATGTATTTTAGGAGAATCTAGAACAATGTTCTGAAAAATAAGAGGAGAATAAACAAGTTAGTTGCAGGGACATACTTGGTAAAGTATTTAATGTTCCTGAATATTCTGGCCGTGTAGGGGTAAAGGATTTGGCGTAACTCCAAAAAGCTATTTTTCACATGAGAAGCGCACAAATCCATCTAATGAGGAAGTACTAAATAAGCTGAAAATCCTAACAGAGCAAGTGGCATTTTTGGTGAAAACTAATAAGGAAAAGCTACTTCCGGAATGTCAACGTGAAATACAACTAGAGAGTGAAAATGCTTGTTGCAACATTGGTTGTTAAAGTCTTACAGAGGTAATTAATTACTTAATAAAATAAGAAATTCATTCAAGTTAATTGTTTCACATACTTATGTATTAACCATTGATTTAGGGTGTCTCATCTTGCATGCTGTATTTATCCTCCCCTACTCATCGCATGGTTGGAAAAAGAACACTGTACAATACCTCGGCCATGTTAAAGTTTCACCCGTGATTGCTTTTGAACCAAATGCACCATTGCCTATACCCGACAACGATGGAGATATGAAGTTTTTGGGAGAAGCAATAGGTAGTTACGTGGCATGGCCCAAAAATCTTGTTGGCCTAGATAAGGTATGTTTAATTGCTATGTATATTTAATTGTATGATGTATGATTATGGTTGATTATATTTAATTGCTGATTTTTTCCTCTGTTAACTTTAATTTCACATTTATTTAGATTCTTACAAAGTCTAAAGGGAATGATAAGAAGATTCCTCGCAACGAGTCAGTCACTTCACCAGAAAAGGTTTGACATATACATCAATGTGTATACGAAATGATTAGCTTACTATAATAACTAACAAACTGATCAACCTCATTTTTTTAGATTCAATCAAAACCCGCCGCACCGCAAATCTGCCGCACCACAAATGCATGTTCGTGGTCAAAATAAATCTGGCAAAATTCAAAAACTGAATCGTGGAAAATCTGACAAAATTCAAAAACTGGATGATGGAAAATCAGTTGCTACTCCTAAAATAAGTCATCCACACCTTTCTCGATTTGGGTCGTGTCTTTACATACAAGAAAAAATGAATATGGACACCCATGATTCACGTATCATACACGTGGAGAAAGATATTTTCAGAGATGAGTATGAAGAATTACTTGATAAAGAGCACATATACGAACTTCTCAATCATAAGGAGCTGAGTGCTACTGTCATCAGCATATACATTAGGTAATGTAAAATACTTTATTTAAGATAAAAATTACTTTTAATTACATCACTGCCACATTTATTGATAATTAATCTAATTTGACATTTTCATTGAAGGTTTTTGTATGAAAAGTTGGTGTGCATGCGTAAATTGTCAGATAGATTTTCATTCTTATCTCTCCATAAGTTGTCCATGTTTAAACTCGATCCAATGAACATAAAGAAATATGTCGTTGATATACTTTTGGGAAATAAAGAGAAGGATAAGTTGTTTCTTGCGCCATATAATTTTGGGTAGTTATATATTTTTTATCTATATCTTTTTTAATTTATGATACTTTATCATTTGTGTAAACAAAGTTGCCAACCAAATTTTTGTTGTTGTAGGCAACATTGGGTGTTGTTTGTCATCAATGCCACCTCTGAAATTATATACTATTTAGATCCACTACACGATCATTATAACAATTACTCGGATATAAAGAATATTTTCGGAACGTAAGTAATATTCATTTATTTCTTACATATATAAATAATGTGTTTGGTAATTGAATAATAATCACATTCATTTGATAGTGTTTTACAAGTTTTCCGCACTCAAATGGGTGCTACAGTGTCGAAGCATAAGTCAAACAACATCACATGGATTCCAATAAAGGTTTGAAATTTTTGTTATAGAACTTAATTATACGCCTTTAAAATTTCATTTACAATCAATGCATATATATTTATTGGCGTATGTTTTATTTTATATTGCCCTCGTCAAACTAACAACATAGACTGCGGAAACTATGTATTGAGATTCATGAAGGAGATTGTTGATATGAATCAAAATATAATTCCAGAAACAGTACGCTATTTTCATTATATTTTGATATTCATATGTAAACTATGTATATACTTGAATCTAACTTATTTATGTTCAAATATTATATCGCATAGTACTTTGACAATTCCAATTCAACATACCCTGAAAGTGATCTAACTGAACTAAAGGAAGACTGGTGTTAGTATGTGATCGAACTGAAAGTTATATAATTTGTTAATAGGTGAGTTTCACATTGTAAACTATTATATATTGTATATTTTTGTGTGAACTGGTCATTATTTTAATTATAGTTTATTTTATTTTTTGTTACAGTAGGGTAAAATAAGATCATTGTTAGGAAATTGGCATGCTAGTTGTGAAATTGGCATTATTGCTGGTAAATTGGCATTATTGTAAAGCTGACATATAATTCATAGTTAATTCAAAGTGTGTGTGAGGTTGAGAAAAGAAACTATTATATATTGTACATTGGGTGTTGTGAATTGATTGTTGCTATGCATATGTAATTGATATTGTGAATATGTAAAAAATATGAAATTGTTGTTTAAATGAAATTGTTGTTGCTATGAAATTGTTGTGAATATGTAGTGAATATAGTAATTGCGTCAATATGTGCTTGATGAATATGATTTTGGAAAAAAATTGAAAGATAGCGCTTTCGTAAAAAAATGTCATAAAAGACCTGTTTATACAAACCAGCTTTTTTTCTAAAATGCCATTAAAAAATATCAATCCAGTTTACAGTACTTTTTATTAAAACTAGTATAAAAATGATCTAGTACAACATTTTTTTTTTGTAAAAAGCGCTGTAAAACTAGTATACTAATGCACCTATTACAACGTTTTTTTTTTGAAAAAAGCGTTGTAAAATAGTACAACAAGCAGCGTTTTTTAGAATAGAAAACTAGTATAAGAATGCACCTATTACAGCGCTATTTTGAAAAAACGCTGTTAAACTAGTATAAGAATGCACCTATTACAGCGCTTTTTTGAAAAAGCATTGTAAAACTAGTACAACAAGGAACGCTTTTTGAAAAAAGTGTTGTAAAACTAGTACAACAAGCATAGAATAGATTACAACGTTTTTTTCAAAAAAAAGCGCTGTAAAACTAGTATAACAAGTGTGCTACATATGCACCTATTATAGTGATTTTTTATGAAAAGCGCTATAAAACTACTCTAAGAGAAGTATTGAGCGCTATATATTACAACCTTTTTTTAATTTTAAATAACGTTGTATCTTTTAACACCGCTAGATACTACTGCGCTGAAAAGTGCTGTAAAGGACTTTAAAAAAGCGTTGTAAAATGCTATTTTTTGCGTAGTGTAGTGTACTTGTGATTCCATTGGTGAATAATGGATTAAATCCTTCTATGAGAAGGGACTGAACGTAGCTACCGTGTTGACGGTGAACCAGGATAGATTGACTTGTGTTTCTGTCCTTATCTCTTACGAATTGTTTTACTTATTCTTGTTTTCAACATCATCAGCTTTTAAAATAAAATACATTTTAAACCCCTAATTCTTGTGTTTTTCTCTCTACAGATTGATGGCATGTCAAATAGTCCAAACATAGGTTAACCAAACAAATTCAAACTATCGCGAAGTCTTTTACCGCCACGTAAAAACCACAAAAAATTGAACATGTTGAAAAATCTAATTAAGGAACCCAACGTATATATACACCAAACCATTGAAAACCAACAACCAAACCTTCTCGAATAGATGACATTCAACAAACAAATGATGCGAAAATTATACGTTACCATTGGAGATTTTCAAATGATAGATCATTCTCATTGTCACCACAAATATTCTAAATATCTTTCACACCCTCACATCCTCCATCACTCCAATACTTGCAGTACCATTTTAAACAACATCCCACTCTGTACCATCCTTAACTTCCAACACCATTTTCTTAACAAAACAATAACTAAAACCCACAAGTTAAAGCACAACCATATAATTATATTTCATCTAATAAAATATGATTAGATGTATTATGTATACATATAAAAATCTCATGATAATTCCATATTAGTCATGTCTAATATAAAAAGCCATATAATTAAAATCTCATGCTTTTCAAGAAAAATCACATGCAAACCCCATGTTTGTTATTTAATATATTTGTTGTTTGGATGTGTATTGTAATATGGGCGCTTTTTTATAAAAAAAATTCTTAACATTTAGAAGTTTCACTACAAAATTTATTTCCATTATCTTTTAATCGCAATTTAAAAATAGCAAATAACGTATAAAATTGAAAGTAATGTACAAAGTAAGGATCACTACAAGAAGTATAAAATTGAAACTAATGTACAAAGTAAGGACCGCTACAAGAAGCATTTTCTATTTTTTTTTCTATTACTATTTTCTATTTTTTTTTCCAAGAAGAACGATTTTTTGTGTTTTACAAGAAGTTGGTTTTCAATTGGATTGTTACTTGCCATATAATTAATCAAACAAACAAGTAAATATATAATGTAATGTAAAGATGACAACAAAGTCTCCATAGAAAAAACCATGGTATAAAAATATTAATTTCCTTTTGTAAACATTTTTTTGAAATGAATTTCATTTCTTATACTCTATAACCAATTATAAGGAGTGACGGTTCTAAAAAGGGTGTTCCACCAAACAAGGTTTGAAATTTTTAGGGGCATTCAAAAAAAATTAATTTATAAAAAAATTATATATTAAAAAAATGTAGTATAAAAAATTATATAGTAAAAAAAATGTCAAAGTTTGAGTGAATTCATGTATTTTCTTCTTAAACTCTAAGTCTAATATTTATAAATTGTTGGGTCTTAATGGTTGAATATGTACAAAATATTATAAGACTTTTTTTTATCCTTATACTAAAGTTAGAACATTAGATGACAAAAAGATTTTGTTTTTCTTAATTCTCCTACTATTGTTACTCTCTTTTTTACAAAGAGGAATCTAACTCATTTCATTAAAAATCAAAGGATCAGTTCATGTTGGGATATCGTAATAAAGATGAGAATTGGCATTAAAAATGACCACCTTTGCAAGACAATGAACAACCGTATTAGCATCTCACTTAGCAAACTCCATATGAGAGTTGTCACAAATAACAATAAGAAGGGGCCAACATTTAGCAAGAATAGAACCTAGCTCTATTATATCGGGAAAGGAGTAACTAAATGCATCAAGTTCAACCTTTGAGTCCTTAGATATACAACATAGTGAAACTCAACTCAACTATCCAATTCATAGCCGCAAGGAGTCCCATAACTTCACCAACATTTATCGAAACAATTGGTTGCACTCATATAGTTTTTACTCCAATGAAAAGATATGTTTCATCCCTTATTTAAAGGTCAATTTGGTCCTATTATATGCACTAAAGAGAAAGAAGCATCAATGTTTCATTTTATAAATCTATAGGTAGGGGCTACCATCGAGGCCCTGCACCAGGCAGTGAGTCACCACCCTCAGACCATCACGCATTCAAACTACACTCCATTCGTCCAATATATTTATCATAGAAGACAATCTCAACAAGTGTTTTATGTCACTGATTCTGCTGATGATAAATGGTTCATTGTCCTATCGACCAATAAAATAAGTGACGATAACAATAACGATGAAGATAATGGTAATGATCTTTTCTTTGCGACATCACAACCACATGAAATTGATTCAACTGATGATGGTTTATATCTTAGAGATGATCATGATGAGGGGATTTGGATTAATCCATCGTTTCGTAACGTTAAGAGACAAACAAATGTGAATCCCACCAGGAAAAAAAGAAGGGCATCTTAAGGTATTAAAGTGTTTTATATAAGCCATGTAATATAACTGAGTTCATGTAATTTGATTTTCTGCTTATACTGATTTTCTGCTTATATTTAGCTTGATCTTAGTGTTTTATAGTAAGTTCATGTAATTTAAGCGTTTGACCTGTCAGAACTGATTTTCTGCTTATATTGAACTTGAACTTGGAAAAGCTTTGTTTAAGTATTGGGCATTTTTCTTGAACTTGAACTGATCCCAATATGAGCTAATCATGTAATTTAGCATTGATATATATGTATTTAACAAATTATTTGGAAGGAAAAAAAAATTCAATAATAGGTATTTTACTAATTATTTAGCATTTTACAGAAACTAAACTTAAATTGTAATTTAACATATTTAACTTGAACTTTAATTTTACAGCGCTTTTGTCAATAAGCGCTATAAAAAAAAGGTCTTTTAAAGTGCTTTCTGGACAAGCGTTGTAAAGGGCTTTTAACAAAAAATAAGGAGGTCTTTTAAAGCGCATGTTCTATAAGCGTTGTAAAAGGCTTTTAAAAAATAAAATAAGGAGGTTGTTTACAGTGCTTTTGTACAAGCGCTTTAAAAGGCTTTTAGAAAAGCACTATAATAGGCTTTCAAAAAATAAAATAAGGAGGTATTTTACAACGCTTTTTCAAAAAAGCGCTGTAATATGGTTTTATAACTAACCTGATAATAGTAAACCGCTTCAATTTCCTCTTCATTACGTACTCTTCCATACGAACTTTTGGCATTGCGAAACCTCCTCTGCTTCAGTTTCCTCTTCATTTTCCTCCTTATTACCAACCCTACTGTCCCTACGAACCCTATTGCGAACCATATCCATCTTCGTTACTATCCATACGAACCCTTACTATGTACTCCATAAGAACCCTACTGTCTTACGAACCTTCTCCATACGAACCCTCTCTCCATTAGTATTTTTGCGTACTCTTCTCGTTGTTCCTACTTAAGCAAAGTCGTAACCCTACGAAACCTATGTATTTCTGCGCACTCTTCAAGTATTGTATTTATTAATTTGTTGTTGTCACTAAACTGCATGTTGAACTTTTACTGCTACGTACTTAGACTACTGCATGCTGAACTTGTTGAAGTTATACTAAACTTATAATTATAATGTGTGAAATGTGTAGATAAATGGATTCCAACAATGATTTAGATCGTCAAAATGAGGAAGTTATCAAGAAGTAATGGAATTAAATTTGAGGTATACTATACTTTGTTTGGTTTGCAGTCAACTTTTTTGAAAGCATGCATGTACCTACTCTATCAGTTTATTAGGTGGGATGGAATGAAAGTAACCAGCCAATTGAGCCCAACAGTTCCATGATGGTAAGTTATATTGGCGCAGTTGTTCGTAAGAATATCTCAATTACAATTAACGATTTAAGAGATAAAGATTTGAAGGATGCTAAAGATATATTGTGGAATGATATACAAGTAACATTTTAACTCCACTTTTTTGTTACTTATAATTTTTTCCATTGAAATACTTTTACTCAAACTATATATTTGTTTGGTTTGCAATCGGCTTTTAATGTTGATGAAGTGAGAAAAAATTATGTGCTTAGAGTTGCCAGAAAAATACACAGGGGATTTAGATCTCATTTGTCAAATTACTACTTATGATATCGCAATGGAATTGTGAATGTCGAAGCTCCAAAAATATATAAACACTACATATCAAATGAAGAATGGAGCGCTTTTGTAGCTAAACGTGCAGACCCCGCTTTTGTAGTAGTATTAATTTATTAGCATTTGTGTTTTATTATTCATATTCATAGCGTATTTTTTTTACATGATTGTAATTTTTTTTATATAGTGTATAAGTACGGAAAATTGTGACACCCTAAACCAAAATAACATTTAAAATAATTTATACTAAATTATTTAAAGAAAACTCGCGGCGGATGAAGAAAATCTGTTCAAGAAATTAAAAACTTTTATATCTATTTTAGGATATCACGTTTCTCTAAATACATATGTAACAATTCAACTTTGTTCCTCAATTAAAATTCAATGAACTTGATTTAACTAGAATTTCTTGATTTAATTCCCAAGACTTACTCATACTAAGGTTTTCATATGAAAAGTCATTTGTGATTACATAAGTAAAATACACATTACAACTCTTAATTCCCAGTATCACCTATCAGAGCGGGGTTCCTCCGAAACTTGAACTTCCAGACTCATTAACATGTAATGCCATTTTGCAAACGCATGACCAAGCCAGGCAAACACAAACAACGAAGGAGGAGAGTTTTGAAATCATGTTAATAGTATAATATAAGTAAGGAGAACACGCAATTAATTCTTAATAAACCGTATCATTAGACAAAAATTCTTCAAAGAAAAACATAACATTATAAAGTCAAAACCACTCAAGGGAAGTCAATGCATTTCACTATAACATCAAATCATCTAAGAAGAATTATTATCGCACACGACACATATTAATCACAACAAAACAATCACAAGAAAATGCAATGTTATGCATGAGCTTAGACTCTACTTCATAATGTGGTACCATTCTAACTTTGAAGTACTTGGTTAGGAGGCCATGATACTATGCCACCATTCCGGTGGACGGACAATTCAAATTGGCCCTGTCCTCATAGATCCCCTCAACTCAACCCGAGACACATATACGCGACAGTCGAGGTAAACGTGTGTTGCATGGTAGCTCCCGACATTTGGAGTGCTACCTCCAAGTCACCTAGGAATTCCCCACTCGAATACCTCCAAGATCTAACAATCTTGCCTTAAGGATCAACAGTAGACTGCCACGATCAGGCTCAATTCAGTTGTACTTCCCCGGAATCTCTAGGCTTGTCAGGCCCTACCTATATGATGACAAAATAATCTCCACTTCACGAATTCTCAATATTTATTTTCTCCCCTCGTTGGCCTATGATACTCCATTAAGACCGTCATCTCAAACACAAATTGGAATCACAATTATTTCATCAGAGGTTACTTCAATCTTTTCATCACCAATTCATAACATCATTATTATAAATCACACATCATCATCATTACATAACTCATCACAAATTTAGAGCATCACTATCATCAATCGTAACTCTTCAGATAAACTTATCACAAATTTATACATCATCATCATCACATAAATTATCACAACACATCCATATTTTATCATCATATCACATAAACTCATCTAATCAAACATATACATAAAATTAATTCGACACTCAATATTTGCACATTAAAGAAATTAAATCAATCAACACCTTACAAATATTTCTATTCCATATTTTAATCTCACAATTTCCATATTTGCACATTAATTAATTTATCCCCCAAAGGGCTACTAGCGTACGTAGCAAGCCCCGGATGAATCGTAGGGAAATACGGTTTTCCCGTTCATCTCATAATATATTACACTCATGAATTCAAACGCTCTCTCACCCCTTACCTTATTTTGACGCTTTCAAACACGAATACGATTCCACGAGCAAACAACCTTTGTTCTTTGACTCTCTATCCTTCAATCGATCTAACTCGACAGTTTATAGGTAAACGTCAAAAATAAATTATGAGAAACTACTCTAAAATCTAAATTCGAAATTCGGTCAAGGAAAATTACCATAAATCAGAAAACCAATGAGTGGATAATGTAAACACTTTTCACACAATCGTTTTGGCGTTGTTTTCACTCAAATCGGACTTACGGTGAAGAAGAACGGTGCAAAATAAGGAATTCCATAGACGGAGAAGTCGGGTATTTTAGAGAGAAATTGGGATGGTAAAAAATCTGAGGAAGTATGTTTATTTGACTACCTAAATGAATAAAACAACATATTGAAATTTGGGCGAAAATGGAGAATCTTTTCTAAAATAGTTATCGATCATCGATGCCAAACGATAATCCTAATTTATGTTTTCTATTTCTTAGGCGGCTCCTGCTACTCCTCCTTCCATATATTTTATTATTATTATTATTATTATTATTATTATTATTATTATTATTATTTAATTAGGTTTTACTTCCATATGAGCCTAACCCATGAAACACATTTTAATTATTATTTTTTTTACCAACAATTACCAAAGCCATTTTTTAAACACAAAAAATAAAGTAATTAATATTTTAAAACACATTAATAACCAAAACTCTTATATTCAAAACTATCACTGTAATAATACTTATGTTTACAAAATACTCAAATTAAAATATTACCATCATTAGAGAATAATCAAAACTATAAAATAAATCACACTTTATATTTGTTATTATATCATAATAATATATATAAAATCACAATGGCATAACACATATATAAAAATAAGGAAATCAAACACAACATTACTAATATCTCAAATAATTATATATAAAATAAATAATTAAAATAAGAGGTACTTAAAATATAAATATGTGCACATTTAACATTAGTTAAACATACAAGAAAATATGACATTAATTACCAACTCACATATACACATAAAATCACCTAAAATCTTATTCTTTAAAATATTTACACTAAAATACTATTATTTTTAGAAAAATATATAAAATAATAAAATATAACATTTATTATTCATATAACATATTTGGTCAAATATGTACAAGATTAGCACATCATAGAAAACACACCTATAAAGAAAATTAATCATAAAGCTAATCTACATATATTCCAAAATAATTTTAACACCTTATTAATTATCTAAAATCCTATTTAATTAATAAAATAGTTTATTATAAAATTTGGAGTGTTACAATTCTCCCCTCGTTAAAGAAATTTCGTCCTCGAAATTTTTGGTGAATAATAAGTAAACTAATATCTAACTAACTACCCTCAAGATTCAAACTTAGTCACATATGATATAATAAACATATTTATGGCATTTACTACTCACTTAGACATAACATGTCAAGCATCCTAGCATGATAAGGTAATATGACACAACAAATCAATTAACACATATCAAATACGCTATCAAGTTTAACTAACAACTTAAACAATACTCTACTAGTTTTGGTCTCTTTAAAGAATGTCTAAATCCTAACAACAATTACTCTACATGTTTCAAAAAATTAGACATCTAGATAAACTTTTAAAATATTTCACACCTTCAAGAATAACAAACAAAAACGCATATAACAACTCAATGACATGCAGTCAATTAAGCGTATAATCATACTGAAATAGGACAAATATTTTCACATAGGGTTTCAAACACACTCAAAGTATAACTTAATTTTAAGGTCTTATAAACAAAATTCATTTATAGAACTCATACAATAGTTTTAGTCCTTATGAAATAAGAGAATATAGAACAAATAAGATACTAACACAATGTCCTTATTCATTTTAAGCAAATTACTTAGAAGATCAAACATACTTAATTGAATGTTTAATTTAAGTACACACCACCAACCTAATATTCGCGTCACATAATCAGTTATTAACATTCAACATTGATGCCACATAAGACTCATAATCACTCAAAGTTGTATAAGAGGTGAACATGGTTTCTAACTATTTCCAAAATAAAATTAATAAGTATCTATAACAATAATAACAATGGGTTATCGTTGCCTCTTTTATCGACGATGAGTCATCGGGGTAGCTAGTCCCTCCTACTCATGTAGTCAACTACTTAAGGTAACTATAACTACAATCATTCAAATTCGAACATGGGTAATTAAAAGTATTTTTAACGTGGTTCAGGAGTGCGAAGGCGGCGCCACAACTCCTACTCCTTAGTTCAAGTTAAAAACTCACTTAATTACACATTCACAATAATTTATTTGTAATTTACAACTAGTTACAACAACAAAAGAAATGACACTTACATCAATATATAATCAATAATCTGATTGAAAAAATATAGAACTATTTTACTTTTAGATGCTCTCGACTACTCTAACGCTATACACTAATTCCCAACAACTAGAACACTTAAAACACAAACAATTTAATATTTACATAATCACATACACATTCACATAGTTAATCCAAAAATTAGCACCATCATTTTACGTTCAACTCATAACTCAAACGATAATTCAAACACATGTAACATACTCTCATAGAAGGCTAACTGCTCCAAATTGATCACGCTCAAATTTTCTTTTGAATTAATCATCACTTCAAAGTTACAACAAACTAAAACATAGATTTCCAAGTAGCAAATAAGATAAATAATTATTTACTAGAAGACACAACACGCTACCAAACCAAATTGAATAAAGTAGTACATAAACCACTTTAAAGGTTACACATTTAGCACGAAAAAAAAAATCCTTGGGAATTCAAACCATTTCCTTAAATCACTTTTCAATAAATCACGTCTAAATAATATTTCTAAATACAATTAAAAATAAAATAAATCACATGTATTTTTAAAATATATAAGATTTCTAAAATCACTCATACTTTAATTGTCAAAAACACATTTCTAAATAATTAATCATTATAAAAATTATTATTTTCAACTTATATTTTGAAAGAAGATTTAAATTATATATATATATATAGATAGATAAAAAGTTTTTCAATGAATTAACACTTCCAAAATAGTTCTAATTTATTTTCTCAAAATTTACAAAAAATAACAAAATTATATATTTATATACATTAAAGTAGTGTACATGACACAATGCATAAGACGTACTTGTTTATGATAATGAATTACACTAATTGACAAATCTACAAAATAACAGTCTCCTCTCACACCGGCTACTCAACATGTCTATAGATACATCATCAGTTTCTATCTAGGCACAGAATTGGTTTAAAGCATAACACACCCTCAATTTTCCAAAAACCATGTCACCTTTTTATATCCAACTCAAATGTACATTTCGACAATGATAACACAACAATCACAATCCTACAAAAAAAAAAACATTCTACTCATAAAACACATCGAATATAGAATCCAAAATTTAGATAACTTTTCAAAACGAGTTTCATCATTGATTTAATTCTTTTAAAAAACTTTGTTTTTTTTTCTTTTTCCTTATGTTTCGTTCTCTTTCTCATTAGTAGACATTTTATCATTTGACCTTGCTTTTATTAGTACTATTATAAATCACTAATGAGTTCTTAAAATCTAAAACTCTAACATCAAGTTAAACTCTAATGAGTTCATAAATCAATCATTTCAAAGAAATATACCGACACCCTCACGATTCAATATTCATTCCAGCACCTCTAAACCAACATTACAACAACTCTTTTTAATTTTCTTAAAAAACAAGACATAATAAAACATGTTGTAAATTTAAGCTATTTTAAATATTAAATAAAATCAGTAGTATAGAATTATTGTTATTTTATAAATCAACAAAAATTCAACTCAATTTAATTTCTTTAAAATAATCAAGAGTAATTCAAATAAAAGTTATTTTCATCTTACAAAATAAGTAAATTTTAACTCCTTCAAAATGTCATTTTAAAACAAATTCTAAGTTCTACCAAGCTCTATTATTCAAGAATTACTATTGCTAATAATATGAATTTCATACTATTCAAAATCATGTCGAACATTCTAAATTGTTTTAAAAAACCAATATCAAAACTCTACTCATCTAGATACAACCATCAACACTTTCAAGTGATTTAAAGTTAACATTTACACTTTAAAATCAATTCTTTTTCTTCACACAAGCCAACAAAATTCAAAATAAGAATTTTTTAGTCAAGATTAAAACTGTAAACATAAGAGACATAATTCCTATCTAACTCAAAGTTTATAACAAAACATTTTTTTTCTCTAAATTGAGTTTCAACAAAAATAATAATAATTTGTACCTAGTAAAAGTCAATACTTGAAGTTTTAAACATATAATTCACACGGAAATCAAAGTTTCAATCAATAAGTTATTAGGTCAAACACTTTAAACAGGTTCATATCATGACTAAATATTTTAAATTGATTAAGGGTGAAAATGGAATTTTAAAACAAATAACTGGTGAGGTATGACATTTGATAACTAGGTTACGTTAATGAGATTAATAACTTGAAACATCCAGGTGGTCAATCAAAATTATTATTTCCAACTATTCACATAAAACAAAAGTGGCAAAATCAAAGTTCGGTAGACAAGAAACAAGCAATATGATCATTCAACAAGTAACCAACAAAATCTTGTCAACAATTAAAATTAACTCAAATCTTAACAAGTAATATCATGGTTTATTTACTCACTTATATAGGAACTAAGAATCCATAACACTCAGGGTAAGCAAATAATAAACAGTTAATTAGTCACTTCAAAATTATGTATAATTATACAAAAGCATATAACACTTAACACAATAACATAACAGGAAAAACATGATGGTGAAAATAATTATCACACAGGAAAACACAATTGACACAACTGACATTCAACTAATGTTGAATCGACATTCCAGCCACTCGGCCTGATTGGACAGACCTGCTCTAATACCACTAATGTGACACCCTAAACCAAAATAACATTTATAATAATTTATACCAAAAATCTATTTTTCATATGAGAAGCGCACAAATCCATTTAATGAGGAAGTACTAAATAAGCTGAAAATCCTAACAGAGCAAGTGGCATTTTTCGTGAGGACGAATAAGGAAAAGCAACTTTCGAAGTGTTAATGTGAAATATAAATAGAGAGTGAAAACGCTAGTTGCAACATTGGTCCTAAAAGTCTTCCAGAGGTAATTAATTACTTAATAAAATAAGAAATTCATTCAACCTAATTGTTTCACATACTTATGTATTAACCATTGATTTAGGGTTCTCATCTTGCGTGCTATATTTATCCTCCCCTATTCATCGCATGGTTGGAAAAGGAACATTGTACAATATATTGGGAGAAGTATTACATAACACTCCGATCCTTGTCGGCCATGTTAAAGTTTCACCTGTGATTGCTTTTGTACCAAATGCACCATTGCCTATACCCGACAATGATGGAGATATGAAGTTTTTGGGAGAAGCAATAGGTAGTTACGTGGCATGGCCCAAAATCTTGTTGGCCTAGCTAAGGTATGTTTAATTGATATGTATATTTAATTGTATGATCTATGATTATGATTGATTATATTTAACTGCTGATTTTTTCCGCTGTTAACTTTAATTTCACATTTATTTAGATTCTTACAAAGTCTAAAGGGAATGATAAGAAGATTCCTCGCAATAAGTCAGTCACTTCACCACAAAAGGTTTGACATATACATCAATGTGTATACATCAATGATTAGCTTGTTAGAATAACTAACAAACTGGTTAACATCATTTTTTCAGATTCAATCAAAACCCGCCGCACCGCAAATCTGCCAGAAATCAGCCGCACCACAGCTGCATCATGGAAAAATAAATCTGGCAAAATTCAAAAACTGGATCGTGGAAAATCTTGAAATATTCAAAAACTGGATCATGGAAAATCAGTTGTTGCTCCTAAAATAAGTCATTCACGCCTTTCTCGATTTGGGTCGTGTCTTGACATACAAGCAAAAATTAATATGGACAGCAATGATTCACGTATCATACACATGGAGAAAGGTATTTTCGGAGATGAGTATGAAGAATTACTTGATAAAGAGCACATATATGAACTTCTCAATCATAAGGAGTTGAGTGCTACTATCATCAGCATATACATTAGGTAAAATACTTTATTTAAGATAAAAATTACTATTAATTGCTTCACTACCACATTCATTGGTAATTAATCTAATTTGACATTTTCATTGAAGGTTTTTGTATGAGAAGTTGGTGTGCATGCATAAATTTTCAGATAGATTTTCATTATTATCTCCGCGTAAGCTGTCCATGTTTAAACTCGATCCAGTTAACGTAAAAAGTTATGTCATTGATATACTTTTGAGAAATAAAGAGAAGGATAAGTTGTTTCTTGCGCCATATAATTCAGGGTAATTATATATTCTTTATCTATATCTTTTTTTAATTTATGATACTTAATTTATCAGTTGTGTAAACAAAGTAGCCAACTAAATTTTTGTTGTTGTAGCCAACATTGGGTGTTGTTTGCCATCAATGCCACCTCTGAAATTATATACTATTTAGATCCACTGCACGGTCATTATAACAATCACTCGGATATAAAGAATATCTTCGATACGTAAGTAATATTCATTTATTTCATATATATATCAATAATGTGTTTGGTAATTGAATAATAATCACATTTATTTGATAGTGATTTACAAGTTTTCCGCGCTCAAATGGGTGCTACAGTGTCGAAGCATAAGTCAAACAATATCACATGGATTCCAATAAAGGTTTGAAAGTACTATATATTGCGATTCATGAAAGAGATTGTTGACATGAATCAAAATATAATTCCAGAAACAGTACGGTATTTTCATTATATTTTGATTTTCGTATATAAACTATATATATAATTGATTCTAACTTATTTATGTTCAAATATTATATCGCATAGTACCTTGACAATTTCAATCCAATGTACTCTGAAAGTGATCTAACTGAAATAAAGGAAGACTGGTGTCAGTATGTGTTCGAACTAAAAGTTATTTAATTTGTTGTGAAATTGGCATGCTGCAGGTTGTGAAATTGGCATTGTTGCTGGGAAATTGACATTATTGTAAATGTGACATATAATTCATTATTGTAAAGCTGACATTATTGTGAATATATAAATATATATATATATATATATATATATATATATATATATATATATATAATTGTTGTGAATATGTAAAAAATATAGTACTTGATGTGAATATGAAATTGTTGTACATGTTTAAATGAAATTGTTGTTGCTATGAAAAATATAGTAATTGTGTCATTATGTGCTTGATGAATATGATTTTGGAAAAAAAAAATTAAAAGACAGTTTTTTCTTAAAAAAATGGCATAAAAGACCTGTTTATACAAACTAGCTTTATTTTAAAAATTCTATTAAAAAATACCAATCCGGTTTACGACGCTTTTTATTAAAACTAATATAAAAATGAACCTATTACAACGTTTTTTTCAAAAAAGCGCTGTAAAACTAGTACAACAAGCAGCGCTTTTTAGAATAGAAAACTAGTATAAGAATGCACCTATTACAGCGCTTTTTCAAAAAATTGCTGTAAAACGTGTATAAGAATGCACCTATTACAACGCTTTTTTGAAAAAGTGTTGTAAAACTAGTACAACAAGTAGCGCGTTTTAGATTAGATTTACAACGCTTTTTCAAAAAAGCGCTGTAAAACGAGTATAACAAGCGTGCTATATATGCACCTATTATAGCGTTTTTTATGAAAAGCATTGTAAAACTACTCTAAGAGAAGTGTTGAGCGCTATATATTACAGCTCTTTTTTATTTTAAATAGCGATATTGTATCTTTTAACAGCGTTAAATACTATAGCGCTTAAAAGCACTGTAAAGGTCTTAAAAAAGCGCCGTAAAATGCTAAAATTGGCGCAGTGTTAGTTGGTTTCCACCTTTTGGTAAAGGCTGGTGTACTCATTAATTATTATAGTGGAAGGTTTTACTGGACTAGATTCTGTGATTTTTATTCTCTCAATTTGAGGGAAGTTTTCTATATTAAAAATTGTGTTTATCCATATATTTTTTGTTTGGCCATTTATATACAGAGATAGAGAAAAAATATTTTACATTATTGAGATAGTAATCTTTGGTTTTTCTTATTCTTAACAGGACCAAATGGGGAGCATTAATTAAGTGTTTTCTTCAATTTTAAGACTACCTAATCGATTACCCTATACATCCTAAACAATTAACAAAGAAAATAGGAAAAACACATAACAAAACCACATTATAAAATCTTAATTGCATTTATCAACAAAACATCAATTACATAAGATTAGAAAATGGTTTTATTTGCAATCTGACCTGGTTTGATCAATTAGATTACTGACCTGATCGAATTGCAGCAACAAATTCGTATGATAGTCGATTAACCTTTGCAGATAGATAGATAGTCACAAAACAAATTATATCAATCTTATATCGATGTCTAAGGATTCACACATCTAACAAATAGAATATAAGTCTTTTGATTTCTTACATGATTACAGTACATCTATTGCCTGATAAAGCTTTATACAAAAAGATTTATTGATCATCAAGAGTATAATCAATATGTATCTATTTTATTAAAAAAAAATGTATATGTCTATTGTATTGTACTTTTATAAAATGCAAAAGAAACTCAAGTTTATTTAATAATAATTTCTAATTTTTTTTGTCAATCTAATGTTAATATATTGAAAATATTTAAGTTTTAATTACAAAAATCATGAAACTTATTAATTTT
>JBBPBP010000002.1:41277268-41291753 GCA_037974735.1 Cicer chorassanicum | reverse complement strand
TATATTTATTTATTTTATAATTTTGACTATTCTTTAATGATAGTATTATTATAACGTGAGTATTTTGTAAAATAAGTACAATTATAGTGATTAATTTGAATATGAGAGTTTGGGTTGTTAAAAATAGGTATTTTTTTAAAAGGTTAATTATTTTACTTACTCTCATTTTTCATATATTAGTTATGAAATATTAGTAATGTTTTGAAAATTTAATGATGTTTGGAAGAGTATTAAAAATGAGATTAAGTAACAATTAATTTTATTTTAGCAAAATAAAAATATTAATAATAAAACATAAAATAAATAAGGAGACCAATGGGCTTGACCCATGTGAACCCTAAAAAAAATAAGAAATGGAGTTTCAACTGTTGGAACCAAGTTGGTTTTACATATAGAGTTTTGATGTTAACAAAAGTATTTTATGAGAACAATATATTTGACTTCAAAAGAGTATGAAAGAAGATTCATGTTTTTGAAGAAAATCTAAAATAAGATTTGATTCAAATTTATAATTGAAGAAAAATCTTAAATAAGATTTGATTCAAAATTATAATTGATGAAAATCTAAAATAAGATTTGATTCATATTTATAATTGAAGAAAATCTTAAATAGGATTCGGTTCAAAATTATAATTGATGAAAATCTAAAATAAGATTTGATTCAAATTTATAATTGATAAAAATCTAAAATAAGATTTGATTCATATTTATAATTGAAGAAAATCTTTGACCAAGTTGAAAAGAAGATATGGTCAAGATTTGAAGAATATTTGAAGAAGATTTGATTAAGATTTGAAGAACATTTGAAGAAGATTTAGTGAAGATTTGAAGAATATTTGATCTACATTTAATGAAGATTTGAAGAAGATTTGAAAAATATTTGAAGAAGATTTGAAGTGTATTTGAAGAATACTTGAAGAAGATTTGAAGAATATTTGATCTACATTTATTGAAGATTTGAAGAAGATTTGAAACATTTTAATGAAGATTTGAAGAATATTTGATTTGAAGAATTTACAAAGTCAATCTACACAAAATAGGAACAGAATCATTCTGAAGAATTTACAAAGTCAATCTACACAAAATAGGAACAGAATCAATTTGAAGAATTTACAAACTCAATCTAAACAAGATACAATTCAGAATTAAATAAGGACTAAATTGAAGCCCAAATTTTTATTATAAATAGACACTCAAGGCTGAAGGAGAAAAGCATCAAAAAGTAGAAGAACTCAAGCTCAAGATTCCAAATTCATCTTAGAGTTCAAAGAGAGAAACACTTGTTCAGGCTAGAAATATTTTTTGAGTGTTCTTTTCTTAAAGTGTGAGAGTTATTGTTATTATCAGCTTTGTTAGAAGCAACTACTCAAGTTTCAATCTCTTGTATCCAACCCGATAGTGGTTTAGTTCCTTCTTCAATCTGGGGTTGTCAGGTTGTTAGGAGAAGACTTGGCTTGTAGGGTCAAGGTGGTTAGTTCCTCAAAAGTCTGGGGTTGTCAGGCTGTTTGGGAAGACTGGCTTGGAGGGTCAGGTGCGTTGTAATTCAAGGTTTTTGAATTAGTGGATTAAAGCCTTCTGAATGAGGGGACTTGATGTAGCCAAGTTAGTGGTGAACCAGGATAATTCTACGCGTCAAATTATTTATGCTTTCATTGCTTGCTGCTTCTAAATTCGATTGCTTCTACTCCAAGTAAGTAACCAAATCTAAACTAATTTTTAATTATTTATAAATTATCAAAAAGGTATCAACTTTGTGCAAACACAATTCAACCCCCGCTTCTCGTGTTCGCACTTTCAATTGGCATCAGAGCTCGGTCTCAAGGCTAAGCACTTTACAGTGTTTGAGAAAAGATCCAAGGGTTCAATATGTCTGGATTCAGTGAAGAACCTACTGGAGGAAATATCAACAGACCACCTCTGTTTGATGGAGAACGTTTTGAGTATTGGAAAGACAGGCTGAGAAGTTTCTATATTTCACAAGATCCTGAACTTTGGGACTTGGTGGAAGATGGTTATATTACTCCAAAGAATAAAGATGGTATTGAAATTCTAAGAAAGGATATGAATGCTGATCAGAAGAAGATGTACAAGATGCATCATAAGTCCAGAACATTCATGATAAATGCAATCACCCTCAAGGAGTTTTACAAGTGCACCAACAAAGAGACATCAAAGAGTATTTATGATAGTCTGATTCTAACCTATGAAGGAAGCAAGCAAGTTCAAGAAGCAAAGGCCAACCTCTTAGTCAAAAAGTATGAGTTGTTCAAGATGGAAGAAGATGAAGACATTGAAACAATGTTTTCCAGATTCCAGACCCTGGTATCAGGATTAAAGGTACTTGAGAAGAGTTATACTATTGCTGATCATGTGAAGAAAATTCTTAGGAGTCTGACAAGTAAGTGAAGACCTAAGATCACTGCCATTCAGGAAGCAAAAGATCTGAATACTCTAAAGCTGGAAGAATTAATCAGCTCTCTCAGATCACATGAAATTGAGCTTGAAGAAGATGAGCCCAAGAAGAAGAACAAGACTCTGGCCTTGAAATCTAAGCATAAGAAGGTTCTAAAGGCAACATCAGATTTAGAAGATAGTGATTCAGATAATCAGAATCTGAACTCAGAGGAAGAGGAGATTGCTTTCATAAACAGAAAAGTTCGAAAGATGTGGCACAACAGAAAGAAGAAATTTCCCCAAAGATATTCCAAGCAATCCAACAAAGGAAATGATGATAAAAGCATTATCTGCTATGCATGCAATGAACCTGAACATATTAAGTCAGAATGTCCAAATATGGAGAAAGGAAAAAGGAAAGATTCCAGACCCAAGAAGAAGAGTTTGATGGCTACATGGGATATATATGAGGAATCCTATGATGATGAACAAGTAGATTTGGGTATGATGGTTCATACCAACTCTACCTTTGGATCCAACACAGATTCTGACTCTGAAAGTGAATCAACAGATGAAGAAAGTGAGGTATTTTCTGAATTTACTCGATCTGATTTAATTACTGCTATAAATGATTTTTTAAATATTAATCACAAATTGTCTTTAAAACTAAAAACACTTAGGAAAGAAAATACAAATCTAATTGAAAATGTTAATGTTTTAAAGAATGAAAGTACTGAATTTAAAACAGAAAATACAAATCTGAAAACTGATATTACTAAACTTAAAATAGAGAATGCAAATATGAAAACTGATATTACTGAACTTACAACAGATAATGCAACTCTAAAAACTGATATTATTGAACTTAAAACAGAAAATGCAAATATGAAAACTGATATTGCTGAACATAAGGCTGAAAATCTAACTCTGAAAAGTAATTATAGTTCAACATCAATTGAAAATACCACATGTAACTCTGATAAACATGAAGAAGTATTTCAAGATTTTATTGATAATGGTATGGAAAAAAGCAAATATGCATCTATGATTTATGGGGTTAGTAGGAATGGTAAAAGAGGAATAGGATTTCAAGAAAAAGTAATTGAATCTAAGATTATTCCCTCTGATGATTTATGTATTATTTTCTATAAGAAAGGTCACAATAAAATATCTTGTCCTATGCTAACCACATGGAAAGACAAGAAATCTTTAAGATCTAACAAACCAGAACCCAACCAAATTTGGGTACCAAAAGATAAAATTGTTTATGTTGCAGATGTTCTAAGCAAACAAATTGAAACACCAGTCATGGTGCCTGGTCAATGGATGCTTGCAATATATGAAGGCAAAAAGGTCTATGTTCCAAGCTCTACCAAACAGAAGCCAACTGACTCTGTTGGAAGAAGGAATGGTCAACACAATACTTATCAGAACCAGAACCATATGATGAATCAGAAACATCAGAAATATCTGGAGTATCAACAGACTCAAAACTGGCAGAGAAATCACACATATCAACACAACTGGAACTACCATAAGAATCAGAATTACCATCAAAGAAACCCGATACATCAGAAGAAACAAAAGTGGCAGATTAAAAGTCAGAATCAGGAGACTTCTTTGAACACTCCAATCAAATTCATGAAGACTACAAACCTGGATGGGAATTCAAATCCCTTCCTCCAGACTCTTTAATCAGAGAATATGCAAACTCAGAATCTGAAAACCACAAAAGAAGAACTAAGAGGGTTTTCATAGTGAAATTGAAATTGTTAACATATAGGTGATATCTTTCTTTAAATTTAATTATTTTCTAATATTATGTTTACTGTGATAACAAGAAGCTTGATCATAAAAATCAAAGCTAGATAAGTATTTTGCAGGTTCTCAAGTATTTAAGAGGAATGATGTTTAGGATCTAGTACCTAGACCAGCGAAGAACATTATTGGAACCAAATAGGTTTTCAGAAACAAGCTAAATGAAAAAGGTGAAGTGGTCAGAAATAAGGCAAGACTTGTCGCACAAGGCTACAGTCAGCAAGAGGGCATTGATTACACTGAGACATTTGCTCCAGTGGCCAGGTTAGAAGCTATTCGCATCCTAATTTATTTTGCTGCAAATAATAACATTACATTATTTCAAATGGATGTTAAAAGTGATTTTCTAAATTATTATATAAGTAAAGAAGTTTATGTTAAACAACACCCAGGTTTTGAAAGTTCTGAATTTCCAAATCATGTTTTTAAACTTAGGAAATCCTTGTATGGTCCAAAACAAGCACATAGGGCGTGGTATGATAGACTTAGTAACTTCTTATTTAAAAATAACCTTGAAAGATGACAAGTTGAAAATACACTCTTTAGATAACATTCTTATTATTCAAATTTATGTTGATGACATTATTTTTGGATCTACTAATGGCAATCTTTGTCAAGAATTTTCTAAATTGATGCAGCTTGAATTTCAAATGAGTATGATGGGAGAACTTAAGTTCTTCTTAGGGATACAAATTCAGAAAAGTCAAAAAGGTATATACATTCATCAAACCAAATATACCAAAGAGCTTCTTAGGAAGTTTAAGATGAGTGATTGTAAACCTATGGCTACACCAATGCACCCTACTTGTTCACTTGAAAAAGATGATTCAGGCAAAAAAAAAAAACAAAAAAAAAATCTATAGAGGAATGATAGGAACCCTACTCTACCTTACCGCTTCCAAACCTGACATCATGTTTAGTGTATGTGTATGTGCAAGATTTCAAGCTGACCCTAGGGAATCACATTTAACTGCTGTTAAGAGAATCCTTAGATACCTAAAAGGCACTATCAACCTTACCTTGTTCTACACGAAATCTCATAAGTACAAACTTAGTGGATACTGTGATTCTGATTATGCTGGAGATAAACTTGAAAGAAAGAGCACTAGTGGCAACTCCACATTCTTAGGTGACAACTTAATATCTTGGTCAAGTAAGAGACAAAACACCATTGCAATGTCAACAGTAGAGGTTGAGTACATTTCAGCAGCTAGCTGCAGTTCTCAACTACTTTGGATGAAACATCAACTTGAAGACTACAACATCCTAGAATCCAACATTCCCATCTATTGCGATAACACTTCTGCCATTTGTCTAGCCAAAAAATCCTATCTTACATTCTAGAGCTAAACACATAGAGATCAAACACCACTTCATTAGGGACTTTGTTCAAAAAGGGGTACTAACCATTCAATTTATAGACACTGAACACCAATGGGCTGACATATTCACCAAACCACTACCTGAAGATAGGTTTGACTTCATCAAGAAAAACCTAAACCTTACATTCATACCTGACTGATGTTGTGATCACTTCAAAGTATTTTAGTTTTACACTAGTTATTATATTTTCTTATATTATGTTATATTTATTTATTCAAAAAAAAAAAAGAAAAAAAAAGTAAGAAAAAAAAAAGAAAAAAAGAGAAAAAAAAAATAAAGCAGAGTTTCACATTCAAGTCTTTTTGTCTGATGACAAAAGGGGGAGAAAGATATTTGATAAAGTGGAGATAAAATGATACTATGACGTAGGGGGAGCCCTAAGTTAGGGGGAGTCAATGAAATATAAAGAAAAGTTGTTATCAAAAATACAAGTTTTGTCATCATCAAAAAGGGGGACATTGTTGGAACCAAGTTGGTTTTACATATAGAGTTTTGATGTTAACAAAAGTATTTTATGAGAACAATATATTTGACTTCAAAAGAGTATGAAAGAAGATTCATGTTTTTGAAGAAAATCTAAAATAAGATTTGATTCAAATTTATAATTGAAGAAAAATCTTAAATAAGATTTGATTCAAAATTATAATTGATGAAAATCTAAAATGAGATTTGATTCATATTTATAATTGAAGAAAATCTTAAATAGGATTTGGTTCAAAATTATAATTGATGAAAATCTAAAATAAGATTTGATTCAAATTTATAATTGATAAAAATCTAAAATAAGATTTGATTCATATTTATAATTGAAGAAAATCTTTGACCAAGTTGAAAAGAAGATATGGTCAAGATTTGAAGAATATTTGAAGAAGATTTGATTAAGATTTGAAGAACATTTGAAGAAGATTTAGTGAAGATTTGAAGAATATTTGATCTACATTTAATGAAGATTTGAAGAAGATTTGAAAAATATTTGAAGAAGATTTGAAGTGTATTTGAAGAAGATTTGAAGAATACTTGAAGAAGATTTGAAGAATATTTGATCTACATTTATTGAAGATTTGAAGAATATTTGATTTGAAGAATTTACAAAGTCAATCTACACAAAATAGGAACAGAATCATTCTGAAGAATTTACAAAGTCAATCTACACAAAATAGGAACAGAATCAATTTGAAGAATTTACAAACTCAATCTAAACAAGATACAATTCAGAATTAAATAAGGACTAAATTGAAGCCCAAATTTTTATTATAAATAGACACTCAAGGCTGAAGGAGAAAAGCATCAAAAAGTAGAAGAACTCAAGCTCAAGATTCCAAATTCATCTTAGAGTTCAAAGAGAGAAACACTTGTTCAGGCTAGAAATATTTTTTGAGTGTTCTTTTCTTAAAGTGTGAGAGTTATTGTTATTATCAGCTTTGTTAGAAGCAACTACTCAAGTTTCAATCTCTTGTATCCAACCCGATAGTGGTTTAGTTCCTTCTTCAATCTGGGGTTGTCAGGTTGTTAGGAGAAGACTTGGCTTGTAGGGTCAAGGTGGTTAGTTCCTCAAAAGTCTGGGGTTGTCAGGCTGTTTGGGAAGACTGGCTTGGAGGGTCAGGTGCGTTGTAATTCAAGGTTTTTGAATTAGTGGGTTAAAGCCTTCTGAATGAGGGGACTTGATGTAGCCAAGTTAGTGGTGAACCAGGATAATTCTACGCGTCAAATTATTTATGCTTTCATTGCTTGCTGTTTCTAAATTCGATTGCTTCTACTCCAAGTAAGTAACCAAATCTAAACTAATTTTTAATTATTTATAAATTATCAAAAAGGTATCAACTTTGTGCAAACACAATTCAACTCCCCCTTTTCGTGTTCGCACTTTCATCAACATCCGCCACAACAACAACCTATCATTTGGCACATCGATAATCCGTTCTCGTCCAAATTTCAGTATGTTGTTTTATTCATTTAGCTTGTCAAATAAACATACTCCGATTTGAGTGAAACCAACACCAAAACGATCATGCGACCGTGCAAAATCAAAATAAGAATTTTTTTTTAGTCAAAACTAAAAGTGTAAACTTAAGAGACATACTTCCCATCTAACTCAAAGTTTAAAACGAAACATTCTTTTTTTTTTCTCTAAATTGTGTTTCAACAAAAATAATAATAATAATTTGTACCTATTAAAAGCCAATACTTGAAGTTTTAAACATATAATTCATACAGAAATCAATGTTTCAATCAATTAGTTATTAGATCAAACACTTTAAACAGGTTCATATCAAGACTAAATATTTTAAATTGATTAAGGGTGAAAATGGAACTTTAAAACAAATAACTGGTGAGGTATGACATTTGATAACTAGGTTACGTGAATGAGATTAATAACTTGAAACATCCAAGTGGTCAATCAAAATTATTATTCCCAACTATTCACATAAAACAAAAGTGACAAAATCATAGTTCGGTAGACAAGAAACAAGCAACAAGATCATTCAACAAGTAACCAACAAAATCTTGTCAACAATTAAAATTAACTCATATCTTAAGAAGTAATTTCATGGTTTATTTACTCACTTAGGTAGGAACTTAGAATCCATAACACAATCAGGGTAAGCAAATAATAAACAGTTAATTAGTAACGTCGAAAATATGTATAATTATACAAAAGCATATAACACTTAACACAATAACTATAACGGGGAACAAAAAAAACATGTTAGTGGAAATAATTATTACTCAAGTAAACACAATTGACACGACTGACATTCGACTAACACTGAATCGACATTCGACCCACTCGGCCTGATTGGACAGACCTGCTCTGATACCACTAATGTGACACCCTAAACCCCAAAATAATATATAATAATTTATAATAGAATTTTTTAACTTTAATTCGCAGCGGGTAAAGCAAATACGTTTTCAAGGGAATAAAAAAAATTTATATTTAATTTGAGATATCACATTCCTCAAAATTCAAAATGAACACTTTAAACGTTTTCCTCCTATAAAATAGTGCAATCTCCATGAAATTTGATTTAACTAGAATTTCTTAATTCAATTCCAAAAATTTACTAGTTATAAGGTTTCATACAAAAAATTGTTTCTAATTAAACAAATAAAAATACAACTTATGACTCTCATTCCCGGTATCACCTATCAGAGCAGGGCTTCTCCCAAATTTGAACTTCAAGACTCATTAACCTGTAATAACTACAATTTTGCAAACGCAGGGCCAAGCCAGTCAAACACAAACAACGAAGGAGGTGAGTTTTGAAATCATGTCGATAGTATAATACAAGTAAGAAGAACACACAATTAATCATCAATAAACCGTATCATTACACAAACATTCTTCAAAGAAAAACATCACGTTATATAGTCAAAACCACTCAAGGAATGTCAATACATTTCATTATTATTGCACACGACACATACTAATCACAAAAAAACAATCACAAGAAAATTCAATGCCATGCATGAGCTTAGACTCTACTTCACAATGTGGGACCATTCTAACTCTGAAGTACTTGGTTAGGAGGCCATGATACTATGTCACCATTCCGATGGACGGACAATTCAAATTGGCCATGTCCTCATAGATCCCCTCAACTCAACCTGAGACACATATACGCGACAGTCGAGGTAAATGTGTGTTGCATGGTAGCTCCCGACATTTGGAGTGCTACCTCCAAGTCACCTAGGAATTCCCCACCGGAATACCTCAAAGGTCTAACAATCTTGCCTTAAGGCTCAACAGTAGACCGCCACGATCAGGCTCAATTCAGTTTGGGAGGAACCCCGCTCAAGTTTGGGAGGAACCCCGTTCTGATAGGTGATACCAGGAATTAAAAGTTGTAATGTGTATTTTACTTATGTATTTACAAATGACTTTTTATATGAAAACCTTAGTACTAGTAAGTCTTGGGAATTAAATCAAGAAATTCTAATTAAATCAAGTTCATTGAATTTTAATTGAGGAATAAAGTTGAATTGTTACATCTGTATTTAGAAAAACGTGATATCCTAAAATAGATATAAAAGTTTTTATTTTCTTTTACAGATTTTCTTCATCCGCCGCGAGTTTTTTTCAAATAATTTAGTATAAATTATTATAAATGTTATTTTGGGGTTTAGGGTGTCACAATATACATATTGTGTAGATTTTGAGAGAGATAGAAATAAAAAAACTGATGTGAGATGTTAGTAATTTAATAAGAAGTGAGAGATAAATAAAAAATAAAGTGTTGAATGAGCGAATATACAAATATCATTATTGAAATTTAAATTATCCACCACATTGGAAGGATGGCATATCATTGTTCCCGTTATGTTGTTGCATTTTCAAAGACCAACCTATTTAGTAATTCAAATGTAACATTCAATATAATTTAGAAGAGGTATTTCCCTACAAATACAAAAGATGAATACATAAATTAAAGTTGCTTGAAAATAATTTTACATTAATTATACAAATTCATGACACTATAATTTATGTAGAATGATATGACCCCCATATTTTGGACTAAGAGTGATTGCAGCCATTGGAGCATGAGCATAGGCAGGGGAAAGTTCAAATGAAAAACGTTGTAGAAGTTGTGACAAAACCATTTTAGCTTCTAATAAAGCAAAGTTTTGCCCAATGCACGCCCTAGGACCCCAACCAAATGGGAAAAAAGAAACTTGGCCTTTTGTTGCTTTTGCAATTCCTTCTGAAAATCTTTCGGGTTTGAATTCAGTAGCATCATCACCCCAAATATCACGATCATGGTGAACCAATAGTATTGGTAAGGAAATTTGAACTCCAGCAGGTAGAGAAAGACTTCCAAGTTCCACATTTTTACGAACTACTCGATTGAAGTAAATTGATGGTGGGTATAACCTTAGAACCTCATAGAGAATCATTGGCATCTATGATACACAAACTTACATTAGGATTTAATGCCAAAATGATTTAAGTAGTAGTAACAATGAAAAATAAAAGTAAGTGTGTGATACTTACTATTTTTAGGCGAGTTAGCCCATCAGTATTTGGCATTTGGTTGCCAAAAACTTGCAAGACTTCCTCTCTAGCACGTGCTTGCCAATCAGAATATCTACTCAACAATACCATAGACCAAACAAGTAAAACCGAAGTGGTTTCTTGCCCCGCAAGGTAGAATGCATTGCATTCCTCAATTACTTCTTGGTTGGTCATTCCAACGGTCTTATTGTTTCCATTTTCTTGTATTTCTTTGTGATTTGATTCCAAAAGTATGCCCAATAAATCTTTGTTAAAGACTTCACCAGCCATCATTGCTTTCTCTCGTTTGTTGATTATAGCCTTGAGTGATGTTTGTATATCTTTATCAATTTTTGCCATCCTCTTGTGTGTAGTTGTTGGTAGTAACCTACAAATAGATCATATATTGATTTAAATATAAATAATCTTTCATCTCTATTAGAAATTGAATACTATACAAATGAAATTAACAAGGGTAGTTATATAACCACTTGGGGTGTGTGATCACTTGGTATCAAAATTTCCTTTCCACACTAGTGGCTTGTCATTCTAACAATTGGATATCATTTTTTTTCTTTCTTAATTATAGTTTTGGTCCTTCTATATTCACCGATTCATAGAATTTGTCATTCTATTTTAAAAGACGACAATTTTAGTTTTTTTTTTAGATTTTTGAACTAAAAAAATGACAATTTGACATATTTTAAATGATATTTTAAATTTGACAATTTTCTTGTGATTTCATGAGTGTTAATTAGTTTACATCATAATATCATATGTTACGTTATTTTAAGCATGTCACATCCCTATCTTTTTTGTTAAAAACTCAAACAAGAGATCAAAACTGTCAAACTTTAAAATAGGACGATCAATTCTGTGAATTGGTAAAAATAGATACACTAAAACTGCAATTAAACATTGTTTTTCTATCCTAAGTTCTATCAATAATTATTTTTTTCAATATGCTTTATTTTGCTATGTATTATATTATTGTTGGCCTTACCACCATCCTGGAATGTAAACGTTTCGTAATTTCATAATAAGTCCTGTTTGCTCTTTCAGAAGATCAAATATTTTTTTCCCTTCTTCATAACTGCTTCCAAATGCTGTTTTAGAAATAATATCACAAGTCAAAGTTTGAAGAAAAGGCCATGCGTCGATTTCAAGTTTTCCATCTGAAAACATCTCTTCCCATTTGCTAATCATATCATTACAACTTTGGGAAAATACGGGTAACATAATCTGCAATATATAGAAACATACCATAAGAGTCATAATTAAAACTTAAAAGGGAGTAAATAAAGTTAGAAATAGGTCTAGCGTTTACTTTGTAAACATTTTTTTCTTTTTAAAATTTGTGTTAATTTTATTTTTTTTAATTGAATGTTACTTTTATTTTTGAATAAGAAGATAATATATTTTGAAGTAAACAATTGTTTAAAATTTTAAAAGTAATATCAAAAAATTGTTTTCATTATTTCTAAAAATGTATATTTATATATCATATCATAACTAACATTTCATCTTATCTCTATGATAATTAATGATTCACTTTAAAAGTCTACCATCAAAATAAAATAAACACATATTTAAGCTACAATCTTAGTTTAACATGCTACGAAAAAATTGCATTTGCAAGAAAATTTAAAAACCAAAAGAGAATTTATATCCAATTTCATCACTAAATTTAATAACGGGGACAATTAGAGACAAAATCTATTTTTTGTCTCTATTTTTCATCATTAATCAATTGTTTGTAGTATATGTTACTAAGAAATTAAAACTCCTTACAACAAAGTGTTTAAAATTAGTAATTGTATAACCTTTAATTTTTCCAAGTAGAAAGCAGGACTGATAATCTTTCGATGCATCCGCCATTTATCGCCTTCATAATTTGCGAGTCCTGAGCCCAATAGCTTGAAAAGGGGGCTCAACTTAGGTTTTTCAAAGACATGGATGTTGTTGAAGATTTCCTTTATTTGCTCAGGATTTGTAATGATCACTTTTGGTTTTGTACCTTCCCATAAAAATGAATTCTTGCCTACACATGATTTTGTTGTGTTATCATCAACTGTTTTAAAAGGACTACGTAGATTTTGAATGCAAAAAGACTATTTGGGCCTAGACTTTGTTTTAATGGGCATAGTTTTGTTGTTGTTAATAGTATTATAGTAATTATTCATCCACCCCCGTTTTTTATTTACAACATATAAAAAATACTATTCTTTTATTACTACAGCTTGATTGTTTATATTATTTATTTTGTCCTTATCCTAAAGTATACATCTAAACAAATGCAGAGAAAAAGAAATTAAACAATCAAGATAATATTATCATCTGTCCCGGTCCCTAGACTACAATATGAATTGTATTTACCAGATTATATATAATTAAAATAACTTTTTACTGCAGAGAACACTATTGTCAACCAATAAAATTGAAAATCAGTTATTTAATTGATGAAATAAATAAACGATGTTGGAGAGAAAATTATTGATATACTTATAATGAATCAGAAAATTAAAGATGTAGTAATTATAACAATATTTAATCGGACTGTATTTATTTCTCGCTCATATTATCCTAGTTCTTTTTAAAGAATTGTTTTTAAAGATGCAGTATATGAGTGGTGGGAATCAAAGATACATACCAAATTTGTGGACAATGTGATGAATAAATGTAAAGACGTGTGGTGCCGCATCTTTGTCAAGTGAGAGAGTATTGTTGGTAGGTTTTTGAGATTTGGCATTTTCCATCATCACCTTAAACATTTCCTTTGTGTCTCCAACCAAAATCCTATATGGATTGCCTTGAAGGCCTTGTGCTCTCAACAGCTTTTCTAGTCTCTTTGGCCTTAACCACAGCCAATTTAGAAGCTTCCATGTCCAAAGTAGAACAAGAGGCGCCAATATGAGAAAACATGTTGTGTTGGTGGAAGTGATTCTCAATGTCATTCTTTTTGGGAGAAGAAAATTGGGGGCACTAAGTTAGGACAGAGAAATAAAGTATAAAAAGACAGCAAGGAAAGAGTATAGGAATGATTTAAGGGATTGTTTCCTCTTCAGCGGTTTAACTAGTGGCTTATTTATACTTGCAAAGTATTAATTCACTTTGTTTTAATTTTTAGAAGATTTTTTTTTTATAGGGATTAATTTTTCTCTAGGTATTCCGTATTTGAAATTAGAGATTAATCTCTCAAAGTATGAAGATTCAATTAAGGGATCGAATTTTGTCACAAGTATTTTTCCACACTAATATCTATTAAGTGATATAATTATCTGTTAATAGTAATTAGGACTGTCCAAAACAAAAAAAAAAAACAAAAACTAAACTAAATTGAGTTGCACCAAAAAAATTAAACTCTGGTGAATAGTTCATGAACCGAATTTCTTCATTATTTTCTTTTTTTGTATAAATGTTTTTTCACTAATCAAACCATCCCTAACGGGTAATATAGGCATTATTTAAACGATATGATTTTACATGAAGCACATTATATTTATAATCACTTTGTCCAACCATTTGGTTAATGACACACACAATCTGATACACACTAATTTATCATTTTTATTTATTAATAAATTCATATTCATTTATCGTTTATTTTATCTAAATGAACTATATCATCCTCTATATTCCATTAGTTCTGTACTTAAATATAGTATCATTTTTTCGCGACCCATTTTATAAGACTAATTTTAATTTTTTAACTGTATTAATTATTTTTTTATTATTATATCTCCAATTATGTAATTTTTTTTGTAATATATAATAAATATTATAATATAACCATAAACTAAATCACTTTTTCAAAAGTAAACCAATAAAACAATTCCAATTATAAACTAATTTAATATTACAACTAATTTTTTTTTATTTCTATAATTTATGTAAGTG